>VXBA01004302.1:2499237-2800331 GCA_013399895.1 Serilophus lunatus
CCCCCCCTTTACAGTCTAATAGCAAACTGCTTAAAAATTTAATCATATATATTGAATCTCAATAGCACTGGTTATTTATGGTTGCTGAAATGTGTGAGGGGGGGATCTGATCCATGCAGTGAGGCAGGGAGTGAATCTGTCCTCTCCCTACAAGCACCTTCCCATGCAATTGGGAAGCTTACTTTACATAAACATTTGCCCTTAAAATTTGCCTTCCCATAGGATAACACAAAGAAAGGTGTTAGCACAAAGAGACTTCATGCACAATTGAAACAGATACGCATAGGTTTCTTATTTTGGTGTATTTTCTCGTGTTTGGAAAGAACAGTTCTATTGACTAGATACACTGAAGTTGAAGAGAGCAGCACAAAAAAACATAGAAGGTAGAAGCTTTCATCCAAAGAATATAAAATGCCAGGAGAGACACTTGCTGAGCTATTGGAATGCATAATTGTCCAGGGATTTTTTCTACTGAGGCTCGCAGAAGTTCTTCCAGTGAAACAGTTTTTCCACCAGAAAACGATAATTTGATACATTTGAAACTTTTCACAGCTGTACATGGATTTCTTATAAATTTCAGATGAATCATTATTGAGACAACTTGCTGAGTTAGTATTTCCACTTGTTTTAATGTAACAAGAGTTGATACCAAGTGTTTCAAGTTTTTATTTTTTGAAGTTTTGTAATGAACCTAAACATTAAAATTTCAACATTCCTTCTTTCTGAGAGTGAAAGGAAACTTTTTCTCGTATCAGCAGCTCCTGTGGAAGGGCCATTGCATCCTGCCCTGAGGCCTCCTGGTGCTCTGCAATCTGTTGGAGGTCAACAGAGAGTTTCTTCAGCATCTCTCACCCCTTCTGCTGCGTTAGCAAGCATCCACTCCATAGTCGATCAGGGGGCATTGTGTGTGTGAGAGTGTGTGGGTGTGCACACGCAATGGAACACTGACGCTTGGCTATTATTTCATCCTGCCCAAGATAGCAAAATATACTTGAACCTTAGCTATACTATTCCTTTAACCATCTCCAAGTTTGGGAAAAATTCAAAACTGTGAGACTTCAGAATGTTGCATATAGGTAATTGCCTTTTAATTCCTCCTCATAAACTCCTTCACAAAAAGAGATAGTGTCCATCTCCCATCATCTCTTAAAATAAAAAAAGTGTTATTGACCATTCTGTAGGTCAGAGTCTCTAGAGTCTTTGTTCCTCTCTTTTCTCTGGCAAGTTTTCTGGCTTTCAGATTTGGCAAGTAGCTTACCAAAACAAATACTGCATGAATGCTGAGAGAACAGCGTCTGATTAAATGTTGTATGATAATTGTAACCCTATTTTTTTTTCTATTTTTAAACAGAGGAACAGAATAATCTCCATTAAAAGACTGACCTTTGAAAGCCACAATGCTTGACTTATCTTGAGAGAACATTTTCTCTTTAGTTAGGCCTGTTTGCTGGTATGTGATGCTGTTGCAAGCTCTAAGTGGCAAAATAAATTGCTCTGAGCATTTTAAGGACAATTCAAAGAAAAAGTGTCTTAAACCCTACAATTCTTAGTCATTTTATGAAGTAGCTGTCTCAAATATTCTGAAGGTGTTCAATCAGTCAACTTTTAGAATAATTTATCAAGTCTAAAGTCTTAAATTGAGCTTGTAGATGCCAAATCCTCTATTAAAACACTAAGAGAAAAAAACCTGTACTGCTGACCATCATAGGGGAACAACTTAGTTGTACTCCAGCTTTAGGTCCAAATAAGGTATACTAAGAACTGTGGGTTAAATTAACACAAGGTTTGTTAAACTTCATTGTTCTTTGGCTTAATCGTTTCTGCTTTTTATTCCAAAACTGACAACAGAAATACTGGGCAACTGGCTGCATATAGAATATCTCCACAGCCTGCTTCAAAAACTTTCACAAACATTCTCTCATGAAATTTCAGGCTTTTAATCTTGCTCCACACGATTCTGAAGGTTTTGATATTGCCTATATAGTCTATAACTAATTTATTCTTATTATACTTCCACTGTCAGCTTACCTGAACAGTTTTAAGGAATATAACATGCTGTATCACTGCAGAGATCTTGTCAATTAAATGCAGAGAGCACTTCACTATCAGTATTCACAACCATACTGTTGAACTGAAAGTACATAGAAACTCTTAGGAATCTGCCATGTTGCCTGTATCTGCCTTTACTCTGTGATATACTTCAATATTGCAATAACATCTGCCAGCTGCAACTCACTGTGCTTCATGTCAAATCAAATGGCATAAGTGTGTGGAGCCAGGACCAATGTCAGCTATTATGTGGCAGTTTTTCCTAAGGGGACATGCTGACAGACAATCAAAACTTTTCTTTAATATTTCTTATTGTGTTTCTGCTAGTGAGACTACCTGTCATGTAGCAATCATCCTTTGCTTGTGATGGGAAATAAAGAGAAAACAAAAGGACTTGGATACCCATCTCAAATGTTTGGAATCAAGAAAGTTTGAAGATGTTTGGGTTAGACTTCGAGCAGTGGGATGCTGTGGTGTGCTTGTGGACTAATTTTGGGGAATGACAGATACCCTTAAATGAAAATCTAAGACTCCCTTGCAAAAACCTGGTTCTTTATATAGATACTGACTCTCCTAATGCTCTGCGCTATGGTGGAAAGATGTCACAGATGGAAATGTTCAGCCTGAATAGGCTGAGCATGCAAAATCTGGATTTTATTTGAACTACCATTGCAGGACAGTGAAATGTGAAAAAATACTTGTCATACAACATTGGTCAAAGTCTCAACTTCTCTGGTATGACAGCAAAAGAAAAGGCAAACAAACAAGCAAAACTGCCAAAATCAAAGGAATCTTTCTCAAAATAGAAGTGTGGTTGTATGACGTTGTGGTAAGACTTAGTCTATCTATAATGCTGTCACAGTAGCACTGCCTTTTTCCTCATCACTGGCTAGGGTAAACTTTATGCTGTTAAACTGATGAATTGTACCTTGTGTAGAGAATTGTGGTAACAGTATAAGTTAGGGATTTTGTAGTTTGAGAACCTCAGATCTATCCTCTATGCTCTCACAAAATATAATCTTTCCTTCAAATTTGGCTATGCAAGTTGCTTGCTTTTATCAGAGTTGCTAACATTTATATCACTATAAACCAAAGTATTTTCAAATCAAACAAAAAGGTATTTGGTTCAGCATGGCCTAAATGATACAGTGGATAGTGAATCACTTTCTAGGTCATATGGTAAAATCCCTCTTTTTTGGCCAGCATTTGTTGCCCATGCCTCAGACATTTTTCTTCCTTATTCCCCTACACCTCTCTCTATATGTCCATTTCCTTCTGTCTCTACATTGAATTTCCCCTTGCAGTTTTCAAACTTTATCCACTCAGGCAATGTTTTCTTACTGAATAGAATGGGTTCTAGTTCCTTTCTATGCACCATGGTCTTGGTCAACTCTGGAATTGCCAGGAAGACAGCTGGAAAGTCCAGACCAGGCTGTTTGAAAACACCATACAACAAACTAAAAGAAAGGAAAAAAAAGACCGGTACAAGTGAGAACAGCAAACAGGACTCATATCCTGATTTGTGAATGCAGGTGCACAGATAATGCTTTCTGTAAGAACCCAGAAACAATAAAAGTGATGGATGGGAGGATTAGGCTGGATGTGTAGAAAGAAAGGGCAAAGCCTCAGCTCTATGGAGGACACTGCACAGAACTGGAAAGAAGGAAAAATGTATCAAAGGGTTCAAGTAAGCAGGAAGAAATTTTAGGATTAAGCTTTGCTGATCCAAACTTCTAAAGTATTGGAGGTTCAACCATCACTAATCTTGACCTCCTTCATTTATGGGAAAACATGACCAAATAAAATCAGATACAGGATTCTGAGATACGGTTATATCAAATTATATCCCTGGTAACAAGATGCAGTGTAATGGCATGGCCTCCATTTCAGCTGTAGTAGCAGTCAGCTTTTTTCCCTTGGATGTCACATCTTACTGTAATTTGCTGTTTGGAGGACTTGTAATTAAAACCGTATGCTTCACTTTCTTTTCATGAATATAACAGGTTCCACAATTCTGTAAACTTTGCCAATTGTAAACTCATCTCTCTTTGATAACCTGTGGCTCAACTGCATGTAATAAGAGTAATTTAGAGAATTGTATTTGGTTACACTCTATTGCTGTAAATTGCTGCTTTCATCTAATAGCCTGAAGAGTACAGAGCTAAAACTGAAAGATACATTTTAAGAACAAGCAATTATATTCTTTTAATTAATGCAGCATCACTTTGCAATGACTTATTTGGCTTTTCTAACAGCAAGGGTACATTTTAGGAGAGATATTGATCTTTTTGGTGCTGCAGAGTGGATGTAAACCTGACACACCTGAGAAACTTTGATAAAAAAAAAAATTCCTTAGTGGGTTTTTTGCTGACATACCTGGCTTTATGCCACCCTTCTGCCGGCAGGTACATTATACACAGAGCCACAAGGGGAGTAGACCAAAGATGTATCTGATACATTACTGCATTTTGGCTGTTGTCAGCTACCCTCCCCAGTGCCCATACCCATCCCAGCCCTGAGCAGCCTCAGGGACAAGTGGCACAGCAGTGATAGTACAGCCCTGCTCCCCCAGGCACTGGGACCAGAACCAGATCTTCCTGGCCTATGTGTTAAAAATGCAGGAAACTCCTCAGAAGGGGTCATACTTTATCTGTCCGTCATTGGGCTGTAGACATAATATAACACCTTTTCCATGTTACATGACAGCCTCAATAGTTGAATTTTTGGCTGGTTTCTGGTCACCTGCAGAGCTGTTTTTGTTCTGGTATGCTGCCTTTATATCCCCTCCCTGTAAGAAGAGCAGAGAGCTGCCAGATAGGCAGATCTTGCAGAAACAAAGGCTAGACACCATGAGCCAATGCATTTTGATTTATTGCTGTGACTATTGGTCATCTTTGGACAGCTTTCTCCCAGATGTCTTAATAAGGACATGGTCACATAATACAGACTTTTACCACACTGTCTGTCACAGTCCCTTTCATCAATATCTACATGAGATGATAGCCCTACAAAGATCTCAGCTAAACCTTCCAGATATGGCAGAGGGCAAATTTTTCAGTTAATGTAACCAAGATCTATTCCCTCTACCTTGCTTTGGTGAGACCCCACCTGAAATGTTACATCCAAGTTTAGGGCTCCCAGCACAGGAAAGACATGGACGTTTTGGAGTGAGTCCAGAGGAAGCCACAAAAATGATTGGATTGGAGGGCTAGAGCACCTCTCCTGTGAGAAAAGGCTGGGAGAATTAGGATTGTTCAGTCTGAAGAAGAGAAGGCTCCAAGGAGACCTTTTAGTAATCTTTCAGTACCTAAAAGTGTCCTATTAAAAAGGAGGAGGGTGACTTTTCACAAGAGCATGTAACAATATCACAAGGGGAATGTCTTTATACTGAAAGGCAGTATTGTTTAGATTAGATCTTAGGAAACAATTCTTCACTGTGAGGGTGGCAAGGCACTGGAATGGGTTGCCCAGAGAAGTTGTGGATATCCCATCCCTGGAAATGTGCAAGGCTAGGCTGGATGGAGTTTGAAGCAACCTGGTCTAGTGGAAGGTGTTCCTGCCAATGGAAGAAAGTTGGAACTAGATGATCATTAGGGTCCCTTCCAACCCATTCTATTACTTCAGTTGAAAGACATCCATATTTCGGTGGAGAATCTATTTTTGCCCTCCTCCCTGTACAAAACACCTAAAATCCACACACGGGACACTTTTTCAAGGGGACACCATTCAAAAATATGTTTAGTGGAAATATTCCTGTTTTACATAGATTTTAAACATCAACATTATTGACCATCTACTCACATAATTACTGAATTTTCATGCACAAATTTAAGATACTTTAAAATAAAAAATTACTTCTCCCTTACATTTTGTTTTCTTTAACCACAGCACCCACTCCTATTGCACCCTACTCCTTTCTGCCTTCAAAACAGAGACATATAGTTAATTAATGTAGTTTTAACCATTCACTGATAGGAAAGTGACATTATGGAGTTTTCTCAAGTCGTATTGTGGATTAAATGCCTTTTTGTACTAAATTGTTGGGTCTATATAAATAATCAACTAAAAAGTGTCATCGTAAGAAAATTCTCTATCTTGAAACAGTAATATTGAATTTATCTACAAATTACAGTTTTATCTTAGCCATTCATTTTAAGCAAGAAAAAAACCCAAATTGCAGGGACAAAGCCAATGCTTAACTTCTATTAAGTGTTTTAACAAAAAAAAAAGTGTCAAATAATTGTGTTATTTAAGAAATACTTTCACTTTCAAAAAGTAATTTTTTATGGCTTAAAATAAGTTCTAAATCAAATCTGAAAGGTAAAACTCAAGAGCATATAACAAACTGCTCAATAAGCTGAAGCATTCTTTTTTTGGAGATGGAAAGATTTTTCTCTCCTGTCCTATAACCTTCAGAAGAGAAAAATCTAGGGTTTTTATCATTAAAACATTCTGTCTCAGCATTCTGATATGGTTATTTTTAGTTAGTACCTTTTCAAATACCTCAAAGAGTAGTCATGGTTAATGCTGCCATGAGGCATGTGCTAACCTCTGGTGGGTTTGTATGACAGTTGAATTTGCATGAGTGATGAACAAGGACTACTAGAAAAATTAAAATTACCATTACAGAGAAAAATCATAATATAACCATATAAAACTGCAAAATCAGAAGTGATTTTATGTCTACTTTTTCAATAAGAAAAGAGATTAAGTAAAGTATTACAAAATTCATGTCTCTGTTGAGATATGCTTAGTAGCACTATCCATAATTCCAAAACAAAACTGTCCCTGTCTGTCATTCCTCATCCCGCTTCATCTTCTGCCTGACTGGGAGGAGCTGACTGCTAAAGGGCAGCATCCAGTCAGTCAGGTTTTTCTGTAGACAATAGAAAAACCCATTCCAGCATATATATAAAATGTGCGTATACACACAAAAATGAATGGTGCATTATCATAAGCATGTGCATTTGACCCACATTTAGTATCTGTCTGCCCAGACCTCAGTAATAGTAATTCATAGTTTAGGTACAGAAATTATAACTCACTGCAACAACACATTTTGTCCTAAATGGAGTATGAAATGAAACAAAAATAGTGAAATGTGGTGCTATTTTAGGGAATATTTCCTACAGAAGTTTTTCTGTTTTGTAGGGTAAAGGTTTATGCAGAGCATTACTGATGAAGGACACTGACTCTCATTAGCCATGCCCTAACATGGAAATCTGTTATTCTTCTTGTTTTATTGAAAAGATAATATTCCTTGATGTGTTTTAGAGGCCTTTGCTGCTCTGCTTTACAATCTCACAACCCACCCCCACTATGTACTAACCTGTTTTGCACAACTGCAGATGACCTCTGCCATGAGAATGTCACCTCTGAAACGGCTTCTAAGTGTGATGACATCAGTTTGTCATTTTTAAGCACACAGCATCTTGTGCCCATAAGGGTAAAAGCTGACTAGGGGGTTAAACAATCTTTCTGATTATTTTTTTCTTAAACTTATCTTTAAATGAATCTGCAAAGAACCCCAAAAGGAAGAAAAAATCCCCAAAAGGGAAGGATGAGCAGCAGATCAAGAAATAAGTCGCTATAAATCTCCAGAAAATGAGTTTTCCCCTTCTTTGCCTTCTTTAGTATCTCTTCTACAGTAATTGTTGCACCATACATTTGGCTGTATTTTGAAATTGTAGGAAAATAAATCCAGGTTGCAATTTTGGTGAACTGATCTCATGACAGTTAGGCTTCCCTTTCCCCTTTTGTTGTCCTTGATATTCACTTTGCATTGAATTCACTTTCAGGTCTGCATTCATATGGGAACAGCAATATTATTTTAAAGTTATCGATTCATAAGATGGCAAGGAAGAAATTCTGGGTTGTTATACTGAAAGCACCATAATAAGAAACCTTTTACAAGGATTATCTTGTGTTTAAGAGGAATTGGAGCCCAAAAGAGTCATGCACCAGATGCATGAAAACTGTAGCCAGAGACATCGCCTGTAACTATGCCATTAAAGGTGTCATCGCAGAATGAAGATCTGTCTTAATCCTGGAAGTTTTGCAAAAGTCAAAGCACACAGACCCAGGTGCAAAATCAAGACTCCTTAGAGCAGCTCTTGACTAATTTGTGCAATTTAAGTTGTCTTATATGTCACTATATGTAGCCAGCCTCGTTCTTCTCGGGCTGTGGCAACGAACATAACATGTGCTCAATTTTGCATAATGGGTCTTAAGTTCAGTTGGATAATTCAAAATCAGAACAGTCAGCTTCATTAAGGAGCCTTGGAAAAAAAACAACCCTTAGAGGTATTGGGAGTTAATTACTTACTCCTACACTATATTAGAGATATATATTCTTTCAAGGGAGAGTAGTTGGTGGGTACCTTTTTTTGGAGTGGACGCCTGGGATGTCTACGTGTGTGGCTGCCACCCACACCTTCCTCTAGGCAACTTTACCTCTGGACTTTGTGTTTATATTGCATTTTTCATCCTTCTGAAGTCTGTGTTAATACTTTAGTTGTATCAGGCACTATCCACATATACAGAGAAAGGACAAGGATAACACAGAAGCTAAGTCCCTGAGAAAGCATATAGCGACAGTTCTGCACTGCCATAGTTCAGTGCACTAAGCTCTTAAAAAGGATGGTGAAGAGCTCACTAGAGAGCAGGGCTCAGCTTCGTGATGTACACCAAAATCTATATGTTTATTTGCTTGAAATAAAAGTTACTTTAAAATAGACCAACTATCAATATCAGAAGATTATATGTTCTATTTGAACAGTGAATATTTAAAAAACCACAAACCTTGTTAAAAATATTAGTTGGTGGCTATATGACAAGACTTGTCATTTTGCATCAAGTGCTATACATTTTTACTTGCTGTCAATAAATCTGTTATGAAACTACATTATCTTACTGTGCTTTAATTAATTATACTAAAAATATTTAGAGCAAGTATTTGTCATATTTGTCACTTTATAACAAACTGACAGACTAGAAGTCATATTACATAAAGGCATCGGTTATGTTGGTGTTGAACAAGACATTTTTGGGTTTCTTAAAATCTGAAAGTATCTAGAGGGTCAGAAGGGTGAAACCCAACCCCAAGCTCACAAGTCTGTATCTCTTCTATATAATTTTACAAATGGTAGGAGTGAGATGAGTTTAATGGTTCTTAAAGAGGCTGGAAATACAAGCTATGAGATAAAAACCAGAGATAGGTTTGTAGTTTCTTGAGCAACTGGTAATTAGCTGCCCCAATGCCAACCTAGAAGGACGTCCATACACAAGGCCTAATAGGAGTGTTCTGCTGAGTCATTCAGTCACCAAACTTGATGCAAGAGGTTCTTTAGGTAGTATTATCTCCATCACTTTTCCATGATGCAGAAATACTAACTGCCTCTCATATTTATGGTCAGTCGCTCTTGGCTTCTGCTACAGAAATTTTGGCACAGCAACAGGTCTGGGTACAGAAGAGACTACATAGAAATCACATATTTGGTATACAGCCACCAAGGAAAATTACACACCCCCTCCTCCCCCCAGTTTTTCACACTAATACCATCTTAAACAAGTGTTTGATCTTAAAAAGTGTTACGATTTTCTGTACTCCTGAACAGGAACTTTTATTCACACACTTCAGAAAGAATCAGTGGCACAAACATCTCCTTTGTTGTAGTTATGCAACAGAGACATTTCACAATTAATTTTTCTAAAGAGAAAAACTTCCAAAAACTGCCTAGAGAAATTCAGAATACAAAGCAACATTTAAATTCTGACTGAGAAAACATCCAGAAACGTGAGAGCACCTATATACTAATTATGTTTGTTGTAGTCATTGTTTTGATATTGCTTTGGTATCTGAAGCAAAATTCACTTTATGAAGCGGAAAAGCATAAAGATACAAGCCAAATGAAACTTACCTTAGACTTTTCAAACAATTTTCCTCATATTACAATGGAAAACTAGATGCATCCATGATATTTCGACCTGTTCTTTAGGGGCATGACAGGTAACTAAAAAATTGGTAACTAAAGTTTACTACTGGCACAGCAGAGGAAACAGTCATAGAACTTTGGGTTTTCCAACATTCATTAAACTCTGAGGAGCAGTTTAGGCTTCCAAAAGAGGAAAAGTTTGAAGGGACTGTATTGATATCTAAGATGAAGCATTTACGGGGGATATAGGTTTCTGGGTATGGATGTTCTCCAGTTTCTATCAATCAGTTTCATTTAATAGGTGTCAAGTATATATTGCAAAAACAACTCACTTTTATATATTGATATTGTAAAAGAAAGAGGTTATACTGTGCACAAGTGCACAAGAACAAGTTTACCATAAATTTTTCCATCTTTGTACATATAGAGGATTTTAGGTTATGATAAGAGCAAGAACAACATTTGGACTTTCTCAGGTATCTGATCAGGGATAAGGGTCCTTTCTGTCACAGTCATAATAGCAAGCTAGTAGGTATACTAAATACATGCCCCCATGAAGTATTGCTGAGTAAGCATTTACTATTAATGTTTCTGATAAAAAATGGCTAAATTATTTTATAGCAGAAGAAACACGTGGAGGCAGGGGGAGAAAACTGCCTTTTAAGTCTCCTGTGGCACATTAATATAGCTTATTTGAAGTACTGAGTAGTGCTAGAAAGGGAATTTTTATGAAATGTTCAAGATCTGTTTACTGTCCTCTACTGCACTGGGGACAATAGAATTACACAGGGAAAGGGAACTGTTCAGAGTACGTGTAAGAGTAGTATAAAACTTGGAATATTTTCTAAATAAATAAATTAATCATCCAGCTTGTTAAATACTTCATTCTACACTTCCCATACGTATTATTCTAAACAGAGATGATCGTTGTCCTCTAGTGTCTAGACAGTCCGGATGCAAGTACCTTAACTCGTCAGTGCTGCAAGATTTTCACATTTCAGCAGTCACTGTTCCTTCTTACCTCCCTTCAAGAAATTCAGCATGGACATCAGTTTCCTTGATGATAATCTGCACTTCATGCCTTTTGCTCACATATGTACATCATATATACCTACATACCATCATATCATCAGTTCTGAACAATTTATCTCACCCTGAATATATGCAATTTTCTTTGAATACAGCCCTCTCAAGAGGTGATAGGGACCAGGTTCTCATTCTGCATAGAAATTTAGTGTGTGAAAGTATTTGAGTCTTATTTAGTGTAAGACATCAGGATCAGACCTTGCAAATTTAAGAAGACTTTCTGATTTAAAGCTACATTTTCAGTATGAAAAAAAATATTTAATTTGAAGGGCAGGGGAAAAAAGCATAAATAGGCTTACTTTGGCCAAAACAAAAATAGTCACAGCAGTAATGCCTACATTTCACCTGCATTCTGTTAGCTATATGCAAGAAATTGGATTTTTAAATTGCCTTAAAACACTGCTGCTGTGCAAAGAATCCTCCTGCCAGGAGATTGAAGATAAAGACTGAGGGGAGGAGGCCATAGACCACAAACTGTTAGATTAGTAAAGGCGTGAGGGTGAATTTCTGGATTTGTGATGCTTGTCTGCAGAAGGCCACTGGTGACTCTCTGGGTGCATGATGTTTCTCTCCTATGAGCCAGGTCATGTCAAAGGAGGTCCTCAAAGGAGGAAAAAAAGAGCAGCAGATGTCATCAGCCCAAACCTTCGCTTACTAAAACCAAAACAACTGTATGATTTGAACTTTAGCCAATAAAATATGAAGAAGTTTCAGAGTTGATTGTCTTCAACTGAAAGCCTATAAGTCACTAGTATACAGTGACAGACAGTTTAGAAATGTTAAAGAAAGCTTCATATAAGGCAATTCAATTACAGAAAGCTTTTTTCTCAAAGTAAAAAAACTCGGTGCAGTATGAATTGTTATCCAGTGTACTTACCATTCTCAGATTGTAGTTTATCCTTTTGTTGCATACCTTACAGATACAGAGATATAGTGAGATCACGGCCAAAACAATCAAATTGTCATTTATTTGAGAACTTAATTCCCACAGTTTATAGCCTGAGAAATGCTATAAACATACTCTGAAATTAAGTGTTTTCTATGTGAGAGAGCTGTTACACAGCTGTGAGATTAGGGCTTGATGCAATTTATCATTCCATTTCAAAACCTGTGTTCTATATTCAGAGTCCTACAGGACTGCAAGTTACTACACAATAACAATGCTCTTAGCAAGATGAGGAAGAACTACCTGTTTTTCTCAGATTGCTTCTCTTTGCACTTGAAGACTCAAGGAACTCAAACTTGATCACCATTGCTATCATACTCTGTTATTTCTTCATAAGGTAACAGCGTCTCCAGTGTGGTAGAGAGTCTACATCAAAGAAATTCAGCTGTGGTAAAATTTTAATAGAAGCTAACCAGCTTCCCATTGAATGGCACAGCTTTGACTACACCCATGTGATTGTTAAACATCCTTTCCTCTGACTGCTGGAGGAGCACTTCACTGCCTTCCTACAACCCAAAGGGAACGCAAAGCAACAGATTGCATGAACCACTGGAGCAACCAGGGAACTCCATGCTGAAACAGTGATGGGGAAGGACACTTTGACATCCTGTTTACTGCTGGAAGAAAAAGTAGCAAGCAAAAATGGATAGTTGACAGAGAGCAGAGCAACTGCCTCAATGCTTCCCATGCTCTGGGTGGGCTGGTGGTGTGTTTGCTTCTGTCATATTCGAGTAAACAGACTTTGTGTAAATTCCTTCCAACTGAAAACAGGCTGCACTAATATGTGCAACTATGATATTCTCTTTTCCCTATTTAATGCAGGCAAATCCACCAGGCTACAAACATTGACTAATTTTTTGGGCCAAAAGGGTGAGGATATAAATGAGCTATTTCTCATTACACTGTTAGAAAATATTGATTATATGTACACAGATGGCAAATACTGGTATTCTCAAATCTCTACACTGCACTTGTCTGGTATACATCCATTATTTTTACAGTCTATGACTGTTTTCCCTATTGATAAACATGGGTTAAAAACATAATAATACCAGCACAAATCCACTCTGTTAATTAATGAATTTGCAACAACTGTCTCAGTGCCATTCATCTCAACATCTGTTTATATTTTATTTTAAATCTGTAAAAACATTACTTTGTAATCCCTTGATCTGTACAGTAATTTCCTTCTGTTCCAAGCTGTTAGAGGTGTCTTTGAACTACTCAAGGGAAAGACAGACAAAAATTTAAACAAAAACTACTCATATGTTCCTTCAAGACAAGACCACTTTCATCATAAAAAATGAAAATCATAAAAAATGAACATCAAAATCAAAGCAAATAGCAAAGGTGGATGAACTCTGTACTGCAACAGGATAAAAGTCAGGATGTCTGTGGAAAACTATCAGTCATTATTGTTTTAAATTGGTCTCGATTTTTGCAAAGGCACAGACCAAGTCAGCTGCACCTAATCTTTCTTCAGAGTTATCTTGTGCATTTATTTGCTGCTCTCTGGCTCACTAGGAATTCTGCTCACTGTTTGTCACAGCCAGGAACAAGACTGTTAAGCTCACCCCTTGTTGATAAGTAGGCGTTGCTACTTATGGGTATCCTGTTGTGTTGGCCTCCTGGAGTCCTGGATTTTCTTATTGTTCAAGCCACAGCGATTTCAGGCCAGTGCTCTTTATGAAATACAATGCTATTTGAAAATTTGTCAATATGGATTCTAAAAATAACTGAGATATGAGCAAGTACAAACAACCTTCTCTCGATTTACTTTTCTGTAACAACTGTGTAACTGGAAAAAAAGAAAAAACATCTTTAAAGATTGGAGTGAGAAGGCAGCGCCACTACTTGTGATTTATTGTATTCCTGAAGAGATTAGAGACAATGCCCGCTTTTGAAACAATGCACATAGGCAAATGATGTATTCATTACACCATTGGAAGAGTAAAATAAACCACACCCAGTGTCAGGAAACAATAACATCAAAAGATCTCTGGGCCTGCAAGTTCCAATTAGAATACTTCAAATGAAACGAATCAAGATTTGCACTTTCCAAGTTACAAAATGTCATAAATTTGTGTTCTGAGGTGGGCATGTGGTTTTAGGGGAGTTGCATAAAGGAAATTATTTAAACATCCACTTGGATTGTAGTATATTGATGCACGTATATGCTTGAACACAGCCTTTGAGACTTAATGGATGCTTCTAGATAATTGTCTGAATGCGTGATTAATATTGTGCAAGCCTCACACTATTAAGCACACAGAGAATTCCACAACTACCAAATTAACCAAATTGTGCTTTTAAAAATAATAGTAATAAAAACAAAGAACAATCTAGCCCTCTTTTTTAACTTGATATCCTCTTTATTTCCCTACTCTGTGAAGCATATGACATTCAAGAGAAGGCTGGGTAGAGAGACAGAGTAATCTGAAAGGGACAAAAGAAAACCAAGAAGCACTGTTGAGAGAAATAGGGAAAGAAATGAGAGGCTCTGATCTAAATGAAAATAGAGAAAGAGACTTGGAAAGAATTACAGTAGAGAAGTATGTTTAATTGCCTACAGCCCCAGGAGAGGTAATTTATGTGCCAACAAGTTATGGAGGCTTTATGCTCCTATTAGTCTGCTATTCAATTAAAAAATGTGTACTTACCATGGCAACCCCTATGTCTCACGATACATATGCCAAGATATCTCTATAGAGCACCTTCCTAAAGAAACATATAACACAGCACCAGCCAGTCTAGAATTCCACAGTCACTAGGAAGCAGTAAAAGGAACAACCCATACAAACTTTTGGAATTATAGGCTAGGAAGCAGGATGAGTAATCTTACTGTACTGCTAGCAGCTCCATATGGGAACCCAGCAGTGTAATGCATGCATGCAGTGCACTGCTGCACCTTAGGACAGCTCACCATACAATCTTGCCAGCATTTCCCTTCCTGCCTGCTGAGATAATGCTCTTATGCTTAGAAACAATGCTGCTTTTCCTCTGGGATCTGCTTTGGACTGGCTCACTAATTCCTTAGGCCCTGCTTCCACTGAAGCTGTGTAAGCTTTCAAGTGCACTTTCCTTTATTTAAAACTTGTCAGGACATGCACCTTCCCTTTGTTTCAGTCTTTTTTTGCCTGGGAATTCCCTCTCTGACTAGCCCACATCACACTTGCAATTCTCAACAGGCATCGTCCTTCTCCTCTTCCTTCTTTGAGCTTCCCAAAACAACAGCTATTGGCAAGGCTGATTTTCCACTTAATGGCTTACTCCTTTTCATAGAAGCAGTATTTGTTGCCAAAATTCTTGGTCAGACATACGTAATAAATAGATCCAAGCATTTGTCACATAGATGGTAGGAGGAATGAACCACCTTCAACAAGTATATATCTGACTCCATCCATAACTCTTAAGTATTGAGGAGAATTTCAATAAAATCTTCCTGAAAATAAAGAAGGCATTCAAATGACAACCTACATTTCCAATAGCTTTTTTATAGTAAGTTGCTTCTCATAATTGTCTTCCTTCCCTTCACTGGCTACTGAAAATATATCAGATCACTCTTCCCATGGATGTAGAACACAGTAGTCCTCCTTGCTTGTCTGCAACTCGTTTAGAGCTAGTGCTTAAAGCACACAGAACACAAAAAAAAGAAAAGCGTCGCCTCTTGTAAAGTTCCGGATTTGCTGAGAATTAAGCCTCAATCACATTTCAAAGACATCTTGCTTCTTTTTCCTTGTTTTATGGTTTAACTTCAGCTGGCAACTAAGCATCACAGACCTACTTGCTCCCGAGCATCACCTTGTTGAGTGATGTGTGTGGGGAGAATCAGAAGGGTAAAACAAAAATTATGGGTTGATGTGAAGAAAATTCAACAGCAAAACCAAAAGTCACTCATGCAAGTGAAACAGAACACAAGGCATTCATTCACGTCTTCCAAAATGCAGGCAGGTGTTCAGCCATCTCCAGGAAAGCAAGGCCTTATCACTCATAATAGTTACTTGGGGAAACAAAAATTTCATCACGGCAAGTGTCCCACTCCCTTCCTCCTACTTCTCTTTATATGCTGCGCATAATATTATGGAATACTCTTGTGATCAGTTGGGGTCAGCTTCCTGAGTGTGCCCCCTCACAACTTTTTGTGCATCCCCAGCTCACTTGCTTGTGGGGTAGTGTGAGGAGCAGGAAAGGCCTTGACGCTTGTAAGCCCTGCTCAACAATAACTGAAACTCCTTGAACTATCAACGTCGTTTCCAACACAAATCCCAAACATAGCCTCATACTAGCTACTGTGAAGAAAGTTAACTCTGTCCCAGTCCAAACCAGCACACTTTGCTTTCTCTAGTAATAAGGAAACAAACTACTAGTCACTGCTTTTAAACAAACAATATTTACACTAAGGTGCTGGAGCAGACTGTTTTCTACTTGTAAGTACTTCAGAGGCTTATACTACAAGAAAATGCATATGAAGCCACCAAATCTGAAATAATTTGTAGTCATAAACAATTTCCCAGAAGTCTTTCTCTTTTGCAACACTTACAACATGCCCAGTCCTATACTTGGTGGTAGGAAAATACCTGTTAGGTTTAAGGAAGCACAAACTAGCACAAATCTGTGAGGAGCAGCTACTTCAAACATTAAAGCTAATGAATGCATGGATGCATTTTACAGTTTTACCTCATACCAACAGAGCACAAAAAAAAAAAAAAAAAAGAAAAGGCAGAAAACTACAATTTCAAATTTACCTGTGAGAAATGTAAAGTTTTACTCACATTTCTGAGGCGGACAAGCATCGGGCTGTCCTTCCTCACAACAGTGGCAGCAAAAGCACACCCAATATACATTGCTCATCTAAAGCTTGTGACAGGGGCTACCATACCACTTAAGTCTTCTCTGTTCTGAAAAATTTGAAGAAAGTGCAAGCTGTCTTGCTTCTCTGATAGGTAATGAGCCACCTGACAGCTTACCATCAGTGAACATAATGTCAGCTGTGAGGAAACAACACTCACACTTGGGGTGAAGTAGGCTGACCTAGTAGTAAAAAGTTTTCTTTCAGATCCCCCTCCTCCCCAGTGTTTTTCCCCACATCAGACTAGACTGCCTAAAATACAGAATGCAAATATGAAGTCTGGGCTGAATTCAAGATAAATGCTGTTGATTGCTTCCTACAGGATTTACCTCCACTCAGTACTTGCCATGATGCAGTAAGGGCATCTTCAGAGGAAAGAAAAATATTTTCCTGAGGGATGAGAAATACATGATTCACCATGTAATGCAAACTGTACATTCAGAACCGTAATCTCTGTCAAACTAAGGAAAGTTCTGAAGATGTTTGGTATGAGTATGCTGTACTAAAAGTATAGTGTAACTCTCCACTCAAGGGAGGAACAGATCTGAGCAGCATTTTCACAAGATGGATGTGAGTGATTTTCATAAGCAAGCTACATTGTCCTTTTTGTATTACAACTCCAGGATCCTGAGAGGGGAATGTAGCTAAAAGCATCAATTTTTATACAAATCCTTTATGGTCTTTAAATTGGGCACTGCCACTTTAATAAGCCACACCTGGTTAAGATTCGTGTTCTGCTGAATTCCTCACGCTGTAATGAGCCCTGAACATCAGGCTGAGGCTGTGATCAAGACAATACAATTAATCACCAGACCGTGCACAATTTCAGTAACATGAAAATTGCACGCAGTTAGATTTTCTAAGTAAAACTAATATTTCATGCAGGGGAAAGGGTGAAGTTTCAGTGCATAACAAAAAAGAATTTCGGAGGTTTAAAAAAACCTGGAAGTCAGCAGGCCACGTGAAGGTGAATGCATAAATCAAATAACTATACCATCTGTTACAGAAAACTTAACGTGAATTAAGTGGCCCATAGTTCCTAAAAATATCTTTCTTCACAGTGTGCAGAAGCACTGAATATCTAAGGAGGAATACTGGAATTAGACTTTAATTAGGAAACGTTGAGTTTTGAATACAGCATGAGCATAGTCAAACTATCAGAAAGATAAGCTATTAGGAGAGAAGTAGGAATGAATATTTGCATGGCAAAAAAAAAAAAATCTTTGTGATGAGAGGAAGAGGGGGGATTAAAAACATAGTGGCCCCATTTTCAGTATTTTTTCAGGTGCAGCCCAAGGCCTCACAGAGAGACACAAACAGTGCTAGGCAGGCAAAGGACAGCTTCTGGGACACTTTCTATTCTGGTGTGATCTAAAATACAGTGCATTTTGAAAATTCACAAGCAAAAATTTTCCTGTGTATTTGAAAATATATTTCCACACAGCAGTTTTTTCTGTGTAGATGCAGTATTCACCAGAAATCTATTCAAAGTGCAGAGACAAAATGCCATTGTCATCTCTTTTGAGGCTCACCCCCAACGCTGGCTAGTGGGAAGGCACAACTTCTGGAGAACACTGGTCGCTCCTTTGTTCCTTTTCCGCATTATAAAATCTTCATGGATTTTTTCCCCCCCAAGATTTCTATATCTCTAATCAAGGAATCTAGAAGTCCTGTCTGCATATAAACAGTAAAGATAAAAACAGGAGGCAAAACTGAACAGCATATATAGGAGTAGAGCAACAAAGACAGGATTCCTTAGAGAGGAGGTAGGTACATTTGTCCAAGAGTAGATACAAAAACCCAAGGAGAATAAATTAAATGTGATGATATAACTGAATATAATATTTTAGGAAAATGATTTTCAGATCAAGTAATCGAGAAGGGAGGGAGAAATTAAAAGAAACAAAGAAACAACACAGAAATATATAAAGTGACACACAGAAAGACAATAAACAGAATGCCTTCAGAAACTAGGAAGCTGACTGATTTTGAGAGAATAACCAAATAAGTTTTAAAAATAAACCAAAACATTGTAAAAGATTCCTATTTTTTGTACTGCCACTGGTTTGCTCCAGGCTTCAATTTCTTTGTCTCCCCCTCCTCAATCTTACCTTCTCTACAGATACTCTAAACTCTCAAGAAAGATCTCCTATTATATATTTTCACGATGTCTAAAAAAATAGATCCTTGCTCTCAGCTTGTGCCTCTTTATATTAGTGTAGCACAAACAGCGAAGGACGGTAATGGTAATAGTTGGGAAAGCTGCTCAATAATTTTCCACCTTAGCATTTTTAACAGCAAATGGCAGTTCTGTGACACTGACACAGTTCAGCTAGGACAATGATATTCCATTTTGCTGTCAGGAAAACTGGACAAAAATGCCATGTTAAATCCCAGTTCATCCAAAATAAAAATGCTTGCTACCTGAACTGATCCAAAACACTTCAGAAACTGCATTTTGTAACCTGCACATGGATTCATGGGAATTCATCTTTTAAATAGCATAATCCATTTGCCACTCAGCAGCCTGGACTTATTTCAAGTTGAAGTTAGACACCAGAAAAACAACTATAGGGCCACACACAGTTTGAGATTGAGCTGACTTGAAACAAACAAATATATATATATATATATATAAAATATATATATGTTTATATATATATACATATATAATATATATATACATGTGAAAATCCTGAAAACCCATCGTTTGAAGTGAAGAAAAATTCCAAGCATTTAAAAATCTATGAAAAAATTTTTTTCAGCACTTTATCCTGCTTCAAGGTAACAACCCAAAGTGTGAGTATTAGGGATTTTTTGCAGAGCGATGAATTTTTCTAATTGCCATTACTGAAGAACAGCTACCAGATAGTAGCTATAACCCCACTTTGTGATTCCCAGACTGATAGTGATAGAGAGTGTTCACCTACGTTGGAATGGAAGAAAGGAAAGATGTAATTCTTCAGAAGTAAGAATACGGTACCGCAAAATGCTAAGAAACAGGTTGCCATGGAAAGCAATAGATAAGTGAGGCAGTTTTGGATGCAGTTTAATGGTTTAAAGAGTAAGCAAAGGATATTTTGAATATATATATATTCCTAGAAATAACTAAAAAGTGCTTTTTTTTGTGTGTGTTTCTGGAAATGGGAAATAGCAGGAATAGAACTATGTTATAATTAAAATGGCTCCATAATGCACATGTGGGCAGGGAAAAAAGTAATTTCATTGTTCTTTAGTGTTCATGGAGAAAGACTGTATTCTCTTGAAAAATCCAATACAATGCATAGGAATGTATATTTAAAATATAAAAAAAGAAAATTAAGATATGTAGAAATCACGAGAATAAAATTTTTTTTTTTTTTTTTAGGAAGTTCTTGTAGGAATAGTTTGTGGTGTAATGCCTTACTCTGTATTTGCTAATGCACATTAAATACTCAAAATATTAATTATCAATAAATCATGAACTCATTTTGATTAAATCTGGATTATGTTATGCATTTCTCAGATTGTCTGTCTGGAAGTTCAACAGAAGTAGCACAGGCATTCTACAGTTAAGAGTAAGGTAAGTCCATGCTGGAGTATGCATTGATATTTAGATAAGTGCATGCTAGTCCTGAAGATGTAAGCACAAGTTCAGGAGGTGGCTTGCTAAGAAATTTAGCCCTAGTGCTCAGCACCTTGTTGATCCATGAAGACAAAGAGAGAAGCTGCTCACATCACCCAAAATACCTTTGGCATGTTAAAAGCAGGGTGAAACTGAGCCTCCCTAGGCCAGGGACCAGGAGCAATTTGACTTTCCCCCTCCAGAAGCAATGTTACCAAGAGGTTGTTAGAACCCCTGAAGGGGGCTCATGGGGCTGCCCTGGCAGACTCAGGGTGCTGGGGCTGCTGTGAGTTAGCCACTGTATAGTTTGGACAGAAGTACTCCTTGCACATACTTGCTGGGCCCTTCATCCATCCTCAGTGCACACATAATGTCTGGCTCCTTGGAAGGGGATGTTGCCAAGGGCTACACTCAGAGAGCAAAACTAAACACACTTTCAAGACTAAATCAAGAGCAGAATGTATTGGTGGGGTGACACCAATATTCCCAGCTCTGAGGTGTGTGTGCATACACACACATTCTTATACATACACACATAGTTTATTTAAAGATTTTATTGTTAGCATTACAATTAGGCTCCCAAATATACTGTGTACATATATCAAATTAAGCTTCAGTAACCAGGGATTTTTTAGCAATATATACTATGGTTGAATTCCTGTAATTCTCTTATTGAAATCTTTTACCATAACAAACTGTATTTAAATAAATAGTCTGTTACATTGCTCATGGTCACTAAGTGTTATTGCTACTTCTTTCCAAGAGAGAGCAGTAGTGAATTGTACTATCATGACACTGGATAGTTTTACTCAAACACACTCAATTTACATTTTCAACTCTATAACCTTTCAACCTATTGACCATGAAAAATGCTCCAACATAACGTGACACATATAAATGTTTAAAGTCCAAAGGGTAATTATCTATATTCATAGTTAAAACTATGCCTTGATTTCACAATAGAAACCATATGTTCACTCAAAACACTTTCAATAGGCTAAATAGCACCCAGATTAACCCTGAGTTAGTTTACTGGTTAAAATAATAGCAGCATCTTCTTCTAATTCGGTAGTTCATTTATCATTTTTGATCAAGGCACTGAATGTGAACTTTTAATATTTGAAAGCTTAACTTGAAAAATAAGCTGCATGCAAGAATGGTAGAAATTCAGCGATTCTTAAATTTTATCTTTAATGTCATATAATGTGCCTGATAACAGTTCAAAATATGTTATTTATCTTCAGGTAGAATTCTGTGATGCTTAGCATTTAATAGACTAATTGTCTCTCCCAGAAGAAAAGGGCAATGACTTTCTGATTTTTTTTTGTTTGTCCGCAGAACAGTGCTTAACAGATTACCATTTAGAATGAAAAGTATAGAACACAAGCACTGTAATACTCCTGCAACGCCTGTGCACCATCAGTAAGAAAAGTCTAGCGATGAAAGGTATACTAAATGGGACCTCATTTATGTTTTGAAATAAGCAAACTATTCAGATACATACATATTTCCTTATCTTGTTTCTAGTAAGATAGAAAGAGATTATTTTGAATCTTTGGAATCACTGCAGCAGAAAATTAGAAACAGAAAACAAAATTGTATATTACAGGAGTAATGACAAGTCAAAGGAAAGAGACATACTTAAAAAATGGCAAACAGGCAAATGACTTTTCAGTGAGTGCCAACTCTCTGTACATTAAACTGGTTAAAAGCTCCTTCTCTTCTTGCTTGTCATGTCATTGTTCTCTGTCAGGCAGCAGAGAACACCTCCAGCTAGTACATGATATACAGAATGCTTCATCAAAAAAGGTATTCTCTGTCTTTGAATTTGAATTGACGCTTTCCTTATGTATATCATAAAAGCCCTGTGGAAATGGCAATGGACTATGGTGCAAAAAAAGCCGTGAATTTTGCAGAAAGCTTACTGGAATTCTGGTCTCATTTCAAAAGGACATTATTACACCTGCATGTGAACGCCTTAAAAAAAAACAACCCAAAAAATAAGACTTTGTCTGATCTTCAGCTGAGCTTCAGCTTTATACAGTAAAATCTAGTTCCTGTGCATACAAAGAGCTTGTTTTATCTCTTCTGCCTTGGAACAGAAAAATTCTCTTGAAGGGAGAGGCTGGGGCCATGTGTTTGGTTTATTAGAATAAGAGTGTTTTCCCTCATAAATTTGGAATTTTCCCTTGAACTGTTGCCATTCTAAAATGTTGTAATTTTACCTCCGTCATTGCATGATACAACCTAAACAAGAAAATGGGACCATTCACCCTTAGAAAAGCTGGCATTCAACCAATCTATTCACTCTGCAAGTCTTTATAGAGTTTTGTACAGTTTTTTGTAGTTTTCTTGTACACATTTGCCACATGTATCATGTGCCATAAAGTTAGGAACTGCTAATAAATCCGTTATACTTAATGTTGTCAGCAAACCAGAATTGTCTTTCATACTTAATATCACGACTCTGTAGTTTTGATTTTGTCATATTGTAGGTTATTTCGGGAGAAGTTTTACTTGAGTCCCAGTGTTATTTATCAGCAATCCTTATGCACATCATCATATCAACAAACACACTGAACATGTGTGTTTCTGTGAGAACTGTTTTGCAAGATCAGTCCAAGTTAATATAGGTATAGTATGTCTTTCCTGGCTAAATGTATTTACAATTTGGATTGTATGAATTTGGCTTGAAGAGAACTATGAATTTGTCAGAATTGCTTGCTGTGTTTGCAGACCTCAATATTTCTAAAATTCAAGCTGGATGAATGTTTCTTTTTGTTAAGTCTGCAGTGAAGTTTTAGCAGGGGTTCCCGAATGAAAGAGCTTGATTAGTGATGCTGCTGGAAGAGACTGAGGCTGAGGAATGCAAGAGCATGAGAGTAGTATCTCCATAATATGTATTGATAAATTCATTGATACCTGTCTCTTCCCATGTCACACAGTTATAGTCCTGTTATAGCCTTGGGGAGAAGGATGAGCTGGGTATAGAAAGTGTGTCCCCTTTACTGCCCACGGTGACATTCCTGAAGTCTTGGAGCTGCTGTGATTTCAGTTCAATATTGCTCCAGTGACAGTGGCATCTGATCATGCTGAGCTGAGAAACCTCCTCATTTGTAAAAGTAGAAGAACATTTTCTGCACTTTTCACTACATTTTAAACTGAGACAAAAGGTGGATAACAAAAGCAGGTGTAGAGTCATTAAATTTCCCTTGTCTGTAAGTCGACCAGTAAAGAAGTAGCGATACATTGTTAGTGTTTATCAAGCTAAAACGTGCTCTGCAGTTTAACAAATTCTTGACTGCTAATGCCTAAAGTGATAACAAAAGAGAGGTTCTTAAAAACAAGGCAACCGGGATCTTCTGTTGTAAAGTGCTAGGATCAAATTCTTTAATGGACATAAAGACAGCAGAAAAAGAAGCTTTCAGCATCATAACTGTTTAAATGGTGGAAATATGGTTCCTTATTGTGCTGTATTTAAAGAATACTCCAGTAAAATTCATTCAAGGAACTGGCTACCTTCCTTCCTGATTTAGCTCTTTTTTAGTCACATCCTTCTGATCCTCTGTTTGAACCTAAATTTTACACACTGATATACCTAGCAATTCTAGCTAACATCAAGTGTTCTGGCATGTTTGATTCCTTACAGTCATTCTCTTTCCTGTTTTTGCCTGAATAAGAGGTTTATTTATTATTTTGGTTGTTGGGGTTTTTTTTTAATGATTAATTTGGTTTGCATTTTTTGTTTTGGTTTTTTTTGGCTTTTTTGGTGGGGGATTTTTTTTATTTTTTATTTTGGCTCCTAGAATGATGTATATATGCCTCTGGATACCTAAACTGAGCCATGATTTCCAGGGCAAAAACTTCAGTGATTAATCTAAGTAGAAGGTAATTGCTAGGCTTCCTGCAATTTTCTTGTAGACAAACTTCCTCCTTTCTTCCAGTAGCTTTTCAGCAAATATTTGTCAATGGTACAAAATATGTTTGCTGAATCTCTTAATATCAGAGGACAATAAAATTAAGGACAGCTGACTCAGCTGCATTCAAATCTGTGCAATGTGCTCTTATCTGCTCTTTTGTAAAAGTCAATTAATACAAAGCCCTTTTTGTTAATTGTTCACATTTATCTTTACTGTCTTCCATTCTTTTTCATTTTTATTATTATTAAGGGCATATTTTTAAATAACAGTTCATCATCATTATAATTCTGAATTGTTATTAATGTAATCTTTCTTTTCTATTGAAAGGAGTTTCTTTCTCATTAGGAATTTTAGAAACACTCTAAGTCTTTTTTGTTCTCGTAGCCCCTAAACATTTCTTTTTTATTCCTTTCTTTACAACTTTTGGCCTATAGTGATAAAGGGTGCACTGTTGGCTACAAAGTAATCTAATCTGGTTACTTTCTAATTTCAGTAGAATTTTGTATGTTTTTCCAAACTTCAGGTTTTTTCTTATGAAGTTATGTTAGCTGATTCTTTGATTAAGAGCTGGAGAAAAGAGGAAGATTTTAATATCCTTCCTCTGTCATCTTCCACACATTTTATTAATCAGAAACAAAATTCTGGACCCCCTAGATTCAATAACAACATTGATATTGACTTTGAAATGACCAAGAACTTACGTTAGATGTCTTAATATAAGTATGCTCGTTTGTCTTTGTAGTATGCAATGGAACCATCATTTACTATACTAAATTTAAAAAGCTTATGGAACTTGGCTCCAGTATATTCTTTTATTTTCATATCCTCAGGCAACTCCATCCTCACAGTAAGAATTAGATCTAGGGCAGTTATGCCTTTTTTTTGCAGATGATGAAATTCTCTCTTTGACACAGCATGCTTGGCTAGATCTGTTTCCCAACAGATTTATGAGCAGCTAAAATCCCCCATGAAGAAAGCGTCTTCTAGCCAAGAATTTTCTGTACCCTTCTGTCCTTATGTTTGACTGGTTTGTAGCTGATACCCACTTTTCAGTTTTGCTTTCTAGTTCCCTGTATCACTGTTGCTAATTACTTTGAGCAACCTTCCAAGAAAAGAGGCGTGTGCATTAATTGGCCATGTTGCTGTAAGCATCACCACCTTACTGGCTTTACCAGCATCACAGATCATGCTGGCAAGATTTTTAATGTGTGTGCTGGAATTTAAAGACTTGAGCTGTGCTACATTGCTGTGACTTGCCGTGCTGCCTTTGTGATTGCTACATTTTGTGATTGCTACATATTAATTTAGGGACTAAAATAGTACACATAAATGACAAAAATAGTTGAATAAAATTAAAAGGTAGAATGAATTTCATGGGAAGCACTTCTAAAGATGTAGTAATGATGAAACATTGGCCAGATTCAGATGGCTTCAATTCCACAAAAATTCCTTAATCTAATATTTCCCACAGGATAGGTGCCTTTGAAGGCCTCCAAGCAACTAGTAGGAAACATAGGTACAGGAATCTAGGAAGGCTAAATTTGGCCTGCTGGACATGCCCATGTGGCAGATAACAGCTGTGTTTGCACAAGTAGAACAGCCAAGATCTATACTCATAGATTCATCTCACTTATACACAGTAAGGTAGTCACCTGAGGAGAAAACTAAACATCTATGCATATGGACTCAAAACCTCAAATTCCCTTTCTGCTAATGGTAAGCAGTGTTGGTTTGACATTTGTAATAGCTAAAAAATTCATTAGGAAGAGGAAAAGGTGCAACTTCATTAAAGGTCTCACAGGATTAATTTGAATCCCTTTATATCTCACATGTGTCCGTGTTTTACTTTGTGGTTCTGTAGGAACTGTCACTATTATTATTGCAGACCATTTCTTGAATGGGAGTTTTACATTTTTGCTGGTTTCCACAAATGGACTGGAAAATAGTGTTTCTCGATCCCTATTGTCTGAACCATAGGTTCAGATTTTTGCTGTTTTCTTCCAAGTGATCCTTGAATGCTTTTCCATGCATGTTGTTCCTCAGGCAACAGTCCATGAGATGTTTGGGACAAATAATTAAACGGAAACTTCTGTTAAATTTCTACTTAATGAACGTTAACAATAAATTGCCATGATTAAATAGTTGGAAAAATATTTCAGGGCAAGGGAGTTTCGAAGAAGATACAACCCACCTGTCTCATCTTCTTCAAATACATTTAGTTCAATGGGTCTCATTTTCATGAGCAGTATCAGATGGATAATGCTACAAAGGATTTACAGTCTTTAATGTTCTGTCTCACTTTTTTTCTTTTCTGGGTAATGACTGAGATTCTTAGAAATTACATTAGTAGAGATGAATACTTGAAAACAAGACATTTACTTTCTATTTATGTTTCTTTATATAATGTTAAGTGGAAATAGATTAAAATCTGCAGCAATAGTTGTGCTTCACTAAAATTCTGGCTGTAGCCTGGGTGAAAATTTATGGCTGTAGTGTCTACAGTATTGGTGCTGCTGTTAGATGCTCTGTGCTCGGCCAAGGTCATGCTTAGGACTGGCTGAAGGATTTACAGGGCGACTCATGAGCAGATATGGCCCTGGGTACACACACTTCAAAGGCGTACCAGAAAGTGCTGGAAAGCTGCAACTCCCATTAAAAACACTGCAAAACCTTGCTCGGTCGCTATTGCAGGCAGGGACAATCAATGTACAGTGGTTTTACACTTCAAATCTGCCAATGTACAGAACAGCCATGGCGCCTGTGGACAATGGCATGGGGGCTGTAGCCACAGGGGCTCCCTGGAGCAGGGCAAGGCCTGTCCCATGCCCCAGCCAGACAGCAGGCAGGGCGGCAGAGCTGCAGCCCTGGGCAGCAGGCCCTCATCTACCTGCTGTGTCAGAGCTAGAACAGAGACAGACGACTCCAAAGGTCTCAAATAACTTCCTGGGCCATAGGAATTCTGAGGGAGGTCGGGCAGGTGATGTAAGGCGTGTGAATGTGCTGTTTCCTAGGAGCAGAACGCCATCTCCTGCCCAGCACAGGGGGCAAGGGCCAGAAAGCCTGCAGGTGTGGGGAAGTTTCAGAGCTTGCTTTCCTGGGATCTGGGTGGTCTTGTCAGGGGTCTTCCCTGCCCAGCTACCCTGGATGTGAACTTTCCACTCTTCAAACTGAATGCGTTCACCACAGCTTCGGGCTTCAGTCTCTCGTGTGTCCCACAGTTCTGGGTTCAGCATCCTGTTATGTATGTTTTCCTGCACACCAGGCAGCAGACTGCAGGCTCCCCATAGGAGTATTTTGCTGCTATACATGCAAAAAAATAGCAGTGAATCCTGCTCAGCCCAAGATTAACACTTGTTTAATGCTGAAGAATCCTTGGAAAATTTAGCTGTCAGACTCTAGGAATTTTTCACAGAGTATATGCAAATGATTATTTTTTTTTTTTTCCTCATTTAGGGCATGTCTACAAATATGGATGCAGACAGATCTTGCAGCAGAACTTTCAACCTAAAGCACACTGGATAGTTATACAGTACTGGACTAAATCTGGCACGTTCCCAGCTAGCTTAGAGCACAGGTTGAGTAAGATTGTGGCTGTCTGTGCATTTCCATGTAACCATGCTTTACTCAAATAAATTTTATTCCAGAAAATAAATATCATCTCCTTCACACAGCCTTTTATATTTTCTCTTTTTTATTGTAATTCTTTATCGGGTCTCCAAACTGTCATACAATTGAACTTCCCTGTTTACATGTATACACAGTATGAAAAAATGTAATGGCCTAAAAAACTTGGATTTAATGCAAAACAGGTGACAAATTAAGGCATACTTTTCTATTCCAGCTCTCCTGTACAATAACATTTCAGTGTTTCTAGAAGGTTGCAGTGGTGGGTTTTTTTTGTGCATTTGTCTGGCAGAATATTTTGTAGTTAAGGAAAAAATTGCTTCCCTGTGTCTTAAAGTTCTGTAATTTCAATTTCCAGTATGTCTACTTACTGCAATATTTGTTTTAGGGGAAAAATAGTAACCTGGATTGACTGTGTCTGCAGCATATTAGATTGTATGTATTATAATTAAATCCCCCTCTGAGCCATCTGGTTTACAATTTGTATAGATTTTTAAATTTTAGTTTGTCTTCCCAATTGACCTACATTAGGACCACCTCTTCTAGTTTTACTCTTCAAACATTCCCTATATTTTAACTTTCCAGTAAAAGTAATGGTTACTGGCACAAAGAGTGGTTAATAATCCTGGAATCATTTTTTCAAATATTATCACATGAAAGATATTTGCCTGGCAAAAGAGCAGAAAAGAGACCTTTCAAATCTTACTAATTTTCTACCAGATAGAGGATAACTCACCTGCATCCACAACATTTCCTTGCTCTTGGCCATGCTTAACATAGGCAGCACTGTGAACTCTTCTGTTCTGTATTTAAGTAATTTTTTTAAGTCATACTTGTGCAAACTTGATTTTGAGTTTTCCAGGATTTCAGCCAGTGAGCAGAGACTGTCTTTAAATCACATTGAAAGGTTACTCTCAGCAAAACCAAGTTGTTGGCTATATTAAGTCCAAACCAGCAAAATGCAAAAACTTCAGCTAAATGTTTAAGAAGCACTTGAACTTCCTAATACCGTGCATTTGTCTTTCAAGTTCCTGTGATGTCTGAAGATCTGCCTCTTCAGAGGTGCAGATCTGCTTTTACATTGAGGCACCAAACTCTGGTAATCATTCCTGTTGCACAGCATTTATATCTGGAAGGTGTGCTATGATGCAATGTCCTAAGCAAGCACACAGTAAATTTTAGGTATTTCTTAGATAAGGTGAGCTGGGGTACAGGCTTTGGGGGCTGTAATTTTAGATGGACTTAAATCCTGTTTAGTTCCTAGGTCAATTGTTTGATCCTGCCACAAAAGAGTTATATGGCCAAATGCATTGGAATAAATTGAATACTACAAAAAATTTTATGTGATCATAGCATACTCACATACATGTGAGTCTTGTGAAGAAAATTCTCACAAGCATCCTGTTCAATATTATAGGGAGATTTTCCTAAAGATCCTGCTGAGATTTGTAAATACGATTAGTCCAAGCAAAGTAAAAATTTTGCTTGATTACAAACACAGTGTTAAGATATGGAGGGAACTGTATGGGAAGCAGAAAGTCTGTTGTGCCCAGAATATGCAAAGCACAGATGACAGTGTCGTTAGCCACTGCGCTCACTGGTAAAGTGATTCTATACTATCAATTTATAATTACCAAGCAGACTTCTGAAGGTTTCATGACACTAACGGGTCATAATTCTCAATATAAGTTATATTGCAAGGGGCCTTTTTTGTTCACCAACTTTGTTTCATAGTTGCCAGCATCAATGGGCTGTGAGTAAAGTATGTATCACTAAAAAGAAAAAAGAAAGATTGAAAGAAAACTTGATAAAATCATTCTAGTAAACCTGTAGGGTAAAGGAATTTCTTTGTCAGGGAATTTCTTCACAATTGAATTTCTTAGAAATCAAAAATGAAACTAATTATCAGATGAGGAAAACCATAAGTTACACAAGCTAAATAATGACATGATTAATATTGATGCAAATAAAATTTTATAGAATGCTTATCAGACTTTATACATGACTGAGGTAAAAATGGAGCCCAAGGAAATGGGGCAATAAAGAAGGTTAAGGAGAGATTGAGCCTCAAAGGGAAGCATAGATGAAGAATTTTAAGAATAAACCACTAAAGCACATAGCAGCACATTTCCAGATGTTCTTTGCAAGTTTCAGAGGTCTACAAATATGAAATAACTGCTCAGTAAATGTGTTGCCTAACTTGCTGCTTAAATCAATGCTGGTGTTAGTATCTATGTTCCAGGTGTGACTTATATAACTACAGATTGTCAGTTAAATCTGTTTTTTTGTGCCAAATCAAATAACACAAATCAAGGAAGACCAATAGAGAAAGTCCTGATTCATGTAACCAGAGAGAATTAATTGAGAATCAGTAAGAAAAGGAATGGCCTGCTTATTCTCTTCACACTAGTTCTCTCACAAGAACTTCCCAAAGAAAATAAGGTGCTATGGAATAGAGCGTTTCATATGTTGGTTCATAGGGGAGAAGCAAGGTGCAGGAGTGCTTTTAATAATAGAGTTTTCTAAGTGGATCCTCCAGAGATTGATACTGGAACACAAGTTATTCAACAAATTTTTATATGATCTGGGAAGGTGGATGAGTAGTGATGTAAAAATGTTTTCCTGATAATATAATTCGAAAAATGTACTGAAAACTGACTGCCAGGAGAGCATTCAATTCATACAGGAAAAAAGAGTCTGAAGTAGAGAATGTTGTGGATGGCCCTTCAAAAATTTTATAGCTGTGCTCATGAGCACTAAAAAGAAAAGCATAATGTTAAGAATTATTGGAAGGCTAGGAATTATTGAAGGCTACAAAGCAGAAAAGATGATCATGCCATTTACAGGTCCTACTTTTCTCAAATACTGTGTGCTGTTCTGGCCATGCTGTCTACATTAAGAACACTTGGGGAATGGAAGACTGTTAAAGAAAAGAATTATCGAAGGCTGTGTTGGTGTCTCTACGGGGAGAAATTTAGAAAAGCTAGTTTTAGAATTTGTTCTGTAAAATATGACTGAGCTGCCCATATGAGCATTTATGGTGAAAAAATGTGTAGGAAATAATATTATTCATTATTTCTAATTAAGTAAATATTAAAGTATTTTAATTAAATGATCATATGATAGATTTTAAACAAAAAAAAGAAACCAACAAAGAGAGTACTTTTTCAGACAGCTTGCAATCGTGGATCTCACTAAGACAAACTGCTGTAGATAGCAAGAGAAAAATTAATTCAGAAAGGGAAGTGAATTATTTTAAATGAAATCCCTACTAGTTGCTGTTAAACATGTTGGATGGGAGACGGGGAAAGACCAAACAAGTGATTTATAACCTAGAAAGCTCCATTGTGAGGTAGTCTATTTGCCCTGTTCTTATATGCATTTCCTAAGAATCTGCATCTGACCACCAGTGGCCTGGAAAAAGCTGCTGGTTGTTTTGGTCTGATCCTCCAACTCACTGTAGTACGTGGGATCTCTGTTACTATACTTAAGGTTGTGATTAGCTGATATGTTGCAGAAATACTATCAAGAGCTAGCAAATCATTCATTTGCATCAAGTTTTCCTGTGTGTGCATGTGTGTACAAATTACCTTAATTTCTTCCAGTTTATTTGGTAATCAGATTTAATTATCTGGGGTGGAGTTCTGCTACCATTTTTCATATGCTGTTGAGTAAGAAAGTGGGCATACTGGATTCAGTTTTGCCATGAGTAGAACCTCTTAAATATTATAGATTTACCCTAAATCATACTACCTCTGTTTTTAAGCCCTGTTTTAAGATGAAATGTGACTTAATCTATTATTGTTGGATCTATTCCATGACTTTCTTGGCCTCAATATCATGAATATTTTATCACATAGTAGAATACCCTTTAGATATTAGACAGCCCATTTTTGTGACTGAATTTGGCAGATGATTGTGGTGTTGCTGTTTCATTACAGTTATTTTTACTAGTATTACAGTAACGCTCAGAGTCCCCACATGAGTTGAAGCCTAATAGTGCTACATGCTTTAGCAGAATTTTGAAGACTGCTGTCTGAAAACACTGATGGACCAAACATGTAAACCAGACAAAAGTGAGAAAGGAAAAGCATATCAGAGCAATGAATTGTCTTGATCACCCTTACAGGCTATGTTTATGATAGAAATGGGGACTGTAACCTTCTGCCTCTCTTGATGATTTTTGAGTAGTCTTGGGAATCCAGAGAGGTCCTAGCTGACTGGAAGCTGGTGAACTTTGTCCTGACTTTCAAGGAGGGCAAGAAGGAGGATTCTGAAAACTACAGGCCTATCAGTCTCAATTCACTGTCTAGTAAAATCATGGAAAATATTATTCTGGGAAATACTGAAAAACATCTGAAAGACAATGTAGTCATTGGTCGCAGACAGCACGGCTTCATGGGGGAAATCTTGTTTGATGAACCTGATTTCCTTCTACAACAGCATAAACCGCCTAGTTGATCTAGGAAAACCAGTAGATGCAATATTTTGGACAAAGTTTTTTGGCACTGTGTTTCACAGTATCCTCCTGGACAAAATGTCCAGCATACAGCTGAATAACCACGTTACATGATGGGTGAGTGACTGGCTCACAGGTTGAGCAAAAAGAGTTTTAGTGAATGGGGTAACATCAGGCTGGTATCTGGGCACTAATGGGGTTCCACAGGGCTCCATCCCTAGCCCAGTTCTTTTTGACATATTTGTTAACAAGTTGGACGCGGGACTTAAAAGAATACTAAGTTTGTCAATGACATCAAATTGGAAGGAGCTGTTGACTCTCCTGAGGGTAGAGAGGCTCTGCAGAGAGACTTCAACAAATTAGAGATGGGCAATCATCAGCCGTTTAAAGTTTAACAAGGGCTGGTACCTGATTCTGCACCTGGGATGGTGTAATCCTGGTTGTGTGTGTAGACCAGGGAATGAGAGGCTCTGTGGAAAGAGACTTGGGGATCCTGGTCAATGGCAAGGTAAATATGAGTCATCAGTGCCCTGGTAGCCAGGAGATCCAACTGTGTCCTGGGGTCATCAGGCCCACTCTGCTCTGCTCTGCACTGGTGCAGTCTCGTCTCAAGTACTGTGAGCAGTTTTGGTCACTACAATATAAAAAAGACATTTTTAGAGAGTGTCCAAAGGAAGGTAACAAGGGTGGTGAAAGAACTGGAGGAGAAACTGCATGAGGAGCAGCTGAGATCATTTGGTCTATTCAGCCTGGAGAAGAGAATGAGGGGAGACCCCATTGTGGTCTTCAACATCATCAAGAGGGGCAGTGGAGGGACAAGCACTGATTGCTTCTCTCTGGTGACTAGAGATAAGATTTGAGGAAATGGCATGAAGTTGAGTCAGAGGAGATTTAGGCTGGATATCATGAAAAGGTTTTTAAGTCAGAGGGTGGTTGAGCACTAGAAAAGGCTCTGCAGGGAAGTGGTCACAGAAATAAGTGTCTGAGATCAAGGAGTGTTTGGACAACTCTCTCAGGCACATGGTGTGATCCTTGGGGTGTTCTTTGTAGAGCCAGGAGCTGGACTCAATGATCCTTGTGGGTCCATTTCAGCTCAGCATATTATATGATTCTATGATTTTCTAACTCCAACAGCTCTCTTATTCACCCATTTGATCGAATATAATAGAAGAATACAGTGTTCATCTTTGAAAACTGGGTTTATGAACCGTATTTATACTTCTTACAATTTATTTTGTATCAGGTAAAATGAGTTTTGTTATATCCCACAAGTTATGCTTACTTACAAAACACTCATGCATAAGAGGTCTCTTTCAGAGTACACTGCAGTATTTATCCTTTACTTTTGAGTATTCATATCAACACACTTGCAATATGTTTCTTACTGTAGCCAAAATATGTTGTGTTTTTATCTTTTATGACTACAGATGATGGCAAATCTGTTCTGGTTCAGAAGTATTGTGAAGATTTTTAACACAGAGCCAAAGACTTTAAAAAATGTAAATACACATATATGCATGTATAGAACACTATTATTAGATTACCAAGTGCTATGTTATTATATATGCAAAATATTAAAAAGTTTCTGCTAATATAAAACAGTGACAAAGGGCACATGGTGTCATTGTCTAGAAAAATTTGTTCACAGCAAATGTATCCAACAGCACTGCTTAAAAAAAAAATCTCTAGAGACCAAGTTAGATTTTAAATCCCCATGTGAGCCCTGGCATTGCAAACAAGGTACTACAAAAATTTCTACAGATGGCTGCTTAATGTGTAAATTAATCTGACTCAGTAAGGATCATGCTAGTCAGTGGCAGTTATAATTATAGATCAGTCTAAGATCTTGCTCTACAAATTTGTACAACCACAAAACTCCCATACAAACACAAGTTTATTTAAATACTTTAATTATTTACTGTCAGGATTTGTGACACATGTATGCTTCAGCTTGCAAACATTAACTAGGAATGATACATTACAGTGTAGCTAGCATAAAAATAAACAAGGTAGCTAAAAACCCATTCAACCCCCCAAACCTGAACCTGCAGGAATAGAGTACCAGAACACATAAAATAACGCAATCAGACATAAACATCTGATTACATGCAGCTGTCCTCAGAAAGTCAAGAGAACCATTAATTGCAACATTTTAGAGAGAAAGAGAAAAAATTTAGGTATCCTCAGTTTGGATGTATATTTAAAACTTGAATAGTATGGTATGGAAAAACTTCTTTCTTCACCACCACGAAGGAAGGAAGGAAGGAAGGAAGGAAGGAAGGAAGGAAGGAAGGAAGGAAGGAAGGAAGGAAGGAAGGAAGGAAGGAAGGAAGGAAGGAAGGAAGGAAGGAAGGAAGGAAGGAAAAGACTTTGTGATCGTAATTCAAAGTGATCATAATTTACTTGCTAGTGTATACTTTCAGATATCACTGCAGCAGCATTTCTGCAAGTTTAAGGAGTGAAGGGGACTCTTGCGGCATTTGAGAAATGTTCAAATTGTGCACCTAGTTTATAATACATATAATGTGAAAATGGAACCTCAGCTTCATTACTTTTGTCTGAAATGTTAGACAAACTGTAAAAAAAGAAAATTTGTTTCAGTGATACACTTAAAGTACAAGCATTTGGCCATTTTTCTGAAGGGTTCATGCTGTGGCTTGTTTAAGCTCCCCCAAACTACTGAATTCTTAAATATGTTTACTTGAAAAGGTCAATGGCTTGTTATCATGTAAACTTTTCTCTAGGATAGATAATAACAAAGTATTAGTTTTTGCTCATCTTTAGTTGTCAGCCACTCACTAGGAGGTATCCAGTATGCTCATTTTAACTCAGATTATAAATGAGAGGGATAAAAGTCAATCAGAGGCAAACAATTGACTGTCTATAAAAAAAAAATTAGAAATCCCTGAAATAAAACCTTAAGAAAAAAGGAAGAAACATTTTATTAAGTCATAACCCTCTAAAATACATGAAGAAGCAAGCGCATCCAACTCAATGACAACAAAAGAAAGAAAATCTGTTTGTTAAATTAAACACTAATGTATCTTGGTAACATGAAGTTTCTAAATGGTTATCACTATTATACAACAAGCATACAGAATTTATGTTAGGGCTCCTATAGCCAATCACATTGTTGTAAAGAAAGACTATTCTAGAACCCCATGTCAGAAATCAAATTTCTCTAAATTGTGAGCGTTACTAATAGAAAATAAAATTCAGCCAAACAAAAAAATAAGAACATACCACCTTCCCCCCTCTCCCCCCAAATACTTTGCAAATCTGGTTTCTAGAATGCCTGTTTTTTTCTTTTTTCTCTTTTTTTTTTTCTCCCCAAAATGTTTTGTAAATCTGTTTTCTAGAATGCTTGTTTTTTTTCTGTAAGGTTTCTAAAGGAAATAGTGAAGAAATAGTGTGGACAAATTGGCCAAATGGTCTAAAAGTGGTGTGTGTTTTAGTGCAAGATGGAAAGCAATCCCCTAGACAAGACTGAAGCAATTGAGTTTGTCTGGAGGAAATGGGAAAAGCAATACTTGCTCCTTTAACTGCATAGGTATATTGATCATTGGCTTGTCAAGATTACCTGAAGGGGTGTGACTGTTACAATCAAAGATCTGAAAGCAGCAACAAGCAACTCCATACATATATTTTATCACGTAGACAGAGATTGCTCTCTCTGGCTAAGAATATCCATGCTACGTCAAAAATAGTGTGACTGCACCAATCTCTAGGTAAAGGTTAAGCTTGGACCCTTAGAAAAATAAAATTCATGAGAAGAGTGACAAATGCTTGATGAGTCCACAACCAAATTCAAGGTAGTCTCTGAACTGGCTGTTTACAATTTAACCATCATCACTTGAAGGAGGCTACCAGAAAGAGGGCTTCTTTTCCTAAAGACGCTGCAGAACATGATTCAGGGGGCAGTTCAAGGGAATACAGTTTGTGTACATGGGAATGGGCCACACTGCCTTGGTCCCCCAGGTTTTGAAACTGCTTTCCCATCTGCCACTGTTAGCCAGGACACCTCTTCTCCAGCTTGATCCATCATGGTCAGATATTTTTTTCTGTAACACATTTGAAAGTGCCAGCAGTTATATAGTTATCTATGGAGGCCACTGTGTTCCTTGCAACAGATTGTACCCTGCATTTTAGAGACAGTTGGGAACTATTTTCTATTTCTATATTGATAACCATACAAAGAATTTTTAGACTATGAATGATTTTTTAATTTGATCTTTATTTAAATTCAAAAAAAAAAAGATATATTCTTTTGGTAAATTTTTGCTTCTTCACGGAATAATCTGAGTGGGAAGGGATTTACAAGAGTCATTGAGTCCAGCTCCTAAGTGAATGGCTCATATGGGGATTGAACCCAGAAACTTGCCATTACTAGCACATTTTCTAACCAATGGAGCCAACCAGATCCCCTCAGCTTAACAATCTATGACAGCTAAGTAAGTAGAAATTTTCAATGACCACATATTTTGAATTTGATGATTTTCTATAATAAATCTACAATTTACAAGTTAACATTTGAATCTAATTGAAAGCTAAACTTACCTTTGAAAAAAAGTATTTATTTGGTCTAATTACATATATAGGTCAATTGGAATTGATTATGGTTCCCTTACTTGTAGTCAATATTCTGGTAAGAATTTTTGCTTCAGCATTTGTTTTTCCTGAGCATTCTCCAATGATGTGATTTATTAGAAGACTTGAAAGTATTCCATCAATTAAAAAGGCCAGATCACTCCAAATTTCCTTTGCCTTGGCCACTGATGAAAGAATATAGATTTAAAAAAAAAGAAACCTCTGGGTGGAAGGAAGAGAAGTCATAATAGAGTATAATATTGATTTTCTTTTTTTATTTATTGCTTCATCCAGAGGACTCCTCCCTGATTTTCTGCTGCAAGGCAGTGTCTGTTATACCATGTACAGTTAATTAGTTGAGCTAAACAGTATGCAGAGATTAGCATAAAGTACAGCTAACCACATCTGACATATGTTCAATTGTGCTTTATTGTGAATATGGAGGAATAATTACGTAATATCTGGCATATTACACTTTTCTATAATTTATGTAGTAGTACTGCAATAAAATTATATTAACAACCTCAAATAAACCCTTAAAAGTAACAAAAGTACCAGGTCAGGACCAAAATTTTAATCCTAGTTGGAGTAGGGATCAAGACAATATTATGAAAGTGGCACTTTCTGTTAAGTATTTAAATACTATGTTCAAGCCTTACCTGAGTCTAGACTTTTTTTTTAAATCTCATTGATTTAATATCAGATATCACAGCTTTATTGGTTATGCCTCAAATAATGTTCCCTTGGGTTCTTTTTTGGCTGGAGAGGCAATGGGCACCAGTGTAATGTGGCTCAACAGGTGGGAACAGAAGTCACAATCTGTGACCTGCAACCTTTTCTGCAATAATTACACATCAGAGACATGAAAAATTATTTCCAAGAGGGGCCTAGGAACATACTGCAAGGGAGTTAGAGTAGACAAAGCTGAAAGCTTTGAAATCTTCAGGGTGAAAGTTCGGTTAGCTTTCTGATACTCCCTCTTTCAATTTATTTCCCTCCAGCTAAATTGTTCTGTGGCATCTCAGTTAATATTCAGGTATTTCTTAATATGACTTTTCCTTGAAAGGCTGGAAAAAAGTATAATATGCAGGTATAAAAGGTTAAAGGCTAAATCTATCTGGTCAAAACCAGATGGATTCAAACCCATATGAAATTCAAGAAACTGGTTGATCTGTATACAAATTTTTTTTGAATTTAGAAAAACTCATTAATCTGGTACCAACTCCCCCTTTCATTGCAATGACTGCATTTCCAGTACTTTATACCTTTTAGAAGGCAAGTTCTTTGTCCCAAAACATCCCACAGCTTCTGGGTCATTGTCCTGCTACTTATGGAATCATACGCTTAGTATTGTGTTCTTAATCCTCAAGCAAAAGCTAGAATTGTCATCAGTTTAGCTAAATTCTGAGTACTGCTAGAAAAACATTTAATGTCCCTAATTTTATGTACTTTTCTGGATAGATGTGCAGTTGCATTTTGTTGTACACAGCAGGGGAAAATAATGAGAAAAAAAGAAGAAACTAAAGTTGGTTGCTTTTGTTTGCTCTTTTGCTAGCTCCCAAATAGGAAAAAATTAAATCATTTATGCCAGCTTTCCCTTTTTTTTCTGAGCTGTCCTTTGTTTTCAAGATCTCTAAATTTTCAGTATTGAGCAGACCACTCTGCAGAAGTAAAAACCTAAAAATTCACTTTTATAGACACCAGAGTAAGTTCACATTACTCAATTTTACTTTTTTACTTGACAATTCTGATAAAAGTGTGGTGATGAATGACTATTGACATATATTTCAAAATAATTGCAATGTAACTCAGGAAAATAGATGATTCTCTCTCTCTTTGTGTCCCACACTGCTTTACAGCAAAAAAATCTCCAAATTCCTACAGAAAAATCTAAGAATAGGAACTAGGAGGAAAGACCTTTCATGGAACAGTCAGCATCAAAATCCTGACTTCCTCCTTTCCTGCGCCACACTAAAATTTAAACACAGAGCCAGGCATGAGGCAGGCTCAAAGTAGAGGAGTTGAAGGAAGACCACAGAATTATGTTGCTCTGTCCTGCTCTGCTTCTTGAACTGACCAAGTGCAAAGTACAAAATATGACTCTGGACAAAACATACCAATTTAATATAAATCACTGCTGATACTTTTCGTCTCAATTAAAGTCATGCATAGAGATACAGAACCCTAAATGGGACAATGGTGTAAGTATTGGGTTGGCAAAATTTATTGAAAACATCTTGGAATAGAAGTGGCCTTTGCTTTATTAGCAAATATATGTACAGTTGTTTTCACTGAGGCAATTATGCACAATACTTAGACCATAAAAGTACTAAAAATTTTTCAGAAATGACTGCATGTGCTCTGCTAGGGCTGCAGAATTGTAACAAAAAAAACCATAGCAAATGTTGCCTCATATTCTCAGCTACTCAAGTATATATACTGCATTTAAACATTCTGCATTTTATTGTAACTATTTGGCACCAAATCTTATATGTAATAAACCAAAAATGAACTTGTGCTGTTTGTTTAAGTCTGCTGTTTTATCTGTGCTAATCTCTAGCTTGTTCATGGCTCCTTCCTTCAGCTATTTATGGTTTTAAAGACTTTTCTAAGTTTCCAGTAATGCTGAATAGCTGTTTATAAAATTTCAAATTCCCCAAGGTCTTTTTTGAATTAGTTCTTCATACTATGCTTTGATGGTTCTATCCATTTTCATATATAATATGTGTAAAAATAAAACTGAATTTTTCTCATCTTTCACTTTCCTCACTAGAAATTTAATCTTTTTTTTTTTTTTNGCGTATTTGCCTCAAATCTCATCTGGGGTTTTCAGAGAGAAGATGACTATGCAGAAGAGTTTTTCAGCATAAATGGGAACTAAATTCTTTAAATCCTTTATTGTTCCTCTCAGAATGTTTGTTGACAAAAATAATTCAGAACAATTATGATGCCTTCTCTTATTTATTACTTTATTTAGTATGGAGCTCAGACCCATGCAGCGTTATGAAACAAGTGCTGAATTCTCCAGAAACTTCCAAGAGTGGCTGGAACTATTGTTTGATTAAATAACATGTCTCTTCTTCCTCTAAATTTTGCCTTTTCTTCATATTCATTTTTGTCTCTAACATTTCAGTTATATCTCCTGTCTTGTCTTCCATCAACCTTTCAATTTCTCTTTTCAGTTCTAATATTTCACTGCCATATTTCTCCATTTCACACTCCTTTTCTGTTTACCTTAAAATACCTCCTGAGATTTTTTTAATGTCTAATTTTAGTTTATTGCACTGTCCCAGATCAACTAAAACTTTAGATGCCAGACCTTCTGTATATGAAAAAAGAAAATATATTTTTTATTTCATTTCATGATCCTCTCCCCTGTGAGAGAGAAGTGCGAAGGTTCAATAAGGAAAAGGGAAAGGCAAAAAGAAGTAAGCTTAACTGCATTAAAATTTAATAGCTAGAGGAAAAGTCTGAGGGAAAAGTAGCACCAGGACGATACAAATTTTAGTCAAATTAGTCTTTGGAATCTTGTACCGTTCACTGACTACACATGAACTGCTTCCTTTCCTTCATAAATGCAATGCAAGGGAAGTGAAAGAGGTCCAATCGTTGACATGGCCTTGATTAGTATTTACTGTAAAACTGACTCCAGAGCTTTCAGCATTTTGGCAGATGACTCAAGAAAAACTGTATATGAGACCAGTGAGGAACAGCAACAGAAAATCTACGTTAAGCCAGATAACATGACTCAGGGTTTTAATGAAATGAATGGCTGGATTCTTTTATTTTTTTTCACTGTATGTATGATTCTTGTAGCTTGAATTAGTATGAAAACATGAATATACAGTGCATTGCTTACCTGGTTCCTGGCCTGATGACAGCACCAATATACTTCAAACCTATTTTTCCTCTGACATTTAAATGAAATAAAAATTCCTTCTGTTTTATTAAAAATAAAAATAAATCTTATTTGGCCTATACTTAACCAAATTATGCTCAATTTAGCCTTATGTGCTATTAGAATTCAGAGTTATACTTTGCAGATATCATTGTACTTCTTTATAACTAGAAATGGCTTTGGTGTTTTCAAAGTTGCTCTGAGAATTCGGTTGACTAATTCACATTCACTTTCCTAAGAGCTGGACAACTGGTTAATTAATTTCTATATGATGCTTTAAAAAGATTCAGTGCATATATTTAGCTATAATCTCTGCGAATTTGCTCTAAACCAGTTCCAAATCCCACACATAACATCTAAGTTTCTATTGCACTTATTTTGTGTACCCTCCTAGAGTAATTAAGAAATCTTTCCAGGGCTCAGTAAAATAACTTTTACTCGATCACAGTGGCTTTCTATCAGTGTTGGTTGTTCAGTTTTTATACTTAATAGTTGGGTTTTACAGAACATCTAGTGGGGGGCCTCAAATTGTTTTTGTCTAGAACAACTGAAGTGCACTTACTAAGTAGTAGTTAGTTATAGCCAAACCAAATAACAGGACTTACACAAATATGGTTTTCAGCTATGGAAAAAAAGAAGGGATAGTTATTCAATGAACATTAGGACCTATGATGTCTGTTTTCTTACAGATATCTTGCACTCCAAAAACTATTTTTCATGATTCTCTATTCTCCCTATTTAGATCATTCTCCTTGAAATTGACTTCTCGCTCTGTCAGTACACTGGATTTCCTCTTTTCTGGTTGGACTATATGCAATTTGTTGTGTTTCACTTCAAGCTCAGCCTGCCTATCAGGGTGACACTGATTTAGTTAGAAGACCAAATAGAGTAATTATTCCCACCAAGGAATGATGTAGGTCTTGCTTACCATTGTAATTCACTATAAGAACTTCCAAAGATTAAGTTTGTCTCTTTGCCGAACATCACCGAAATCATCTTGCAAGTTCTGTAACCACTGGGAATATGAAGGACAGCTGACAAAATCTTTATGCAAGTGCATGAGACTCATTTTTCAGTGAGCAGAACTAAAAATCTCATCAGCATTAATGCAGTATTTCTGGGTTTGTAACTCCAAAAGAATCATCTATTAATATTTTACAAAATGTTTGTACTAAATCTGATGATGCTTAAACATATATAGCCATTGTGTCATACTGTTTTTACTTCTAAAGTTAATTTCTACTTCAAATAATTCTATTATACATTTTATAATAAGAAAGGGAAAAACAGAAGCCATTGATGGCAAGTTAAGTTCAAAGTGTTTTCCAGAAATGGCCATCAGCCATTTCAAGTCTATAGGAGAAGATGCTCAGAGGTCTCACAGTTCACCATCATGAGAATTAATAACAATTGTGGTTAGGAGTTTCCTTCCTACTACATTAGAGTAAGCTACTATAATAAACCCATGGTCATTTTAGGACTAAGAATTCCCAAATACTCTCAGTTTAAATCATCTGCCTATGCTGAGCACAATGCCTTTATTAAAACAGATCAGTCATGCTTGCCACAAGTAGAGATAGACCAGAAGGAAATAAGGGGAAAATTAAAGAAGAAAAAGGTGTTAAATCTTTTAAAATATTCCATCTAGTTTTTCTTGATTTTTTTCTTTGAAGCCTTGCTTCAGAGACAAGGCAAATATTTTTTTACAATGTGTGATAAATTGGGAGAATTTATGAATGTGGTCACACACTAAGCATGATGGAATTTACAGGTACTGCACTGCCAGTCTCAGATACACAGTAGGTAGCCCACTTTTCAACACAGAGCAGTTATACTTACTCAGCTGGAAGCACAACATTATATGCAATGTTACATTTCTCAGAAGTCCATTTCTTAGGTTTAGACACTGTAGACCTCATCACTTCTGTATTAGGAAGACATGATAGGGTATTACATGGTCATGACCATCCATGTCTCCCCTTTTTATCAGTAATATTAAATATCTGACTGCCAGAAATCTCAAATAGAGCAGCAACAACAGGAACAGTCATTTACTTTTGGAAGGTGGCATTTCTACTCTTTAGACATATTAGGTCCTTCTGAAATGCCCCAGAACATGCACGAAACTGGTGAAATTTAATAAAAAAAAGCTTATGCAAAATAGAACATAAAAAAAGACAGAGAATGTTACAGCTGGAAGTTAAGAGAAGCTAAAAGACATATATGGATTGGGAAGCATCAAATAAAATAAAATAAACCAAATCAAAAAAACAAAAATAGGTTTCTTCTGAGAGAAGTAGAAGCAAATGGGAGTGCATTAGTCAGACCAATTCTGTTTAAGGGGAAAACCAAGGAATAACTTCATGGGTGGCCAAGACACATAGACCTGTCCTTTAGGCCAATAAATGGACAAGAATACTAAACAGGAAAGCATAGAAGAAAATAAACAACTTGTGAAAGTGAGCAGTAGCAGCTGGCATCAGGCTGTTCCCCACCCTTTAATAAATCCAAGATGTAAATAGCTTAGAGGAATAAACTTCTAAAGCAAGAGTGATCGGTACATGGTAAATATTTCAATTACCAAGGTGCCATGTAACAATTTAAGGCACAGCATGCAAGAATGGACAATTCAGAGCACTGAGAAGAACAGGGGCAATTTGAGGAGTATGTGATAAAAAAAATCTTAATACTGTTAATTTTCCTGGAATGACTGAAAGGTTTAGAAAAAACTAAAACTCAAACTGTAGCAAAAAAACCCAGGCAAACAATGAAAAACATTCCTTTTTCCTTACTGGCAGTCAAGGAGACTTACTGAAGTTGGGTGTCTCTTGATATTCATAGTATAATGTTTGAATTTTCTCTCTTTTTTTTTTTTTTTTTAATTTGACAAATAAATTAGAATAAAATCACTATTTTTAAAATAAGAAAAATAGAAAGAAAAGTCTGTGCTGTCAAAACCTGTCAGAGTTTTAGAGTTTTACTGAGATAGATACTTGCTACAGGATATGGGTCTATGTCTACCATAAATGGCTCATAATTTAAGCTCCTTCATATGAAGACATGAAGTGGTGCCTCTCAGAGCTGCCACAACACATTTGCAGTACTTTTCCCCTTTGAAGTCAGGAAGTTCCACTCCTGTGGAGCTCAGGAGTGAGCAGTAATGATGAAGATTTGACTTTTCCTGCTGCTAGTCCCAAACTGGTCTGAGATTCAGAAAAACCTCTTTGGCACCTGTACGAACTGATGCAAAAGTAAGCTGATTTCTGGACAAAAGGCATTAAAACTTTGCAGGTACTTAACAAGGGGCTTGTAAACTTTAGCATTAGAAAGAAATCATTTGGAGTGGAAAACTTATTCTTGCAACAGTATGTTAAAAGGAAAAAAAAACCCCACAAACAAATCCGGAAATAGATGGGTGCAATGTGAAATGGAGTCTGTGTGTACATTCTTTACTTCATAAACCAGCAACTCTAGAAAATAACAGTTTTGGAAACTTGCTCAATATCTCATAAATGAAGATTTCCACATGGCTGTAATGATGCTAAGTAAAAGAGAATTGGAAATATATCAGAGAACTTTATGTAGAAGTTAAGTGCAAGATTCAACCAATCCATTTATACTAATTTGCAGTTACTATGATCAAATCAATCTGTTGATCTCACTGTAAATCAAAGACTATTTTTATTTGAACAATATGGATTATTAACATTAACATTACATAAACAATAGTACTTTTAAGGGACAGAGGAACTTAAAATGTTTTTAAATTCTGATAAAAATGAAATAAGTTTTATTCAAATGTGATAAATAGAAAAAAAATCAACTACAAATATAATATAATCATAGAATTTGCTGAGTTGGAAGGGACTCATCAGAGTCATCAAGTCCAACTCCTGGCCTTGAGCAGGATCATGAATCACACTATGTGCCTGAGAACATTGTCCAAATGCTTCTTGAACTCTGTCAGACTTGGTGCTGTGACCGCTTCCCTGGGTAGAATGTTCCAGTGCTCAGCCTCCGTCTGGGTGAAAAATCTTTTGCTGATATCCAATCAAAACCTCCCCTGACTCAACTGCATGCTGGTTCCTCCAGTCCTGTCACTGGTCACCAAAGAGAAGAGATCTGCACCTGCCCTGCTACCTACCCTCATGAGGAACTTGTAACTGTGATGATGTTTCCCCTGAGTCTCCTCTTCTCCAGGATGAACAAACCAAATGACCTCAGCTGCTCCTCATGTGGCTTCACCTCTAGTCCCTTCACCATTATTGTGGCCCTCCTTTGGATGCCCTCTAATAGCTAATATTTTACGTAATTCTCTTTTCTAATGATGTTAGAAAGTCACAGTTAAGAGAAGCTAAGAGCTTCATTTATTTGAATTATTCTAATCTAAAAGACAACCTTTGATCTCAAGGTGTTCATATTTGTAGCCTTGTCCAGGCTAGAAGTAGAAAATGAATTGGCAAAGTGTGAAACAAGTCAATGAGGTACAGGCTATTTTGAAATTTGTGGGGGAATTAATTAAAAAAAAAGGTTTACCATAAGCATTTAGTGATAATTTAGGTTCTGCTCTTATTTTAGCTAGAGTTATTCAGCCATATATTGGAAAGTGATATTTTCAGGGTGAATAGCAGAACATACCTGCAAGGAACAATTCTGACCTTTTTGTAATACTAAGAAACATTTAATGACTGATTAGGGTTCAGTTAGTAACTATTCAGCCTAGGCTTTTTGGTTAACTGGAGCAGACTGACTATTTGAGCTTCTAAGAAATACAGATGGACAAGGTCAATATATCTCTGGTTTTCATCCAGGCAGTCAGGTAGAAAATTAGCCAAGTGTACTCCATCTGTCTTCACTTTTTTTTTTTTTTTAATTTTTTTTCACCCTTCTCTCCTAATTAGGCTTGTGGAAAAGCTTTCAGCTTATTTTTACTGTTCTTTAACTTTCAGCTTTTCCATGTAGGCTGGTATTGTCCTATCATAGCATTCCACAGAGCTCCTTATTTCTGTTCTTTTTGCACTACTGGTTACAGACTTTAAATTGGAGTAATTAGGTTGTTGTGTAGCTTTTAGATATATGGCCACCAATGTAAAGGTCTGGTCACCCATTTCTAAGATAAACTGCTGAGTTATACTTTATTGAGTATAAGCCTACATAGACCATGCTTTGAATTCTTCAGTAGATAACTTCCCTACACTGACATAAAGTGAAGTCAGGTGAAATTAAATATATCAGCCATAAATAAAAAAATATTTCTTTTTCTCTCAGTACACTTGGGCCAGAACGTATGTTATACAGCATCGAAGTCTTATATAGAACTGAGACACTGAAGTACATTTCCTGATTTAAACAGAAAAAGACATTGAATCATTATGTGCCACCGAAATGTTTTAATTTTGAGTAACTGCCATTTTGTGGTTTGTAATAATTTTCTCTCTCCTCTGCTTCCCTCCTTCTCCTGCCTCATCTTTATTTCATTTGAACACAGGCTGGAATTTTTTTTAAAATGTTATATTTAGTATGGAAACCTTGATACTGAGTATCTTAGTATCTCCACCCATAGATATTCTAACAGGTATAAATAACATTTTAAGCAATTCTTATATTAAGTACCAACTTAAGGGTCAGATATCCCAGGTACTTGTCACTGGTGAGGCCCCACCTCGAATCCTGCGTTAAATTTTGGACCCCTCACTACAAGACAGACACTGAGGTGCTGGGGGAAATCCCAAGGGCAAAAGAGCTGGGTAAGGTGCTGGAACACAAGTCTGATGGGGAGCAGCTGAGGGAGCTAGGGTTGTTTAGCCTGGAGAAAAGGAGGTTCAAGGGAGAACTTATCACTCTCTGCCTGAAAGGAGGCTGTAGCCAGGTGGGAGTCAGTCTCTTTTTCCAGATAACAAGCAACAGGATGAAAAGAAATGGCCTCAAGTTGCACTCCAGGAGGTTTGGATTAGATATTTGATAACATTTCCTCACCAAAAGGGTTGCCAAGCATTGGAACAGGCTGCCCAAGGAAGTAGTTGAGTCACTATCCCTGGAGGTATTTAAAGTGTAGCAGCTGTGGAACATAAGGTCATGGTTTAGTAGTGGAGTTGGCAGTCCTGGGTTAAAGGTTAGACTCGGTGATCTTTAGGGTTTTCTCCAACCCAAGTGATTCAGTAGTTCTAAAGCTAATGTAGGGATATTTTCTGACTTCAGGTTGTGGTGCCATAGAATCCTTCAATAATAAAATTTATGTCAGCTATCTGCAACATCTTGGGAACCTGCACATAGGTAGCCTTAGCTATTTCTCCATTTGGACCATTTTTTCTTCTTTAATGGGCTATGTAATTATTTTACTAACCAAATATCTAAAAAGAATGGCAGACAATCATGAAATACCACTAAACCACCACCCATTTCTGAGCTCCAGTTCAGAAAATAACATTGAGCAGAGTGTACCTATTAAATGTAGACAACAGAACAGTATTGATCAAATGATTGATTTCACAATTTATCATAAGGATAGCACCAATACACAAGCTATAATTTCTCTGGTAGACAGTAATATGAAGTCTTTTAGTGACACAAATTTTATTTGGTGTGTACTTATTCTGAAGGACAGAAATTAACACCATATCTAATAAATACAATAAAACCTATAAAACAGCCTTTTAGGATGAAAGAACTAGTAACTTTAATTTAATTGAAGCACATTTTAAAAGTTCCTGACCCCTAATATCAAAGATTTACATGTTCTACTTTTATGCAAGGTAAAGAGGTAGTCATGAAAAAACACACACAAGTATCCTGCTAAATGAGATCTAAAATAACTTCTGTGCATCAAAAATGCATTTCTAGAGTGCAATATACCCAGTGAAATCCTGGTAATGATCCTTTTCAGAGGTGGAAAAATGCCATTTTAAACCTGCAGGGTTTTAAGATAAAGAGACTTTAGATTATCCCACAGCATAATCTGTTTCTGGCCTTGAATATGCCCAGATTTTGTCAAGAGATTTCAAATTTGTAGAAAAGAAAGACATTAACTGACTTGCTTTAAAAACAACTTTAAATTGCTAAGAGTTTGCAATATGACATTAAATTCCAAAAGAATGGGATTAACACTCAGGGTCCAGATCAGGAAGTTAGGATGAATAAAAAATTATTTGTAACATTTTCTGTCATGCTGTATAATTTCTTACATGATTAATTTCACCACTGTGTGCTGTGACTATTATTACCCTTTACACTCATCCATACACAATATCACATGTCCTGTTCTCACATACTGAAAGAAAAGATGTCCCAAACTCAGGATAAAAGTCAGCAGTATTTCCTAATTAGATGAGCCAATACAGTTTGGATCCACTGGAAACATCCATGTTTCTGTGGTTCTCTGTTGAGGAACATCAGAAGCAAACAGCCAAACTATTCTGCCTCAAGATTTAAAGAATCATCAGTTCAACAGACACACAACCTACTAAGTGTGGTTGTGTTTCTAGCCAAGAATGTTGACTAATTACTTTCCTAAAATTAATTGAAATGCAGTGAGACAAAAGAAATCTAGGCACGATAGGTATTTTGTTTTACAGGAGTAAATGCTGTAAAGTGAGAAGAAGTTATATTCTTTGTTGTGCACTTAAATTGTTCTTGCTCTTTATATTGCACACAAAACTTTGTCAATGCTTATGTGAAAATACTAAAGCGAAGTTTACTGCTTGCCTCTACAATGCATGTAGGTGACCCCAACATATTTGTTTATCAAAAAACACAAAAAGATGTCAAAGACACTGTTCCATACTATTTAATGAGCAAATGTTTCGGTTTAAGTTGTTATAAAAAGACATATTTTGAGAATGTTATTGAGACAGGAGCAACATTTGATAATGTATTGTGATGAATTCAGATGGAGGTGGAACAGAAAATGGTAACTAATGCCTCTCCTTTTCCTAAATTTAATTAAAGAATAATTTTGGACATGTATGAATTGAAATTATTTTTAAGGGGATTATCTAAGTACAGTATTGTTAAATTCACCAAATGTACTAGATGTGAACCAGAACAGATGGAGCAAAAGCAATGCTTTTCTTACATTTTGGGATAATAATGTAACTCTGGGGTTTTGATATCAGAAACTATGTTTTCAGAAACTAAGTAGAATTGCCTTGCTGAAGATTATTGTTTAAAAATATCAGGTTGTACTCAACATGAGAAAAGCATAGATAATGTAACATTATTTTTACAAATGCATTAATCTCAAAGTATGCATCTTAACCTACTGTGTGTTCTTCAGACAAAATGTTCAGCACCATCTCCTTTTGATGAAATGTAGTCATCTTTTATATAGCAATTTCTATACCGGTCTAAAAGAACATTTCACAATTTATTACAGGATTAGAAAAAAATCACTCAAGCCTGTCAGTATAACTTTGTGATGGTTTTGTCCGCTCTGCATTTTTTAAAGATCAAACATTTTGCTGTCCTTACGCATATGTGCATAAATTTACTCAGGGGAAAACTGAAGCAGCACAATGATGTGAAATCTTTATTTCTGTTATAAGTTAAAGCAATTGTTCACTTGTGGTTTTGGTGGTTTTTTTGTTTGTTTGTTTTTTTTTTTTTTTTAAATGGAAGTGTACTGCATAAAGACAAAAAAGGAAAATTAATAATATTGAGGGTAAACTGAAATTATCAAGCTACCTAATATATTTTGACTGAAGAGATGTCAGATACTGTCACATTATAAATTGTATTTTTAATGGCAAAACTTATTATTTTCACCCTTAATTCTGAAATTTGGAGGGGCAACCTCCCACTGGATCAGCAGTTTAAAATATCAGGCTCTTTAGCAACCTCACAGTACAAAAATCTCACCTTCGACTTCAATCTCAAAAAGTAGCACTACTATTGGCTGCTTATTTTAATTCTGTTTTGGTAGGTTATCTTCTGGATCAAGAGACAGAAATGAGCTCAACACTTGGGCTTTCATCTAATCAGAGTATATTGATAGACATAATTTATTCCACTTCTTTTCAGAAAAAAAGTATCACTTTATAAAAGAAAGGTATTTGTCCAATTAATATGAATTTCAAATTGATTCTGAAGCTACTGAAAGGCCTGTTGTTATCTGTGTTGCCTGAATTATGCATTAATACAAAAACTGTAAAATTGATGGGGTTTTGGTACATGGGACACAGTATTTTATGATTTGTGTTTTGACAATGAAATGCTTTTGAGTAGGTTATTTTGGAGGACACAAGTAATCTTTGATTACAATGCAGATGAAAAATCACATTTAAAATGTTCCATTTTAAAATTCTGAATGTATTTACAAGGAACCATCCACTATTATCAGAATCCTCTGAAGTCCTGCAAAACAGTCTAATACATGAAAGTCAACATTTAATATGCTATAGTCTCATGTTTCTGTGCAGTAGCTCCAAGGAAATCAATTTTTCAGCTTGAGGGTGTTTTGAATTGGTGTAGTTCTGTAACATTTGTAAATGTTATCCAGAACGCCTTCAAAAATAACACAATTTAATAATCACAGATGTTCCTACTCTGTCTTCATAGCAGTGTTAAAATATCATGACAATGAGATTTATCAGATTTCATTGTACTAGAATGTACACAGAGCTATTTTTGGCAAGGTTTTAATATGACTAAAAGTGAATAAACTCAATTGTAAACTTCTAGAAGACTTTTCATGAAAGTTTTGTGATATTTTCAAAAGAAATGCTACCCTCTTCACAGCTTAGATAGGATCAAATTACAGTCATGTGATAAAACTTACATTTGTGCTGCAGGATATTGAAATTTTAAAATGCTCTCCTAAATCTGGCTGAGGGACAAAAAACTTTGGAATATGAGGTACCCAGGGCTGTTTCATATGGAACTAGCTACAATTCCTTTGCAAAGACTTTTGCAGTTAAGATGCTATGGTGTTTTCTCCCTCATGTCTCATCATACTAAACATTGGTAGGTATAGCTTAAACTTTGGGGTCCTAAATTAGCCATTTGTCACAGTTTGCCTCTAAAATCAGTGAGGAGATGGAGATGTTATCAAGCGCTTCAGATTGCATACTTCAGATCTGAACGGATCTTTGGAGGCATCCATACCTCCTCAACTGTCTGCAAGGATGGTAATGACACTGGAGACAGGCTCAGCTCAGATGCTAACACAGCTCCGCTGGGTCTTTTCTCTGTAGTTTAATTGGGAGAGATTTCCTCCTCTTTTATGCCGCTAAAGCAGTGCTGCAGGCAGGAGAAAGGTTGATAATCTGCCTCCAAAAGTCCTAACAATCAATAAATAAGACCGAGCTCTGTTTTAAATTATAAATTAAAAGTATGTACAAGAAAGTATATATATTATGTTTTAATCTTTGTTTTGTGGGATAGTGAAGTCAATGATGGTCACAGATACCGGGACATCAAGATTCTCTCTTAAGTGCCTGGAGGCAGAAGGTGCCTTAAGTCTGACAATAGAAAAGTAATGACTGACAGTAGAAAATAATCCCAGAAGAGAGGCATTTACCATAAGACATTCTAGTTCTTTGTCAACAGGTCTATATTTTAACCACCTATTGAATATTCAAGGTCAGTCTACATTGTCTGTATCCTCCACTCATTCTTACTACAGAAATAGACCCCTTTAACCTTTTTTTTTTCACTTAAATAAAAGCCTTCTACATTTTTAAAAATTTTGTAATATTTAAGAAGCCACAGTTCTGTGCATAGAAATTGCAGTTGGAAAACTGGAACCCAGATGATAAAAGCAAAAAGCCATGCATAATATAACATTAATTGCCACTGAAAAAATACATCCGTAAGCTTTAGACTGTATTCCGTGGAAAACATTTCAGTAAATTTAGTATGGTGCTTTGAATTAGCTGTAAACATGACATTACTACCAGAAGGAAATAATGTGAAGTAATTTTACATGATTTTTTGTTAACTTGTCTTTTTTATTCAGCTTTTTGAAAATATTCTTAATCGCATAAAATTATTGTTGTTCCAAAAATCACAGGTTAGCATTTTTAACCAGCCTACTGCGAATCTTGCCTTTGGCAAGAAACAGAATATTTAACCATACTATGTATTTTGTCATATACTTGTAGCTCAATTACCTGTAGAGAATTCTGTTTTTTGAGTAGCATGAGGAAACAAAACACATTGTACAAGATTAGGTGGAGTATGCGGTGACTTTTGTCATTCACTGATTATATAGAAGCTATGAATATACAAAAATAATTGTAAGTGTTGCCGTTTGATTCACTCTGTCTAAACATCAATGCAGAGAGAGCTCAGAAGCTCCTGGGTCCTCATATACAATTCCAGCTATGTTTTAACTGTAAAGGGACATGAGACATAGTCACAGGCCATTCCCCATATATCATACTGTGGTTTTTCTTCAACAGGGTATGCAGACATACAGACCATTAAGCAGTCATGGTGCTCTCCAGTAAGTTTACTTGTTTACTGTTGGGATTCCGGGCTTGGAAACTAGTAGAAAACACTTGACTTGCAGTATATAGTTACAGTCAAATAACCTAGGATTTCTAAAAGTGAACATGGACCACTTCCCCTCTAAAGTAATTTTCAAAGCAGCATTAATAATATTTTTAAGCTATTTAAAAAAATTAAACTTATTTTCTGTATCTCCCATTTGCACCTTTATCTTACCTTCAAATATCGTAATTTTGTGGTTTTTTTTGCAATGGAAAATCATGGAATTCAGAACCTTTCCATAAATCCACTGACTGCTTTGCCTGGCTAATGTGACTCAAAGGCCTTTTTCTGGAGAATATTTTCAAAAGTTTTATACAAACACTTTTTTTTGCTTGTACTGTTTCTACCTGTGAAATTTAGTAAACCTATTTGGACACAGGTTAAGATGAAATAACAATTTCATCTTTGAAATTATATCACCTGTCCAAAACATAAGTAAAGATGAAATCCTCTGGGAGCTTTTATTTCTTCGAAACGGTAATTTTGAATTGTTTTCCAGAAGTTTTCCAGAAGGTTATTTATCCTGTATAGCCCTGCATATATCTCAGTCTATCTGTCAAACACCTATAGCACAATTCCTAATTTAGGGAGCTTTATTTGAGCATTTAGGTTGAAACTTAGCCTTTGAGGTTGTTAAAGTTCTAGTGTTGAGTATGCAGCTTGGTTTCTTCCTGGCATCTCTATGATGAAGTGTTGGATTAAGACTTTCTAATCTGAAAAGACTGTCCCAACAGCCACTTACCAGAGTGTGAGGACTCCATATCATCATCTCATCATATCATATCATAAATGCAACTAGTATAGACTCCTGTTTTTTCCTCCAAGTGATCCTGCAAGCTAGTGAAACTGTTGATATAGAAATGTAAGTAGATGTCACGCTGTTTGAAAAGAGTCTTATGGTGAGACTGGTTCCCAACAGATAGTAACTATTAGACTCTAGGTAAGGGCTATTTTGGTGGCACAGGGAGACGTCAGTGGTACATGAATGACTCCATGTTCTTTCACAGGCTTTATGCACTGAACAAAAAGTTTCTTCCCTAGCACATATAAAAGAATGCTTAGATGCCATATTTAATGAATAGAGAAGAATACTTTGTTAAAGTGAGGAAGGTAAACTGTTGTCTCTCTTATAGGAACTGGGGATCAGGAAAAATGACATATTGTCAGCTATTAAAACAAATTCTCCCTCAGTGCAGCTGCTAGAGGATTTTCTACTGAGGTAAATCCAATCAATACTGCTAATGTACCCATCACTGAGACACCTAAGCTGCCCTCTGCTTCTAAAGTTGGATTCAAGGAATGCTGAATAAATGGAGAAACCTTTCTCATAAGTCTCAGGCAAGCGGTTATAATATATTAAAATCCACAGTCTTTTGTTTGCACTGGAGGAGCACACAGAAGACAAGTAAGGTCTCCACAAGTTATCCATTAAATGCCTGGTGCTTGAGGAGGAGAGCAGGTAAAAGTGTTGCTACTGCACACTGTGACAGACTTCATTTAGGCCTTCCATAAAAATGGTATTTGACCTTCTAAATGCAGAAAAAAAATCTATATGTAAGGTGCAGAGGTCATATTAAATCCTAACACAAACTGTTCAAGTTCAGTGACAATCAGCAAGGTCATCTTTGCAATTGGTCATTACATGACTCTGTAATGTCTTTTAATAAACATAATTGTATACAAAACTGTGGAGTGCGCACTGCATGCACTTCATTTCACTGATACAGTGAAACAACACAGCTGTTATAAGCAGCACAACACTTTACAGACAGGAAATGAAAACAAGAAGAGGAAAAGTAACAAAATGCTAATTATCAGTGTTGTGATTTCATTGCAGGAAAGAGACAGTTGCTTCTTCATTGCCTAGACAGATGGCAGAGGTTTAATGAACTAAAAAATGAGTATCTATTTTAATCATTAAAAAATCCCAACCAAACTGAATTTTTTTCCTTTTTATGTTGGAGCACCAGTTAAGTTTTGTCAGAGTGAAATGTCTCACTATCACAAAATATTTTCTTAAATGTATGTCTTATTAACTGTGCCCACTCTGTATGCCTTGTTTTGCGACTTCCAACTGTTGTTTCTATTCATTGATGCAGACGTGGATATGTGTCAATTACCAACACCATAACTGCCCAGTCCTCCCATCCTGTTCACACTGGAATGCCTTGTTAAAACACCAGTGATCTGCTGTCTCTTTAGCTCTTTTTTTTTCTTCTCTGGCTGGGTTAATTTTCACTGCCTACAGTGATGAGTTCACAGTGCTAGGGTGTTTTTGGAAAGGAGTGTTGCAACCTGTAAGCTGTATCCATGTTCAGCCATAAATAGTACAGAATGGCTCTTCTGAAAAGAGATTCCACCTATTCTGTTAAGCTCAGAGTAGCACTGGTGTTGTTGTGAATCCTAATAAATAGACAAAAGGAAGTTTGCTTCATCTAGCTCTAATTTTATTTATAGAGATTGCTAATTATTCTACATGACGTGAACATTTTCTTTACATAAAATCAGTGACTGAGAGTAAGCACAGAAAAAATTATCAATCTATTGTTGATAGCATCACCTTTTTGGAGAGGATGCAGAGGAACAAGTTCTATATACCACTCATATGCCATTCATTCTATATACCATTATATTAAAAAATGGTGGACCACTCTTATTGACAAGTGCTAGCATGACCTCACTATCTGTACAAGAAAGGAGCATCAATTTTCATTTTGCTTATCTTTACTTTTAATATAACATATTGCGTGGGACTCATTATTTCCAGTCATTTCTGACTTTTTTCCAGTCTTTGCTTCTACACCAGGCATCCACTTGAACGACATAAGCCATCTGTAGTTTATAAAACACCTTTAAGCTATTGTTTTAAAGTTTTATACCTTTTAATGTTTTCCCATTTATTTCCTGCTGATATCAACACTTATGCTGCCAAAAGCAATCTTTAGTGGATACTAACATATTCATATTGAACATTTGATCCAGAAATTTTGCAGATAATAAGCAGAGGGAACATCTGTGAGAAGCAGATAATTTTTAATATTTATGGATAGCTCATTTCCATGTAATCCTTAAGATGGGAACAGGTTTGTAAGGCTCTGTGCAATGCGAGTCATTTTTCTATATTCCCATCATGGTTAGGTAATGAACGGAGCAGTAGTTCTGAAGAGGGAACACCAAGTTTATTCATTAATCTTAGAGAAAAGATCCCTCCATTACTTAAATTAAATACAGAATTACTGTACAAAGACGAAGATAATGCACACTTAATGCTTTCAGGATGCTTTTTCAAATTGGACAGTGAAATCTTGATGCAGGCTTAAAAATTATAGTGTTTAGTGAGAATAATTAACTGTTTGCCTAACTTCCACATAGACACAATTTTTATTATATAAATTCTCAGGAGCAGCAATATGCTTGCAGCATTACCTTAGCATTATTAATGATTTACAAATATTGGTTCTTCATTGGCCATAAAGTCAGTTGGTTAAGTCTTTCTTTTGTCAATGGCTTAAAATTCCATACTACTATTTCACTTGGTATAGAAAGCTCATTCACTTGAAACAAAGACACATTCATATTCAATTTTTCTCTACAGCCAAAAATGAGAAACTGAAGATTCAGAAAGCTGGCTTATGAAGATAGTGAAGATGTGTAAAAGTGGAACTAGATTTCTAGTCATTATGTATTGCCACATTGAGTTTTTATAGGTTTGCAAACAATGTAAATCATAAATGCCTCACCTAGTAATTATTAATGCCTGCATTCAACAACTGAAAGCACACTTGATGCAAACCTCTTTCTTTTGACTTATAGGTACTGTTGAAAACTGTTTTACCTTTGATAACTCTTTAATTACTTTTCACTAGTAGGAATAACAATTTGTCTTCATCTAGCACATCATCTTTTAATATAGTAAATAATAAATGAAAAACTAAGATGAAATCCTATTTTGGGGCAGCATCCTATGTTAAACATATTTAATTTAAACTTTAATTTAGTTTAACTTAAACATGATAAAATCTACAGTTTTCTGATAAAATGAAGGGAAATCAGATGGTCCTGCTTGTTTGTTTACCTTGGCAATTCAAGGTGGCTTTTTTCATTCAAGGCATGTCTGCGATTTTTTGCAAGCCACCTTGATAGAACAAACCTAGTATCCAAAGCCAAAAGGGGCCAGATTTAGCATGGATGAAAAAGTTCACACTTTGAGCCAGAACTTTGATTGTCTTTCACTCTTGTCTACAAACTGGGACACAGAAGAGGTCAATTGTTTTTTCTAAAGAGCTTTTTTCAGTGCAATCAACATATGAGTAAAATTCTTGTAGGTAAAAGTGAAATCAGGTGTCTTGTACACCACTGCGTTCTCTATTTAACAACAATGAAAATAACTTACAAAATCAGGGCTTTCTCATTTCACTTTTGCCCAAGTCTATCTTGTCTTGTCCCTTCTTTAAAACAGTGCTCTTTCCAATAATGCCTGGCCTGAAAGGAAAAATGTGGATATTAACTAATCTTACAGAGCAAAAACACCCCTGAAGTTCACTTGAAGCAACCATGTTATGTGGTATAAACTTTTTACACCTGTATGAAAGCTGGTGTGAAGGGTATGAAAGGTTGCTGATCCTTACTGAGCCATCCTATGGCGAAATATGTGTATTGCTTTACAAATACTCACTTTGCTGAAAACCAAATGGATGGAGATGAACCTTTTTTATTTTAAGAAATATTTCATTGATTGTGGAAATGAAGGGCCTGCGGTACAACGATGGAAGAATTTCAGCTTGTACAGAATTCCGGCTTGTTGACCTAATATCTTCTTCAAGCGGAATTTTCAAAGGACTGCAACTTGGAAACACTAAGAATGCAATTAGAAGGCAGTGGTGAGAATCCAAACTGGAATGAACAATGGCTGAGATGCAGGAGAATGTTTCTATCGCCATTTTAAGTTTGCTTCTCACACTTTTAACAGCTGCCTTGTCACTCGCATGACATCTGAGTGGATTAGAAGGATTATCAAAGGCAGTATGCCTTCTATTCTGCTTCAAAGCTAATCAAAATTGGGTGCACATGCAGTTATCCAATGCCAGCATCAATCAGAGTGTGACTGACACTCCCTGAACTAACTCCAGGATGTTGCCATACTGAACACAGAATTATGCATCTCAAAATTCCCACTCACCTGGATGTAAAAACCTCCAGCAATTCAAATTTAAATCAGTTTTTAAAATATATGACTAAAGGAAAGTTCAATTTTCAGCAAGAATGGCATGTACTGAAATATGCCACTCTCAACAAACAGCTGAGATTTCCCAGGGATACCATCTTTTCACACACCAACCTAACTGGATATTGCTTATCTTAGGAGATCAAATGAGATTCTGATGCTGGTGTTATATCTCAAAGCAAACATGTGATACACAAAGGGGAAAAAACAAAGGCACCAGACCTTAGATTCAGACTGTTGCAGAGTACTTGGAGCCTGGTACATGCATATGAATGTGTTTAGAATGTGTTTCAGCCTTGGCTTCATTTCAGGTTTATTCAGAATGTCTTCCGAAGTTTCAATTCTGTAACAGTATCAACAGCTACTCTCTACATTTCTCTTTCACAAGCATCTCAAAAGACAGACCAAATCTTTAGAAATATATTCTGACCCTAGCCATTAGTGGGAAACAGAAAGGACTGCACTTATTTAAACAGTGACAATGAAACATGCAATTAACATTAAAAGAAAAGCAACAAAACAGCTTACATTAAACGATGAAATCCTTATGACATCTACAGAAAACCCACAGTAAAACTAAAACGCCCACACATTCACAAAAATAACGAAGCCTATAAAATACTGTTTATAATTCTGAATAATATGAGGAAAATCAAGTAAATGAGAAACATTATTACCAAATATTGAAGTCAATCAACATGTGGCTGACATCAAAGATTCAGGCAGCTGGAAAAGCTAGCTGAACTAAAAACTGTAATGCAAAACCAAGAAACATTAACAATTACCAGAATAGATCAAACAAGAAATCCACTGAGAAATGTATAGCTAAAATGCGTTGAACCAAGCAGATTTCTGAAGTGTCTAAAAATGTCAGCTGCCTAGTGTTGCTGCATTTGCCCCTAGAACAGTTGTCTTGGCAATGAAGATTATGTTTGTTTCCTTCATTATAGAATTTGAAGTTTTTACTGAAGAAGTTTCCCTAGATAAATGCTTACACTGGTTTTTGTCTTCAATATGTATTTAGGGGTCATCCTAGATAATGATCCCATCTGTGCAGTGTTGTCACATCAACAACAAATGTGGTCCAAGTAGACATACAGATGAGAAGATAAGGTAAAAATAGGGAAGTATTATTTCCTTTGTGCATACAAAATTTAACTTTGATAAATAAGGTACTGAAGCTGGATTTAATAAGATCACAACACAGTGAAAATCCTTGAAAGAATTTAAAAAGGAGTTACCGTAATGATCATGACACTGAAAAATTAGCTTTGCTACGAAAGACTAAAAAGTTTGATGCTCTTGGTTAAAAAAATTAAAAATTAAGGCAACGTAATCATTGTTTAAAGGTAGTTACAGAAGGTGAAAATTTCCAGTAATGGAGAGCTGTGGTGATAAAGATGCAACAAAATCCAAAGATTAGAAGTTGAAGCTGGATTTTTTTTTTGGTTTGCCTTCCTCAGCATCATAATAATTTTCTAGGATCATCCAGGCATATTTTATCTAATTAATTTCCTACCATTGCATGGGCATTTGAGATTAGTTCCAATCTTTGCCTATAGCACAGTTAAACCTCATGAGGTCTAAAATTCTTTGTTCTAATGAACACCTTTAAGTTAAGAACAAAGCCTTGGTAAAACTTAATGACCTGATATAGATGATCTGAGGATCCCTTCTGGCTTCAAACTCGAGGAAACTTTGTAATAATTTCAGAAATCATATTTATTAGCCTATGCGGCGGCATTTGATATAGAAGCCACCTATCACAGATGATCAAAGAGAGATGTCTCCCTTGACTCAGGAGAGTATTTTAGAGAATAGAACAAGAAATAAGTGGTAGATAACTGAAAGCACTTCCCAAAATCCCTGTATCACGAAGCACTCCATTAAAATGTTATTTTGAGTCCCTAACAAGCTTCGATCAAGGGAGATTGTATTTTTAGCCCCCAGCCTTGTAAGTACCTAGTCCTACAAGAGACATCCACATGGGTGCTCCTCTCTCTTTGGCCTGAAGTGTGAAAGTACTGAGGCTACCAGGAAAGAAGACAAATCAGCCAAGTCAGTTCTCATTCTTTAAATATAACACCGTGAGAGCTAAAAGAACACACTCTGTTATAAGCAGATTAGTAGTCCTTGTAAGCAAGGAAAAAATGAGCTTTTCTTCTAGTATTTGTAAATGAAAACTAGATATTCTTAAAAAAGACATGGACTGCATTTTCCAGAAAATAATAATTGATATCTGGGTCATAGAGAAGAGATACCATGAGAAATAATGGGGTCTAGAAAATGGACCTCAAAAATTCTTCTATCAATTTGCTACTCTCAGGTTACAAGCAACGAAATACAAGAAAATTGTGAATTATTTGATAGTGTTTATTAAATACTAGGACTTGCAAAACTAATACAAAACAAACAAAACTTTTAGAAAATAAAATAAAAATGAGTCATCTAAAATAGGAGCCATCCCCCCTCCCCCAATGTCTTCATCATAAATGGCACTGCAAGAAATGAAATTAAATTATAAAATGAAATTAAATGATAAAATGAAAGTGGAAGACTGAGTAATTATCACAGGGTTTCAGGGTGCTTTGGAGTAGTGTATTTGTCCACAGTGTTATTTGTATTCTGGTGCTCTACTAACTAGTAGAAAAGTAATTTCAGTAGAAAAAGACACTGATTTCTGTCATACTACATATAGACATCTTTAATATGTTTATACAGCTGGAAAAACCTAGAGACGCTACTGTGTTCCCTGCTTCATTATTATTTTTAACTCATTATCTAGTTTACCAGCAAGCTTTCTTTTGCAATACAATTCAAATTTGTGTCTTTCCCTGCTCTAAACTGCTGTAAAGGAAAGTAGGTAGAGGGAAAATAATACTGTCTTTACATTATTTCATACCTAGAAAAAGACTACAGAGGAAACAAATGGAAAGCTCCATATACATTAAAAATATTAGGATACTTCTTAATTTTGAGAAAGCTAATTTTTATGTGAAGCATTCATGTTATGTTATGTACTATGTCTAATCTGCATTGACATGTACAGAACTCTTGGCTGACAGGATTTTTGTAAACTTGGAATCTTATCTACCTGAAAGTATTCATGTTTATTAAAACGGAGCTCAATGGAGTAAGGAGAAATGGTAACATTCAAAGTTTTTATTTTTTTATTACTCTCCTCATATATAATGAAAAAATAAGAAAATGTGGCTTTTCAGGAAGAAAAAGAACGTAAATTTCTGTAGTTATGGCAAACAAACTTGCCTCCATGTGACTTTTGTCTTCAACCTAAACCTGACAAACTGAGAATATACTCACAGAACATTCAATAAGGCTGAGAAAACTATTCAGTTACAGTAGCTCAGCAGTAAAAATATGTGTTTGAAACTGCTTCAAACTGTGGCTGCTCTCACACAACAGAATGTTATGTTTTAACCTCCAAGATTTTAATTATAAATCAAGGTGTTTAGACAACTACAAGATGTGTATTAATATATTTACTCTCCACATTTGCAAGAAGTACCAAAGAGATGTTTATTCAATAAATTGCATTCAGCATTTATGCTTGACTGAGGTTCATGCAAACTTTTGATTTACAGAGCTTTAATTTTTATACTTTAATGCATCTAAAATCACCAGTATTTTCCTTGTGGGAATTTGAGAAGGCACAAGATGAAAATAACTCATTATTTACAATATTAGTTTCTCCCCTAATATTAATACAGGTATTTATAAACTTGTAAGAAAGAGATAGTAATCCTTTATGCTGAATACAGACTCTCAAATAATTTAAATTTTCATTGAGGCAGCACTCATATGTTGAATACTGGATGTTCATGATTAGCAATATTAACATAAACTACTTACTGATGATAAATGTCTATGTAACAGATACATGTGATGGGTTCAAAATATCATTTGGCATATTTTGGGTATTCAGCTGGTCGTTAAGTGATGCTGTAGCATGTGGCTGTTTGAATTACCTGTTCCAAGGTTTTTGAGCTGGTGAAAAGAACATAAAATGCAACAATTATGTTTTAAATACATAATCTCCAAGGTGTTACTGCATGTATTTACTTAATTTTAAAATCTATGTCATAAATTACCTACTTTGACTTTCACAGGTGTTAAATAGATACAATTTTATTATTTGCCATGTAATCAGTAGAGATTAAATATCTTAATAAGACTCAATTAAAATCATCAGATATTTATGATACTCATTGTAAAGCTTCATAAAAAATAACCTGCCACTATTTATAGGTCTCCTTAGACGACTATATTTCTGAAATAGACTGAACCTTCACTGCCACTAGCAACAATCTAAGAACAGGAGTATTTAATTTGCTAGAAAGTAAAGTACAATAGCTCAGTCTAATAGATGGTCAATGACTCAATGGTTAGTTGGACAACCACGTGAACAAATTCCGTAGGAAGTCAGACACTGCTACCTTCTCCCAGCAACAAGAAATTCCCCCCAATACGAACCCATTTTATTATCAGTTAGCCAAACATGCATCCATTGATGAAATTAACTATTACGGCACTATAGAGAAGGATTTACAGAATACAGTTTTTGTGATATTTTGTCTTTGTAGTACTGACTAAATGAAGATAATAATACCTTAGTATAAAGTGTATCTGTGCTTTTCAATACTCATTTCAAAGACCTGTATTGTATGAATTATAATTGGGAGTTAACTGAGAACCATGGTTTCTTATTAAACTGTCAGTTCTGAGAGAAATCTGAACTTCAGAAATTCCTTTCTTCTGTGTTTATTGTATATATGGATTAAAAAAAGAGCCATCTGGGAACAAGTAGTCTTTGAGTAAGTCAGCATGCATTATCCATATACAAAAGTCACACACCCAACATTACAAACCCATGAAAAGTTAAATAGATGGATACTAGACCTTTATATCCAGCAGTTTTTCTGTAGAGAATCTAAGTTGTAAAAATAGATATTGAGATAAATATCCTGAGAAGAGAAAATAGCAAGTGAGAAATGTTTGTGCAATTCAGGAAAGTGTCTTTTTTTCTGTTTTGTTTATTTCATAAAGTTATCACTTCACAATATCCACAGTAACAATAACTGCTTAGCAACAGATTGAAGATGATTCACGTTACCATAGAATGATAGATTATACTGAATTAGAAGTGACCCACAAGAATCACTGAGTCCAGCTTTTAGCCCTGCACAGAACCAACTTATTGAACTGTCATCCCTGGTACTTAAGTGATATATGCCTAAGCACCACCAAATAAACAATTAACGTAAATGAAATTAAATCATAATCAAAGGAAGTCTCCATCTATATATATCTAGATATATCATGCAGAACACATAACCCTGTTAATTGAAGTCAGCAGCTGACAGTAAATGATCCTGGGCACACTGCGAAGCTACTTTGGAACCGTGTGATTATGCAGGGCCTGGAAAGGGCCTGGAACAATGTCTTCCTACATGAACTCCCAATTCATAATGAAAACTGCTTGAGTCAATGGGTAACAAAAGCTGCTATTAGGGCATTCTCCCCCTAAATGATATCCATAAACTGGGAATTTCTTCTTCCCAGCATGAATTACAGTCAGAAGAAACATTTTCTTGACTAAATGTGAAAATCTATGTAATTTCTCCTTCAGTTTAAAGAGTGCAAGAATACCCAGATGGTAGGGAAAAAGCCTTTTTTTTGGACCACGAATCTGTGGGATATGGCTATTTGTACTTGTTGTAATGCTGACTTTTCTTAAATATCCTCTGTTCTCCTCTTTTCCAGAAGAAAAATAACATTTTACATGTATAAGGAATACCAAACCTAGTTAAATATGTACATCAGACCTATTGGATGGCCATATTTCCAGTCTTTAATTTTGTTTTGATGTCCTGTTCCCCCATCTCATTTTCCATTTGCAGTTCATGAGACCTTGCTTTTGCCACTGCAATTTTTTAAAAACTTTATGTTCTATTGCTTATTCCTAAAAATCCTAAATTGTAAAAGATGTACAGACCAGGATTTTTTTAATTGGTTCTACTATTTGCCTTAAGAAAGGAGGCATGATGACTGGCATTTTTCATTTGGACACAGTGCACTTTTATTGAAAGTGAAAGATAATGGCTTTGGCAGTTCCTTTTTAATCCAATCTACTGCTTAGTGTCCTCAAAAAGAAAATTAGAGAACATGGCCACAGTTGGCATTTTGTGATAGACTTCATTTTTCTTCTATTGAGGATGCAAACACTGGCTGACATTTCTCAATTAGGTCCACTTTTTTTTTGTATAGATAATGAATTCTTTTATGTGGTTCTCACTTTAAACTACTCTATAACATGGACTGTTCAATACAGTCAGTCTGATAATTAACTAAGCTGATAATGTGAATAGCTATTTGTTATAATTTCATAGTATTTCCTGTGATTGCAAATCACACCATACTTTGTTCTATTACGTATATTTGGGAAACTTAGATTTATTTGTATAACACTCAATAAAATCATTCCTTCCCTGTAACACAATTATAATAACAGACTTTTTCTCTCTACTGTTTAGCAACTGATTTTACAGACAATTAAATTACACTAATGAATAGATTAATCAACTTTAATGTGAATCAATAAACTTGTTTTCACTATACTTTATTTTACAGCAAAATACGTCAACTTCACAGGTACATATAGTAAAATATCTACTAGCTATTTATGCAATGTCTATTATTCAATTATCCCACTTTTCATGGATAATCAATCTACATTAATTTGGCTAGGGTGTTTGTTAATCAGATTAGGGATGTGCATATGCCCAAATCAATTGTCTTTTAAACAGGCAAGCTAGAGGAAGCACACAAAACTGGCTGTGTTGATTGTGCCTAACTTTTCAGTAGTAATAAGAGGAATAAAAAAGTTACTGCTATTTGAAAATTCTCATCTTTTTTTATTTTCTAGAGCCTCTGTTGGATATGTTTATGCAATTCTTCTAATATATATGTTGCAACCAAACTTTGAAGGAAGTTTGCCCAGAGGTTTACTTTCATAAAACTTGGAAGCATGAACTTGCTTTCTGAATTCACTTTAAAGCCCAGAAATCCTTATTTCACCCAGCAACAATATCAGGGTTTTTTATTGGCATGTTCAGTGATTCAAAAAGTTTTCAAAGAACTGAAGTGGTTCTATTGTGGCCATGCAACAAAATGGACATGGTCTATTCCAACCTTGTCAATTCTGTGTGTAATTCTGTATGTGTAATAAAACTGGTTTATAATTTTTTGCCTAAAAGCCTATCACCATAATAAATTAGGAAATCTGGAACTCTATAGAAAGAATGACTGTGCTACACATTAAGAACAATTTGACTGTTCAGACCCCAGTAATTCATCCTTCCATGTTTGTATTGATGTACCTTTCCTCATAGCTGTTACCTTCACCAAAAGACTAGGGTGGGTTAAAGATCTTGTGCTGTCCCTGCACATCATTCACATGACAAAGCAACTGAACTGCTTCTCAACTGACCACACAATCGAGGAGATTTAGGATGTGTTTTAACTATCTTGTATGTCTCAAAATCAGATTAAACATAATCTATCCATTTTTCACAAAAAAATCGTCTGGCTTGAAGTGATCAGTACCCAATATTACCTCATATTTAGACTATAACTTCAAGTTGCTATTAAAAGTTTGCTTGTACATACTGCATCTCTCAAAACAGCCTCAGTAAGTTCTCTGACAAGTATGAGATTTCTCTAAGCAAGGATTAATCAAACTAAAATAAAATCCAGGCTTATGTAAATAATTTTCCAATTAAGAATCAGATCCTGCAATAGATGACTATCAAAAAAACCCAAACGCATTTTGTAAAAAAACCAAACCAAAAGCAATTAAAAAACCAAAACCAAACAAAACACCCAATAAAAACCCATCAAGTTTAAGCGGGTTAACTTTGGGTACTTATAAGCAGAAAGTATTTTGAAGCTTATGCATACTCTGCAGTGTGAACACATTTCGGAGCAGCCTCTTTTTCAGAAGACAAAGTGAAGGATAACCCTCAAGGGCAAAGTTGCAAGCTCTTTTAAGACAAAATAGAAATGCCAATCAAAGTACAGATGGTTTTTCTCCTGAGAGGTGATTATTTTTTCATAGATCCTTTCCTAGAAGGATAGTTTAAATACATCAACTAATATCTTAGTGGCATTGTAATAGAAGAAACCGAAAGGAAATATATTTCAGGCATAGCTCTCCTCAAGAATTTTAAGAATGCAATTTCTTTCCCATTTCAAAAAATAAGAAAAATAAACAAAAAACCAAACCAAACAGGAAGCTTTTCCTCCTTCCCAATGCACTAGAACAAACTAGCTTTAAGTAGCTGATGAACCTTAGCTTTTGGTCATATCTCCACCCTCACAGTAAGGCAGGTTTTTATAAGCCATGTGAAAATTTTTAACCATTTAATGTTTACTTGCAGAAATGATAGCCTAAATAAAAAAAAAAAAAAAAAAAGAGTTGTACAGAAACACAGATCTCAGATATATTTATTCCAATTAAGGAATAATGTTATTTAAATCATGCCAGATAGGAATAAAAGTGATATTCCACTTCTATTTAATTAATTCTTATTATTTGAATATTTGTCTACTAGATTTAAAAATTCTGCTGTCTAAAGTATGATTTTTAAGAAAAACACTGGTAAAATGACACTGAAAATATTTATATCCATTAGTTTACATTTATATCAAACTCCTCAGTTTATCACAGTATAACTAATTGGACTTCAGTAAACAACCTTGTTTACAATAAAGACTAGACTTCACATGTTGTGGATTTGTTGAGCTACACAAGTTAAAAAAGGCAGGGTTGATTTTTCTCACTAGAGACAGAATTTTCAATAAAAATAAATGTTGCTTTAATAATCATCCTTATTTCTTAAAGAATGGAGAAATAATCTGCAAGAAAATTCCAAAGGCTCTGTTATGTTTTAGACAGGTTAAGCAAGTTCAAGCCTTCCTTAGGTTTGAAAGTTACTGTTAAACCAAGCATGTCCACTACTGCAATGTACCATATAGGGCATGAAACTGTGGGTGGTATTGTTATAGAATCACTCTGGTAAATGGCAATTTTGCTATGGTTGGAATTATCTACAATATCTTGATTTTCATCGTCATAAGACCAGTTGAAACTCATGATTTATGAAGCCACTGAGAAGCATCTCCATAAGACAGAATCTATACAGGTCATAATACAGTCAGAAAAAAGTTTGGTTAGAGAAAGCCCATGCTGAAGAAATATGTCCCAAGAAAAAGTTCTTGACAAAGTGTTCCTAGCAGTTATCTCTCTAAAATAAAACTTCAGTTACTACCGCCTTTATACTTGAAAGAAGCCTTTATAATCACAAGAAGAAAACAAGATAGCCCACAGCTTATCTAACCTCTTATATTAATGCCAAAAGATCTCTGCAGATCTTGCAGACACATACTAGAGTCAGAGTTTTAAAGATATACAGGTACTGTACACCCTGAAGAACTTCACATAGGAATACCTGTGCTTTATGTCACTTTTCTGATAATCAGACCCACAGACAGACTCAAAAACATATGAAGAAAGAAAACATCTATAAACGGATTCTAGAAGCTAGAAAGCCCAACTAATCTCAAAACCAGTAAGACAGCTGACTCTGCTCAGGAACATTTAACTCTTCTGAAGCTGAACTTTTCAATAATTTTCCTCCTCATCTCCAGGGGAAGAGTCCCTCTGATATTTCAGATCTTGAAAATCTGATTTGAAATATTGGCAGCCTTTCAGATTCTCAATCTCCATGATCTGGATATACAAAAATCCAGGTCTTTCACCTCCTGAGAAATTATTGCAGCTAATACTGCAATTCTTCTGCTGAAACCTTCCTGATTAGTATAAATTAACACAGGGTCTCATCTTAGGTGGCTACTTTCTTACTTGACTTTATGGAGATGGGAGCTGGCTTCTATTTTCTGTCTTGTTTGGATTTCATATTAAATACCCATCCATAAACAAATCTTTTTCAGGTGAATAATTTAGCAGTTAGATTATAGAATCTGGTTTATAATACTTCCCTAAACTGTGCAACATTTCATGCTCAGTTATAGAATTCCTTAGTTTTAAAGAAGAGGACCTGGAGGTGTCTGCACTCATCATTGCTGATTAATAGTTATACTTCTATTCCAAAAATGAGAGATGTGCTTGGATTTCTTCTTTTTGGATCCAACACATAAAAATTTAGAAAGTTTTAATATTCCACTCCCCCAACCCAATTCTTAAGCCCCACCCTATTATTTCATTATTATTTCATTTATTATTCTGTTCAAGATGATGAAATTCTCATTATTAGAGCAATTGAAATGAGAAATTTTCAAAGGAAGTAAGGGCAACTGAATATCCAGTTACGTTTCAGAGTCCATAGGAATTGGTTCCTTGACCTTTTTTATGTAATTTCATTCCCACTGCCCATAACTTTTAGCTTCATTTCCTCTGGAAATTTTTACTTTTCTTAGTACAAATGTAGAAAAACATTTGAAGCAATGGGAATAAAAAATAGACTTTTAATAGTATTCTGAAACTAAAAAAAGTAGTCAACATCTGCAGCAACTTACATTATATGACCTTTTCACCTTGCTTTCACTCATATAAGCGGAAATAGCATAGCAAGTAAATATACTGTTGTTGATCTGGAATACCAGTGATGTCAATGTTTGTGGTTATCAAGAACACAATGAATGCCCTTGACACTTAGGGCTATAAAAATGAGTTTTTTTGAGTGATTTTAGTTTCTTTCTTCATTCTTTTCCAGAGCATTATTAAAACTGAAAGCTTCACAATTTTTTCATTCAAAGACCTTTTCAATAGTTAAGAATATGCTTTCAAGCCATAGCTGTATCAGAATGTGTGGTTGTGCCTTTGTCAGGAAAATATATACACATTTTGTTTGTGATGCTGTCTAAAATCTTGACAGCTAAAGAATTCATCTTTGGAAGTGTAGATTCATTTCTTCTATTAGTTGCAAGTAAGTAAAAGCCTCCCTTTTATAGGCTGGATTCAGTGCCACATTGATTATGCAAATAGCCTTTGTGAATGCCTCAGTCATACATTGCTGGAATTGGAAGACAACTATCTTGGAAGGCAGGTCTGAATTTTGAAACCAATAAGCTGTTCTTATATTTCTGTAATACTAAATTATAAGTTACTGAGAAAGGTCTCCAAGGAGACCTTATAACTTCATCCCTGTACCTAGAAGGGGCTACAAGAGGAGAGGGACTACTGGAGAGGGGCTTTTTACAAGGTCATGTAGTGATAGGACAAGGAGTAATGCCTTTAAACTAAAAGAGGTTTAAGTAGATTTAGGTTAGATATTAAAAAAGAATTTACTCTGAGGTTGCCCAGAGATACTGATCCTCCATCTCTGGAGGTTTTCAAGGCCAGGTTGGATGGAGCTTTGAGCAATCTGGTCTAGTGGAAGGTGTTCCTGCCCATATCTGTAGGGTAGGAAGTGGATCTTTAAGGTCCCTTCCAACCCAAACCATTTTATGATACTATGATTCTGTGAAATCAGTTCCCTTTCTCCTTCTACAAGATGCAACTGGCTTCAGTTGACTTAAATATAGTTTTCTTTCAGAGGAGAGGCATGCTAGCAGTGTTCACACTGTGAACCAGCATTTTTTTATTTAGAAAGTGTTTTCCCCTAAGGAAAAATACTGGGTTTAAATTAAAAAACCCAACAAACCAAAGCTGACTTTGTTGGAAGAAATCTCATTAAAAATAGTGAAATCATTGATACTTCTCTTTCTGCTCCTCACTAACTCAATATTGCCTCAATTTTCTATTTTGATAATGAAAGAAGAGTCAGGGAATTTGGATAAGAAGTGGGGAAAAATAAATAAAAACGTGTCAAAAAGAGCTGTTTCTGGTCATCTGTGATGATGATGCTAACCAAGCTATTGTTTCTGTTATGGAACTTCTCTTGCTTTATTGCTGGTCTCCCATAAATTTCACTCTCTAAAAGTGGTTTCTGTGGGAGATCAAATTAAGGCTTTGCCCACAAAAACTAAGAAACATATTAGGGACAAAAGATTAATGAATTTTAAATTTCCCTGAAGGAAAAGTAAGTTGTATCTTTATAAACTTGAGGCAGGGAGTCACTGAGTGGCATTTAGAAACTTTACTATGAGTGACTGAAATGTTAAATGTTCATGCCATTTGTAAAAACACCAGGGTGCTTTGCTGAGGCCAGGTCTGCCTGGTTTTGGGTGTGTGGTGGTGAAAACTCTGATCCTCATCATAACAACAACCCAGGAGAAAAGGGGGTGAACACCCTACACCAGAGAATGACCTTTGTTTGACTAAAATCTGGTTTTGAGCCAGATAAGGGAAGAGGCCAAGAAGCAGAACCTGAGAGGTGGGATAATGCTTTTTGTAATGTCAATTTCCTCCCTTACACAACTGGCTCAGGTATAAAACTCTCCCTTAGGGGAAGGATTGGGACATTCACATACCTGAAGGTATTCATCCATTCTGAAAAGGCAAACACTGGCATAAGATGCTTCTCTTAGAAAGGGTCATAAACCATCGAAGACCCCTGAAATCATTTCTGGGGCTTTGACCAGAGGACTGTACATGATCCACAGTGCTGCATCAGACAGTATAAAACTGTCGCCCCATAGGAGGTAAATTGCGCCTTGAACTTATAATAACCCACTGAAATTTTTGTTTCATGAGCTTCCCCCACTTCCAAATGATCACTTTAATCAATGGACACCTCAATTGCAACCATCAAGTCTCATTGCTGGGTCCACAAGTGATGATATCTTTCCTCCCCTCCTCTCCGCTCCTCTCCTCTCCTTCCTCTCTTTCCCTCTTCTCCTTACTTAACTCATATTCTTATATTTCTATAGATAATAACAGACATGGCTACATATCTCCACAGAATTCTGACACAATGGACCTTCAGACACAGAAACAACATACAATATGTTGGAAAGATGAGAGGTTTGCTACTGTGACAGTCTTTCTCTACTTCCCTCTCCTGCATATTAACAAGTAACTTGTTTTTTAAAGAGTTGCCAAGCAAAGTTGCTGAACAATAAAGACTAGTTCTGACAGAAATCAATATGTTCAGTATCTATCTTGAAAAATGCTGATTTACTCAATCTAGGAAAATGTAAGGAAAACTTAAGGATCCATAGTCATGCATAGTGGTTTAACCCAGGCTGGATGCCAGCAGCCCAACTACAGCCACTCTCTCTCTCCCTCCTGCAACACAGCAGAGGAGAGAAAATATAACAGAAGGGTTCAAAAGTTGAGATAAAGACCATAACAGATTCCTCGCTAATCACCGTCACAGGAAAAACAGGTTCCATGTGGGGATACTAGTTAAATTTATCACTACTAACAAGATCAGAGCTTAAGAGTGAGAAACATAAGAGAAACCTTTCTGCCCCCTCCTCCTCCTTTTACATTCAACTTCCTCTCTCCTAGTGGTCCAGGGAGATGGGAGGCAGGGAGGGGTGGTGGGTTATGGTCAGCTGCTTAGGGAGGAGTCATTCCCCTGCATTCCCATGGGATCCTTCCCACGGGAGACAGCTCTTCACGAACCGCTCCAATGTCAGTCTCTTTCACAGGAGAGTCTCTCTCATGAACGGCTCCAGTGAGAGTCCATCCTATGGGCAGCAGCTCTTCAGATACTGCTGAACCCACAGGGGTCACTTTCTGCAGGGTACAGTCCTTCAGGTACAGGCTGCTCCAGTGTGGGTTCCCCACAGGCCACAAGTCCTACCAGGAGAATTCTGCTCCAGTGTGGGCTCCTCTTCCCACAGGCTACAGGTCCCTCCCAGGACCCCGCTCCAACATGGGCCTCCCACAGGATACAGCCTTCCCCTGACATCCACCTGCTCCAGCGTGGGCTCCTCCACGGGCTGCAGGTGGATCTCTGCACTCCTGTGCTCCTCCATGGGCTGCAGGGGCACAGCTGCTTCACCATGGTCCTCACCATGGGCTGCAGCTGGAGCTCAGCTCTGGCACCAGGAGCATCTCCTCCCCTTCCTTCTGCACTGACCTTGGTGTCTGCGTTGTTGTTCACAGGCTCTCACCCTGCTCCCCTCCGACAGCCATCTTCATCAGAAGCTAACTTTTTTCCCTTTCCTGAAATATGTTATCACAGAGGCGCTACTTTAACTCCTGATTGGCCTGGCCTTGGTCAGCGGTGGGCCCAGCCTGGAGCTGGCTGGCATTGGCTGTGCCAGACATGGAGGAAGCTTCCAGCAGCTTCTTCAAGAAGCCTCTCTCTCAGCGCCCCTGCTGCTACCAAAACCTGTCCACAGGAAAACCCAACGTGTCATGTTAACCATTTTGACGAATCCAGTGCCAGATGCTGACAAAGATTCTTGAAGAAACAATTATAAAAAAAGCATATTTTGACATAAAGTGATTCTACAGAGGATTGGTGTAATAAACCGGAATTGGATGGGGATGACAATAGTTCTGCTTGGCTACCACACCTTTTAATGGAGAAGGTGTATCTGATATTGCACAAAAAGCAAAGAGTAGGTTTCACTTAGTTCAGTGTGTTCTGTTTATGGTCATAGTAAACATTACTAGAATGACCCAAAAACGTCTATATGAATGAATATGATGAATCTGTAAGCATCCAACAGAATTGATAATTATTATTTTGGTGATGTTCTAGTAATGAGAAAAATAATTTAGCAGCTTCTTCAATCAATTTATACTATATGTAAGTGTAATGGAAATAAATTTTGGACTATTTCTTAGAATAAGGATTTCATAATATGCTGTGTCATTCATACTAGAAAGATGCAAGAAATAAATACTATCTGTGACATAAAGCACTTCCTTTTATTGCAGATTCCTAAATGTCCTTGGAATATAAGACACGTTCAACTGGTCCTTAATGTAATAGAGAATCAAACTAGTCAAATACTCATTGAGAAATTAGTTCTTACGAGTCACATAACAGACTTATTGTAAGCCAGCTAGCTCAAGAGGAGATAAGAACCTTTTATAACAACAGCTATTGTGAATAAGAAATATTCTATGAAAATTTGGGTAATTACTCACTGGGATTAAAACAGAGCCTTTATAAATTGCAAAATAGATGACAACAATGAAGCCCAATTTATAATAACTAAGTTGTTAATCGCTTCAGTTGTGGAAACTCCTGGTGAACTTCCATCTTCACCTCATAAGGTAGGGGGTTACAAGGTACTCTGAAATGAATACTTCTCAGCATTTCCGTGTGGAACTGTCCTACTTCATGTCAATAATTAAATACTTATTGGAGCAAAGACTTGAACTACTAAGTTCATTTTCTAAGTGAGTGCCTTGACTATTGTAAGTTAAATATTGCTGATGTCTTTGGCCAAGTGAGTAAGTTATCAAAGATGGACTAGCACCAGAAAGAGTTCTTAAAGAAGTCTCACTGTTTCTCTTCATTGCTCTGGTAAAGTGAAGAATGCATATTTAACTCTGAATGAATATTTTTCTATTAAGTGTCAGTGAAAGTTCAGATTTGTTTTAAATCTCAGAAACAATACATCAGTTGTGATTTGAAATTCTGCAAGTTTATGATTCCTGACATAGAAACTCATAACTTTCCAAGATATTTTAGAAAAAATAAGCATGTTTCTTTATTAAGGAGGAAAAGTCTATCAATGGAAAATGGAAAATTATTTTCTAGACCCAATCTAAGAGCTCAAGAGCTCCATTGCAGGAAACTGACTTGAAGTTATTTATTTTTTAAAATATACTTGCAAGAAAACACATAAGGACTAAACACACTTCATCATGACATCAACATGACTATATAGAATCTCTGTGAATTCACCTCTGTATTTCATGGAGAAAGAATGTACTGAATGTTTGGGAGAAGAGAATGACCTACACTGATGATGCAACACTTAAAAGATATACAGCAGGAGGGTTTTAACAACAAACTCAAGAAGTGAAAAAAACAAACCCAAAAAAAAATTGCTCAAAAAATTTACACACTAGGAGACTTTTAACACAAGTCACAAATAGCAGTGAGACAACAATAAGACAGAAAAGCAACTGCTAGAAAAGCTAAGCAGTGGGAAACATAGCAACAAAACAGTAGTAAAACAAGAGTAAGACAGGGAAACAGGAACTGAGGGAAGCTAACCACTAAAAGATTTGAGACGATGAAAAGTAGCAGTTATACTAAAGTAAGCCAGGAAAAACAACAGCCAGCAGAAGATAAGGAAAATCATGGTGAAATCAAAGAAAAATGCCTTTTCTGGAAGGAAAAAAACTTCAATTTCTTTGGCATGGACCAGAGGTATGTATTCTGTCAGCCTCAGATAGTGACAGAGAAGAAAATACTGTACAGAACTGCTTGCATAGAAATGTCACTTTTAAAAGATAATGCTGTATAACAGTTTCCAAGGTTACAAATGGAAAAAAGAAGACATATACATAATGTTTGTTTTACGTCTTCAGAAGATTTCCACTCTACATGTGGCTGGACTTTTAAGTAAAATCAGCTTCCTCATACTCTACAAAGATTTCACAGAAGACCAGCATGTGCTAGGAGAGCTCATTAACATCCACTGTACGCATCAAAGAAGCACTGCCATGAGAAAAAGCAGCATGGTTCAAAACAAGGAGATAGCAGGATGGAAGAACAAGCAATGAAAATCAAGACATAGCACCAAATCCAGGGAAAAAAAGGAATTCAAAGAGTAGTTAGAAGTAAAAAGTTGTTTCCTTATTTACTTTGGAAAAAACCCCCAGTATACCAAACTTTGAAGAAGGTAGGACTAGAGTGTAGCAGGGTGGCCAAGTTAAAGCTACTGAGAGAATAATTAAAATAGATTTACATGGAGACGGTTTCTGTCATGTTTCATCCAACTTTTGCATCAGTTGCTTAAAAATGTTTCTGAACACTGGGAAGAAGGGCAGGAATGTACTCAAATTTCCCTTGCTGAAAATGAGGGTATATGGGTCGTGTATTTAAACAGGTAGTCAGTCTGACATGCAGCCAGTATGCCAATGGCGTGACAAGCTGCAAGGATTTGCATGGAAAGAACCTTGTGCAACTCATCTGCCTTGATGTACAGACAGAGCACTTTCAGCTTTGGGTTTGAGTGGAATGGGGAGTCACTACCTTGCACAGATGAAAATTTCAATACATAATTTGTTTGCATGTATCTTGCCTTTGTTGTCAAGATAGTTCTTCCTTGAAATGAAAGGATACATAAAAACAGAACACTTTTAATAATAATTTTGGTTCAGAAAAGCATGGGAGGGAACCCTCAAGTAACTTGTTTAGAAATACAATTTAATTTTGGGAAGTTCTGTGAAACAGTGGTTGAGAATTAAAAATTAAAATTTATAAAGGCAACCCACCTTAACTTCCACAGAGAAGAGTCTTAGGGCTGCATTCTGAAACCCTTCTTTAAAAAAAATCTGCGCAATATTGTATGCATAAATATAAGACAGAAAATCTTGTTGGACTCTAAATGATATTTCCTATCTGACACACAGGTGTTCTCAGCAGAAACACAATAACAAGCTGGCATATTTAGAATTCATTCTGATTGAATACAGAGTTCATCAAAAGTACTTCAGGCCAAAGTGATCTACAGCTGCCAAGAGACTTGGGTTTTTTTGCCTGTGCAACATGGATAAATTGCACACATACTCCCCTGGGAGAGGAGACATGCAAAAGTGTGAAGGGTGTCCTGCAAACCCTTATTTCTCTACTCCTTTGCATGTGGACAAAGACTAAGCCCTTGTTTGTTTGTTGCTTTTTTTTTTTTTTTTTTTTTCTCCCTTTAGAGCTGTACTGAACTTCTGTTTTCCTTTAGATGCTCAAAGTTACCAGTTTTCCAACTGTTCATTAATGGGTAAGAATTTGAAGATAGGTTTAGGAAACCAATTCAATATGAAAGAATATAAGCATTTGAGTAAAGGTATAAAATAACAGTTACAGAAAATAGGGGTGTTATTTGTGGAGGCGATCTGAGAATACAGCAGGGCAAAGTTTTCAACACACTGTTCTAGGAAGCATTGAAACAATTCCCATGTGTGTTGATTGGGCTTTTTTTGTTGTAATAGTCATTCTAACATTTTCCAAATTACAGGCTGAATATTATTACAGTTTTTCTTTTTCCCATTTGAAGCATCTGATATTTTAACACCTTGTTTACATATAAAGAATTGTAAAAGCATACATGATCAAAGTACTTTATCAGTTTCTACTGGTTTGAAATGCCAGGGTTTTTTAAGCTTAATATTTAACTAACAATAACAGTTGCTCCATTTCTCACTGTGAACCAGAAAGACTTGTCATTTGGTATGAGGGGCTCAGGGAGACAGAATAGGTGGTTGTGCTCAGCTAGGGAACATAGAAATACATAGGACAAAGAGCACAGATTTGATGCAGCATAATTTTCTATGGTTTGCTTACAGATAGAAGGATGTTTACTCTCCATCTGTGGGTGCTAGTAGGTTTTTGTCTGATCAACTAAACATGGATAGATAAACATGGATCTAATTCTGCATTAACAAAACCAAATATAATCTTATTTTTAAGTCAAGGAGAACAACAGCATCTCTCCATGTCTGAAACTGTTTCTCTTCCTAGCTTAAGTGATTTTTTTAAAGGTCGAAGACACAAACTTAAATAATTAACAGTAAAAAGCGTATGTATTTGGCAATGCTTTATTTTTGTTAATGACTTAGGACATTTCTTCATAGAAAACCAAAAAACTAAACATATATATGCACTACCACCTCAAAACACAACAGAAAAACAAAAAAATAAACAGTCTCTCATTTACAGCCATAGTTTCCAAGTCCTTGAGAAAAGACAGGCAAATCAATGGGTGGACAGACTTTACTTTTTTGCTGAGTTCTAAAACCTCAGGTAAAATCAACATCCTAGGAATAGGAGAAATAAAACAATTTACTTTTTCCTTTATTTCATTTTTATTAATTAGTTTTTAATTTTTGTGTTGTTTTTAGAGAAAAGTGTTGAAATTATTGCAGAAAAGCTTCTTTTGTACATTTTGAAGGAAATCTCTACTAATGTATTTCTTTGGTCTGTAGCATTGGGATACTAATTATAGCAAGCTGTAGAGAGCAAGAAATATTTCTCTGGTACCTCGTCCAAACAGACTGTGCCTCTGGCTGCTCATAATTCTGACTCTTAATCATAAAATGAGACTTGTGGTCATATCACTTGTAGCAATCAGGATAAAAATGATTTGGCAGAACTGATGGAATGAATTTGTGTCACATTATAATTTTATCCTTAAGTTACTAATTGGTCAGTGCTGTGTTCATTTCTATTACTGTTTTTTGTTTCTGTCTTATTAATATGTACTGACAAAAGAGAAGAGTGACTTCCCCAAAGGGTAGAAAGGCCAACTTAGAGTCTGGAGCATGACTGCTGAATGACATTCACATGCTCTTTCTATAGAAATACTGCAAGATTGGCTCTGAATGCCCAGTCTCTTTTCCAAGAATGACAGTGAATTTATGTATAAATCTTCATCTTGGTATTGGTCCTCTAAAATATTCTATTCTTTCTACTGCTACATGAGACAAAACTTTCACAGATATTCCTTTAGATCAGTTTTGGAAATGCTTAAGAATATTTAAAGCCACACAACAACAGTGAATAAATGGCAATAAGAGAAATTTCCATCATATCTAATACTAGTAAATTGTATTTAAATGAAACTCCATGGTGAAATTAGTGCATTTTCTTTGATATTTTCTTTTGAAATAAGATTCCAAATAATGAGAACGTTGAAACAGTGATTTTGGAAGCTTCTCATTTATTATATTTGAATTATTTTTATTTTAAATGTAAAATTATCTTTAAATTTGATTTTTAAACCTCTGCATATTTTATATGTGACAATGCAAATCCTCAAAAGTACACATCTCAAATATTCATCTATATTTTTAAGACTTTTTTTTCTTTAAATTTGGATACAGATGCATTTTAAAATTATTTGCAAACAGAACTTTCAGCTTAAGCATAGATATGTTAATAGACAGAGTTTGGTTTGTATCTTATTGTGCTATTTTAAAAACTATATCCATAAAAACGCCTTAACCAAGGGATATCAGCCACCTAAACTGAATTTTGGTTCAATAGGTTTTTATTTTCTGCTATGCTTCTAAAAAATGGGCCCTAATATTTCTCAGTTTGAGCATCATTCTTTTAGCCTCATATTTTCAACTAAATCTTCTCTGATTTCTCTCAACTTGGAAATGTGAGATTTTTTGATTAAAGAATACATATATATTTTAATCTCTTCTGAGGACATGGGAAATATTTTTATTCCTTTCAAAATGCTCATATCAAAGTCTTTAAAACAATCCGGAAAATTTAGAAATAACAAAAACCACTTGGATAAAAATTGTAAATTCAAACAATATAATCAATAACAGATATTATTTAATTACATTAAAATGTAAGAAAAACATCTGTCTCCTGATATCAATCAGCTTCATGACCCTCTTTTGTCAGCAGACCCAGAGCTGGCTTCTCCCTTCTGACTTTTCTTTTTTCTCCTTCCCCTAGGCCCTATCTTTCAAGCCCAAACCAGAAATCCGCTCTTTTGATATGCCTATCATATCACTCTTCCCCACCAAGGTGTCTTTCCAGTTGTTCTACCTTATAATATCAAACAATCCCTTCAATCTACAGCTCTTGATGGGGAGATCCATAACTAGTTTCAATGAATATTTTTTCTTCTCAGTCTCAAGGTAACTGCGTAATGCAAGGAAAAAGTTTGTAACTTATTAACTATTCAGTATTTTAGTCATGGAAATAGCTTCAGTCCAACAGTTGTAGGAAAATAATTTAGAGACTCTCAAAAAACATTCAACAAATATCTTATTACGTATTCAGTGTCACTAGTGACCTGTATTACAATATTCAAAAGATTTGCTCGTATTCTTCCACTCCCCAAAACTGTTTCAAAAGCAGACACAAGGGTAAAGCTAATATTCATTTTAAGACAAAGCATGGTGACATTTTCATGATCCCTGAGGGTCCCTTCCAACTCAGGGTATTCTATAATTATATGACACTTAAGGCAACTGACTCACAAGTCTCTTCTTGGGGTCACAGTTCCTTTCCTATGGATTGGACATAAGTTTCTTCACTACCTTGAGTACAATATTAAGCAATTATTATGTTCAAAACAGGTATCTGATGTAGCAAAAAAGAGGATGAATATATTCAAAGTTAGGGAGGCAGTATTTGGAAAGTCAACAGAAGTTAAACATTGATTTCTAAGGAATATCTACATTTCATGTAACTGCTTTTAACTCATGCACGTAAATGTTTTGTGTAGGAACAATTGTTTTCAAATTAAATGGTAGGCAAAACTGTGACAAAGCCCAGTGAAGGCCTTTTGGATAAAATTATCTGTGGTGAGCAATGCTTAATCTACTACTTTCTGAATGACATTCAATCCCAGTCATGGTGCAAGTCACCCTTTTTTTGCTCTGGTAATCTGTAGCTGTCCTACTCAAGAACACATTTAATTCATTAACAGGTTTTTCAAAAGACTAGTAGCTTTGGGCAGTTCAACCTGTTTTGCTGCCTTTGTTTCCTGATCACTTGGCATAAATACACCTTAGGAAATTGTGGATGATCTCAACTATAGATATCTTTGACTACCTCAGAGCAAATCAAGTACGTTTGACTCAAGGCATGGCTTCAAATTTCTCCTGTGCAGATGTTCTGTGCAGGTGTTCATTGTGTTAGATAGATGCAATTTCAAAGTGGATATCAAGAGTAGTGACACTTTTAACTCTTTTGCTCCTGTTTAGACGGGCTGCAGATTGATTCAAGCGTCACAATATAACTGAATTTCTTCACTTCAAGATACAAATAAGATGAACATGGAGAAATTAAATATTTCAATAATTTATGGGAGGGAGAATATGAGAAATTAAAAATATGAATTTTTTTTTGTCTTAGACATTCAGAGTAATATTTAGTTTTTCCTTATGGTAGATGACTTCACTTGGAATTGCTAAATTAAAAAGTATGTTACACAAACTGAGCAGTAGCAAATTCATAATTTTTGCACTTATAAGACAGGAGCATCTATAAGAATGAGATCTTAAATCTCAATGCTTTGCTTCACCTGCTTATTAATGTGTAATCCCTGCATCCCAAAGTTTCAGTAAAACTCATAGTTGGATGTGGGATGGGAAAACCAAGTAAGGGATGTTTCAAATTCCCACGTGCTTTACTATGAAGACTAATTTATGTTGTCAGTTAATTCTCCAAGAGAATCTGATGAAATGTAGCTTAATTTCAACTCATACTTCAAAAATCAAGGCCTTAAATGTAGCTCTGTATTTCCTGATTTTTAGATTTTATTCTGAGGCTACAAAAAAACCCCTAAACAAAACTAAAGCAAACCTAAAAAAGGTCAATTTATAAAATATTCTACACAAATTATGTGAAGTTTTCATTGATTTACTCTGAATGAAGGATGGATGGCACTGGCTTTGAATAAAACATATGATCTGGTGATTAATCAAATCCCTTTTCTGATGCAAGAAATAATCTGTCTGGAACCTGAAGTGTATACAAAGACAAAAATGAATACAGTGAAGAAAGTAGTATTCCCAGTCTGAAAGTATCTAACGCTGACTTATTCAGGGAGCAAAAAAGAATATATTTTTGTCTTTGTAAAAAGATTCATAAATTAAGGTTGTCTTTGGAGTAGATAACATTAGGTATATGTGACAAATATACTAATTTAGATAATGCAATCCTCTGTTATTCAATTGATCATCTGAAACAGCAAAACTCTTTCTAGTAAGCACATTACACCTTTTTTAATTTCACTTATGCTTTTGTTTCTCTTTTTGTATGTCATTGTTAAAGAGTTAGACCCACAATTCATTCAGTTACCCACTTGAAACTTTTAGCAATTTCAAGATCAGCTAAATTCCATAAATTCTGTACAATTGTATAAAGATATTGTGGTGGTTTTAGTCAACTGACATGACTATTCTCAATGAATATTTGTAAATGATGGGCCACTCTCAGAAGCGAATGTGACACAAACAGTGTGAACAGTGTGTGTCAACACGCACATGAATTTGAGTACAGGACAAAAAGGTAGTTCATGAATATATTAGTATTTGTTTTTAACAATATAATTGGCCTTTCTACACAAGTCAGAACTCCACTTTTTTAATAGTGATATAATTCTGTTGAGCTATTCTAACTAACATAGGCTGAGATGCAGCAGTTTTACTCATCTCTCTCTCTCTGGCAGGTTAAGACAGAGTTTGTTTTTCTTCATGGCTTGATATGAAGTCTTATGTGATAGAACAGCATGAGTATAAAAATGCCAAGGTCATAAAATTCATAAACCAATTACAGAGAAATTTAGATGTGTTATAATTATGATGAAAAAAGCTTGTGTCATTTACAGGGTTAGGTATTCCAGTCATATAATTTTTTCAGGTGTGTGCAATTCCTAAAAGGTTGAATAAGGATTGTTAAGTGTTATCCAGTGTAACAGAATGCAGGAGATTCTTATGAGTCATGGCTTTTAGTCACATGCTTTTATGCATTTTGCAGTACATCCTATTTGCACATTTACTATTTAAATTTCTATTAAAAATTAATAAATAATAACATAATATTATTAACAATATAATAATATAAATTATTATTATTATATAAATTTTCTATATTAAATCCACCATTTATTGAGAATAAGAAATAAATCACAATTAATTAGACCTACTGTTGCCACATTATTCATAAATCAATATGAACTTCCATAAAGATAAGAGGACACTGCATATTTCCAGGCATTTCAACTTTAAAATTTTTATTTCATAGGAGATAGTCAACTAGATAAGCCAGTTGAAGGAAGCATATTAATTTGTGAAATCAATACAAGCATAGCTGAAATAATTCATGTGCTTAAGCAACTTGCTGGATTCAAAATATTGAATCATATACATTTCATACAGAGCTTGTACAAACAGAAAACTCATATTCTATCTTTCCATTATCCAGATCAGCCATCTCAAACAATTTTACAACTGCTTTTATGATATATTATATTTCTGGCCCAACTGATTTTGATTTGTACTGTGGGAGTCCTTACAGCAAACTGGTAAGTAGAAATTCAATTGCTGAGTTTGCTAAACATCTTTTGAACCTACAGTGAAAATACTGATCTCTGGTTAACACTTACCAGTAAACATTCAAGCAGTGATGAAGTAATTCCTTTGTCTAAGCAGCCCTGAGATGCATTTTTTTAGCATGGAGTAAATTAGGAAGTTTATAGGCATCTTTTAAACTGTATTTTAATTATATCTGTCATTCTTTAAGAAGGAAGTTTACTACTGGACACTTTGTGGATAATAATTATCCTTTAGATGACCTGCAGATCATTAGTCGTGTCTTGCTTTTTTCTATTAAAGCAATGACTGGCAGATCTACACCATATTTGCTGATGCCAATACAGTGAGTAATGGCCATGCAGACAAATAGAAATATCAGTTAAGCATGAAATTTAAAATAGATCTGCTTCAGAAAGGGCAGCTAAAATGAGTTTCCATTATAGTGTATCATAATGTTGTCAACTAATTACCAGCTTCAATACCTTAAAATCTTGAACAGAAAAATATGCGTCTCCATCCCTTTACAGTGAACACTTTATATAGCATTATTGAGATAATGACACTGCATCAAATCCTAAATAAACAACTCAAAACATATCTATTAAAACACAATTGCTAACACTTCAAATACTTGAATGAAAAACTCTTCAATGAAAATTTGCATGGCAATAAAACACAGGAGAAAGTATTTAAAACTAAAGTATGTCAGTGTAGGAGGAATAACTTTTTTCTACAATCCATCATCTTTCTCATTAAAAAAAAAAATCTTCAGGTCTTGTAAAATCATAAATAGGTATTGACATCTGGAATAACATACCTGCAATGAACTTTCTTATGAAAGAAGGCAATAGGAGAGAATATCTGGCTTTCCATGTGTCTGTTCTATAAAGCTATGTAGCTGTGCTCAGTGATTTGAGGATGCAGTGTTCACACAATTTTTTTAATGTTAGACAAAGATCCAAAATCTCTGATAGCCAAAATCATCCCTGATACAAGACATTGGCATTTATGGCAATGCATAACTAAGTATACTCTGTATCATTAATATAAAATATTAGATTTTTAAGAAGGAAAAATGGAACCAAAATCCCATGGTGTTTAATAGGTTATTTCAGGTTATTTTAAGCTAAAGGACAATAGTATATTATATATAATTCATACACACTAAAGAATATTGTGAGACCTCTTATTTCTCCTTAGGGTTTCTACCAACTAGTGTTCTCAAGTTTACTTTTACAATTATGACATTACAGAAGCCCTGGGAAAAAATAAATACCAGCTTTACAATGTCCCCTGACATTTGCATTTATTCTTTGTTATTCAGTTGCATTAGCTTGTTTAGCTACTGTGACATTTAATACAGGAATATATCTTATACATCTAGTTAGAAAGGTCTGACACATACTCAAGAGGATGATGACTAGGTTCTGCTAATCTCTATTTTAGAAGCTTTTTCTTTACATTTCCAAAAAGTTCTCATGGTTCCAATTATAAAAGCTTCTGCTTTAAATCTGGACTTGAAAAGTACCTTGTCTAGCTGATGCTGGTATAATATCATGTTTTTTCCTGCCCTATCTTTCATTCATTTTCTAAACACTTGCATGATGTTCTTCAGTTTTCTAATGAGCGCAGAAATTTCCTGATGTGGGGCAAAAGGAAGAAAACAGCTAAAATGATACTATCCCTAAAATAGAAAAAGAAAATCCTTTCAGATGATAAATTCTGTCATTTCATAATTTCAAGTCAGAATTCTTATGACCAAACCACTTGAGTTGATTCCTATAACATGAATTTACATGTGCACTGGAAGGACTTACAGTTCAATAATGCCCATTGAGATTTAATACTGTTGTTTCTGTTATCTGTGTTCACATCTAAAATAATGTTCTACGACCAGCACTTGATGGAAGAGCAGATGAGCAGCTGTGACTCTAGGAGTTTCTAGAAAACTCCATGCTCACAAAAATGCCTTTATATAACAATTACCTTGTTACCTAAGCATTGCAAAGTCTGCAAATCTAGATTTACCTTACAAGTGAGCGCTAAACCAGAAAATCACAAGTTTTTTCTTAGAATAAATTCAGTTCTCAGGGAAAAGTTAAACCTAAGTGTTTCTTGTTTGTTCTCACCATTTGTAGCAGGAACCAATCTAGTTGCATTCACAAATGTATTTTGAGGTTTCCAAAACAGACCCTCTATTTACAGACCCTGTAAATAACCTGCCTTGTTAAATACTAAAGAAATCAGTGCCAAAATCACAGATTTCTTTAAAAAAAATTGAAAACCTGTGTCACATGAGTCCATCATTTTCTAAAACTTTCACGCTAAACAAACCTCCAAAAAACCAACAAGCCAAAAAAAATTTGAATTCTCTATACATTGTGGAAATATTATTAACTATAAAAATTAGTATGACTAATATTATGAGATAGAGAACTAATACTGATTGAAATGTATTGGGAAAGTTATGTTGAATTCAATTATATGAACTAATCTGTTTGTGCAAAGGTCAGCAATATAATGCTACCAAACTCCACATTTAGTAAAATTAGTATGATGACTGTGAAAAAAACTATTAAAAATAAAAGGCATGCTGTTCCTCTCAGATTTCAGGCAGCAAATCCCTAATCCTCGATAATACTCCTAACTGTTGTGTTATTCTCTAAGACAGTGACACAGTTCACTCATAAGCAGATAAAGTTCTCAAATTTTTAGAATTCCTTCGAGACTTGAATTCAAAAATCACTTGCAGCAGGTTACATTTGATGGTGGGTTTCAGGGCAAGTGCGACCTTAATTACTTAATTAGTGAATGACAACCACAATATTTCTAAGCATTCTTGTCATAAATTCTGGTCCTAATTTCTTCAGTATGAATGAACAGGAGCAGAAAACACATCATCACTTGCTAGGTAAAGACTAGTGCTCCAAAAATATTAAAACAATGCAGCTACTACAGAAAAAGAGGGGAAAATCTGATTTGAACAATTTTTTGTTCTTTTGGAAAGCTAGACCTTAAATTAGCATTGCAGGATTATTATTTGAAATCTCAGAAAGAATAAAAGAGCTTTTTTACTCCAGAGAACAACTGGCCAATATTCAACAAGCAGGTGACAGAGAACATGTACCCCTACTTCTACATAGATTTTGGTTAGTCTATGAACCTACCCACCTCATTAGTTTATATAATGCTAAAAAGCACGTTTTAATGCACCTGTTGTTCTCACATATAAATTTAATGAAGAAGAGGCAGCCTGAAAATGAAGAGCCTTCTTCAAGAACAGTGCTCTCCCTTGTTATGCACTGCTGTTACTACTACACACATTTTCCCCCACCTTCACTGTGCATAAATAAAAAATTTTAATCCATCGTAATTCTCTCTGCCACTCAAGCTCACTTCATTTTCCCTCTATCTCCCTTTTCTATTATAAAAACACAATGCTGTCTTTCAGTGGAATTTCTAGGCTGTGTTTTTTGCACAACATTTCTAAGAGACTTTCTTTTCAGTTTAAGCAGGCAACACTCCATTCAGACATTCAACACTTTTCATCTCAATTACAACATTATCCTTCTCCCTGGCCTCTTGAAAAATACAACCGTGTCCCATTCATCTAGTACAAAGATTGTTTTAATGTTTTGCTACTTTGACCATGTCAGCTGCCTTTCCATATTGCTACTAACTCCCTTTCTCTGCTTACTTTCCTCCCCTCATCAAAACATATAATTTCCTCCATCACTGTTTTTAAAAAAATCTAGCTACCTTGCTACTATCCTACTTTGCTATTCCACTCTATAGAAACTCAAAAAGCTACAAAGCCAAATTACCTCACTGTAATCCCTAAATCTTAGTTTCTGTGCGACATCAAACATTGTCATCAGCTTCGTTTAACTAGAACACTTCCTATCCTGAAGTGCTACAGCACTTTTTCATGTAGCATATAATTCTGTCTGTATCCACGACAACATTAATTTTTATTGGATTACTATCCTTTTTCAACAATGTTTACAGCTTCTCACAAAACTCCCTCCTAATGAGAGCGGCTCATAGTTGCTACAATGACTAGAAGAAACGTCTCGGAGGACAAAGCACTTAAAGCTTGCGGCTGCCTCAGAAAGTTTTTGATTATTGTCATGTCTAGTTTCAGGGAACAGTGAACTATATGCATTATTCCATTTAAATAATCATCTTAACCCTGTCTGTTAATGTAACAGGTGATAGACTAAATCTGGGTGAAACTCTATTATGACTCATCAGGGGATACAAGGAGGGTACTACTGCTCTTTGAGGAAAATTATGTCTTCAGATTCATGAGATGACAACTTGTCTAGCATAATGCTGTTTGCAGTACCTAAGCTGTGAAAAGGATGATTATTTGAGATAATAAATAATAAAGAAATAAGTAACTTCAGAGGGAAAAAATCCAGAATTCCTGGAGGAATCCCAAAAGATCATCAGTTATAAAAGTCAAAATTTTTCTCCAGAAGATATCCTTCTCTAAAGAATGCAACATAGGTGGGCAAAATGACAGAACATGAGATCATGTGTCTAAATTCTGCAGAAAAGTCACCTTGACAAAGGGAGTAAAGAGAGTGATACAGATATCACTCTTTACTTAAGTGGTAACAGGTGATTTGTTTTGTGTGGGGTTTTTTATTTCTTCAATTGTCTTTAATGAATTTCTTATCATATGGTTCATCCTACATAAATCAATAAATAATATATTGAGTTGGGGTTGAAAGAGATCATTTAGGGGTTTAGGAACTTAGGAAGCAAGATTGCAGGAGAACAGGGCTAACATGAACAAGGTACCTGTAAAAATCAGAGATAAGGTGGCATAGAGAATAGAAGTAGACACCACAGTAGTTTGGAGATAGCAGTAAGACAAACATCTCAAGGTCCCAAGTGAAAAACATGATTTTCTGTGGTCCACTTTCCACACAACACCCCAGTGTCACAGCTTGGCGAAGGGAAGAGGAAGATGCCCGGCTTCATCCCTGCCCATGCCCGGTCGCTGAGATGGGTGGAGTGGGGGCAGGGAGTGAGGAGGGACCTGGGACTGAGAACCAATATAAATATATAAATAAACGAATTATTTTCCATTTATTGATTCTACTGGAGGCAGGGTTCAGTACAACCACATAACAGCCTAACAATACCACAAGCATGTAGTGAACTTGCATCCTGGTGACTGAGATGCTCAGTTCCTTCAACCTATATGCCATGTGGTAAAAGTTCCCAGACAAGTTTCATTGCCTCTTTAGTAGCTAATATCACAGGGACTAGTGTAAGCAAGAGCACTTCATTATATAGAAGATATAGCATAAATGGCACATTATCAAAGAACATTCAAAGGCTTTCTTTCGGTGTTGTCATGCAAATAATGATGAAAGAAGAGACTTTTCTGCCCAAATAGGGACTATACTGTCACATGCTGAGAGAATTAATAGATAAACTGCATTAATCACATAAAACATTTTTCCACTGAAATTCTACTACAAGATGATTTTCTGCTAGGATCACTCTGGTAAGCCTGTTGCATATTTGTAACCTAAGTTAAAGATAAGGTTTAATCCAAAAAGGTGCCCCTCCCCATGATGTATAGAATATAATTTGGTTAGGAATTTGGTTGTATTTGGCAAATGTCACTTAATCTTACCAACTGGTCCAGAAATCTGTGCAAGAGCAAGAAGAACTTGGAAGACAAGTTTCCCAAGCAGACATATCACCTCAAGGAGTGACTGAGATGGCTCTAATTTTAGCTAGTGCTGCTATTGATGCCACAAATTGTCTCAAAAATGTTTAGAGGATGGATAGCTCAGCACCAGCTATATATAGTGCTAGTCATTTACAAGAGAATGCCTTTTTAGTAAATGTCTCTTCTAGCTGAAGAGAGAAGAAGGAAATAAGGTGCCAGCAGAAAAGTTATTAAATATAATTTGAATTTTTTTTTGTCTAAACTAGCCACATATTTGTTTTAGGCAGCATGTCACAGACCAGTCAGGTACTCTGATTTTATGCAACTCATTTCTTACACTAAGTAGTCTTCACTTACCTGCTTACAATTAAATTGGAAAGCACAAGTACATATTTTTGGATTGTGGGCAACCTCACTTTATGTCTAATCGAATACACAGGCAGTAATTTAGTCTGTGTATTGTTGTTCCTGCTGTTCATAAACCAACAAGATTTTGTGGTTTATTTTATCAGAAAAAAACAAAGCTGAGTTATAGCCTTGCATTCAGTCTCTGTGTTGTGTACAGAAATTGCCAGCTTTTCAGAAAGTGCAATTTAGACACATGGGATCTAGAGACCTATAAAGTATATTTCTTCATGTCAGTGCCAACAGTCAAAGTCATGAGTATTCAAAAGAAAAACAACATTTCAACGTATATCTAGAGTTCTGCAGATTACAGTGCTTCCATTAATTTTCCAAGAACTTTACAAAAGAAACATTCCATATGATCCCTCCAGAGACAGTCTCAAAAGTTAATCATCAGAGAAGGGGAGCTGGAGTAGAGGAAAGAAAAACAAAGATGAGGAAAGAAGGTCTTCTTTCAACTCATATCGTAATGATCTGAGGAAAGATGAGCAAACAACTGATATATTAACTGTGCATTTTTAAATATGGTGAAGCAATCTACTTTATAAATTCATACAAGAAAGTATTCTGCCAGTAAGGTTTTATTTTCAAGACTGTATTTCAGAAGTTGCAGTAGGGCATTAGAATTACAGAATCCCTCATTTTATTTCTGTCTCTTCTACTGATTACCTGACAAATTAAAACTATTTGATCACAATCAAGTACCTGAAGTATTTGGTCTGGGAATATATTTGTGTTGATATGTTCTAAAGCTGCTGCAACTTCCCCAAAACCAAGTATCTAAGAACAATTGCAGGAAAAAAGTGGATAACATATTTTGCATTCATCTAGATATATGCAAGTGTGCAGGACTGACCTGAAAAAAACTTCCAATCTTTTAGCACACATTTGGACAAACCATCTTGTAAGAAACTTTGTTTTGACATGTTTCTTTGTAGATACTTTTTTCATGAATCTAAACTTACTTTGGCAGGAAGAGGAAAAATTGGTGTTCCTCTGCCTTTAAATTGAACCTTTCAACAAGTGTCAGTACCTGTTTGAAATAAAGAGTACGCCATGTAATGAAACTGAAGTTTCAAATTGATAGAGGGAGTCCCAAAAACACAATAGTTTGCAACAACAGAAGAACAGCAAGATGTGTAGCAACCTGTGTATTCTGCTGGATATGATATCATGTACTATATAAGACAGAGAACACAATTGCTTATGGCTTAAATTTCGTGTAGAAAAAAATTATTATGTGGTAAATACGGTGCTTAATGGTGCAGAGAGTCACAGGGGGTGAGAGGCGCTTAATTGCTCTTAAACATGATCCTCGAAATGATTCTCAGTGCTTGCAAAGTACAAATCCTTGTATAAAGAGTTCAGCAGCTCTAGTTCTAGTACTAGCACAGGAAACACTACTCAGAGTTAGGATTTAGATATATACAAAATATCATTCCATCTGCAAATCTGACCTGTGTTTCAAGTCAGAGTAAATTAAGCCTTTAATAAGCATATTTTTTTTTTTCTCTTGGCATCCTAGTTTATACAAGATGTTGTCTGTCCTGCTTTTTATGTTCAAAACAGCTGAATGCCTCTATTGTGAAGATTAAACCCAATGACTCACATCCCATTTTTAGTTTTGGTAAACTGATAGGCTGCACAAGAAAAATTGCACCTTGAGATTTGCCTAATTTTTTTATGAATTTGAAATGGAAGTTCTAGTGTTTGAGTTTGAAAGCAACATGAAAAAAAATCCAGTAATGATCACTGCAAAGATGGAACTAGAAGGGCTCAAATTAAATTTTGTTGTCTTGAATATTTAAGGTATATCAGCAAATTTAAGCTTTTAAAGGAACTTGAAACCCAAGTTTAAATCTCAACAGGTAGTTATTAATTTATTATTAAGTTAGATTTAAACATCATTACGAGAAACATTCTTACAGCTTTCAAGAACAACTCCTATCATTTTTCTAAGGCTTAGCTTTTTATTGGAAATCTTAGTAATGAAACAGCTCCTTATGCTTCAAAACTTAACATTAGAGGAAGTTTACAATGGAGAGAGTTTAACAGTGGAAAGTTTAACAAGGTTTTCAGAGACTGTTGGAGTCTGTTCAGACTAGTCTTTGCAAGTATTATTAAGTAGCTTAGTGAATCTAGTGTCCATACAGCACTAACAGAATCACATTTTAGTATTATTTACAAGCTGAGGTGATGCTATGTAGGTACCAGGGCAAGAATAAGAATCCTCCCTCATGTCAGTAAGATTTCAAAGATGAAATAATATTGTATAGTAATAAACCAAGAAGACATTCTCCACCCTGTATGCTGTACTAACTTAAAAACCCCTTGAGAACAAGAATTTACAGACACGGGTGATCGTAAAAACATTGCGTTGATGAAGGACTAGTCTATAGTCACCCAGGTCAAGGTTTTATGCCAGATGATCATAATCTGGGTTATTTTCTCAATATATTGTCTTTGCCAAGAATTGAACTATGAAATTACCATTTCAGTTCCAAATCAGTTTAGGGCTGACTCTGAAGCGATATATTACTGACAAATCTTTCCTTCCACTCTAGTTTCATACTTGAGATCTGCTTCAAAGCCATTCAGTTTTCTTCTTATCTTTCTGAGAATGATCTAAATTCCTTTAAATAGCCAGTTATAGGCAGAGGCTTTTGTGTTATTTGCTTCCATTTATATATGGAAGAGTAGGACATAGAATTTCTGGGGAAATCAGAAATATGGAACAGTGAGATTTCTGCTACCTGATACACCTCTTTCAGACTTGAATGACCAGGTAGAGCCCAAATACTTGGTGCTCTTAAAATAAAACATTCTTGGTTGTAAATTGTGGCAGAGACAATCTCATGCAAAGTCATTCAACAAACATCCACAGTCAAGACACATGACTTCTAGAAGTTAAACTGCAGTGTTTATAGTGTATATATTCCATATATGTTGCTTTGAGAATAACTCTATGTTTCACCCTCTTAGAGAATCTCTCAGATGTGTGACTTCGTGTACATCACAGCCAAGTCAGGACAATGAAGAGTCTGATATTCTACCTCTCCCTAAAACACATTCTAGAAAATATACTACCACAAAGGAACATTCATTCAACATTCCAAGTTTGCTGAGAGACAACAATCTCTGTACTAATTAAGCTGTACCCTTCAACTGCTACAAGTTTCTGAAAACTGACTTCTAGAATTCTAGTGGCTTAAACCAGTTTACCAGTTGGCCTATTAATTCCAGAGTGAAAATTCCCAAAGTAAAATCTCAGAAGCCTCAAGGGAAAAAAAATGCATGCTTCTTGAATTGAAGCATAAGATGCTTGTATTCAATAAAAAATTCTAAGTTGTTTTACCATGAAAATTGCTTCAGTGTTATGAATGTTTTGTACCTTAAGAATTTCAAGTTAAACAGCATTTGTTTAGTTGGAATCCTACTTGGTTTACAATATTGAGGTATAAGCAGTCCCTTTTCTCTTTTAGCAATATTATTCTTATTTCATAAGTCTACAGGACAGGGTTTCCCCTTTAATGTCACCTTCTCTCTGCTTCATTATTTTTTAGACATCACATATGTAAAACATTGGCACAGAAAAGACGCTTCACTGTGGTGCCATGTAAATGCCAGCTGTGTTTTATCCACCATGTGCCCCTTGAGACTGCCTCAAATTGCCAAGAACTGTTTCCCCTTGACTCAAAATTATGAAAGAAAAGGAAGGAGGTTTGAAATAACATCAGCAATCTGACAGCTTTAGATTTGCATTCTGAGGATTTGCATATATCCTATTAAAGCTTATTTGACACAAGTTTAAAATATATACATTGACAGTTAATTTACAGGGTTAACACTGTAATTTTATAAATGCAAGCTTTCTTATAATTAATCCTCACATACTGACATCTGAGATTCCTGATAGACAATGACAAGCAAAAAAACTTCAGTAGATAGCATTTTGTAGGCAAATTTACTCCAGAAGGGACTGGTTTATTTTTGGACCATTAATAGCCAGTCCAGGTTTCCAATGCTAAATTTCATTAGAGTGGAGTTTCTAAGTGTTCTAAATGAGATGTCTTGAGCATGAAGTGAGCTCATAAAATGACAAACTTTTCTCAGTTCATTTTACAGGAGGCTCAATTGATTACTTTGTGATTTAGGAGCCACTGCGTCAAGACTGAATTAAATTTTAGTCACACTAATAAAACAAAAAACCCTTTAATTGTAGAGTTTTTTAGCATTAGAATGAATAGTAAAAATCAAGGCTGTTTGGTGAATAAAGGAATAATTAATTTTAATATGAGGGGCTACAACTCAGGGAAATACTTCAACCTGTAACTGATTTTTTCCAAAAGGTCTCTTCTCTGTTAAGGGTTGAAAGATATTCTTGTAATATTGAAAACTTATAAAATCTACAGATTATTAAAGATGGCTGCTGCAGTGGCAAATTTGTATTCTGTTTCAGTTTTCATCAGAATTTGTGGAATTTGTATTATAGGATTTCAAGTGACATGTGCTATGCAAGCAGACATATTAGTATTTTTTATAAAATTCCACTGCAGCGTACTAATAAGGAACACATATTAGGAATGAAAGGCAGAATCCTCTGGAAAACCAGATCATGATAATAAATGAGCCAGAAGCAAAAATCATTGAACAATCTTTCTTTTGAAAGAACAGAAGAGAAAGAAACAGCATCAATTCCATCTGCAATTATTTTAATTAGATTAAATATGTTTAACAGGAATGGTTTATCTAATTTATTTTTTAACATCAATGGTTTTCCCTCTAAAATTTTAGTTTTATTACTGTATTTCTTACTTACAACATGTTGTTCAGTTCTCAAGGCTCACTGGTAAGAGAAGGGAAAAAGCAAACTGTTGCCTTCTGATGATGTTTGCAGAAATAACCATTTTCAATGACTCAGATATCAGTATTTATCTCTTTTTACATCTGTTGCTGAGACATTTGAATCCTAGCAGAAAAATAAAAACCTTTCTTTTGCAAGTGCTAGGTTTCACCTATGTGCTCTTAGCAACAGTTAAGGTAAAGGTCTCAGAGCTTGATCTTACACAAACCTCCCAACATTATTGTACAAAAGAATTTTCCTGGGCTTTTCAAAAGGTAACCTTTGGCAGTGATTTAAAGTCTCATAGGTTTCTGAATCCTATTTTATACAACTCTTGAAACAAAAATGTTTCCTTCTGTTTTACACTATAGGTTTGAAAAAAGCAAACTACAAATATATTGATTGCATTGTAATATATTTTACCAAAAGCCTTTCAGAACAGGACACTCCTGGTCCTGGATGAATTTTTCCCTCACCATGTGTCACTACTCTGCTAGTTTGGACTCATTCTGCAGATGTCAACTGTTTCTAATCATCCCTTGCCTAGGCCACTTTCTCTAATCACAAGCCAGGGCTACAGTTCCCTGGTAGACTGGATATTGGCATTCATATTAGTAATTAGCGACTGGAGTAGTTTGGGTCTCTATCTTATGAGACACTACTTTTGCTCAAGGCTTTTTTCCTCAGAGATTCACGCTCAGCAGGAACTTCAATTTAATTTAAATTTCATGACAATCAAGTACATATGGCACAAGGCTTTACCAGAGAATTCCTTTGCCAATTCAGTTTTTAGTCAGGAACTCATATCTTGCTATTGCAGTACTCTTATCTATTACTAGAGCAAACATCATCCAAAAGAAATAAGGTTCTTTTGCTGTGTTTTTCATCTCTCCAAATTCAGAGGATGTATGCAATAATGACATCTATAATATTTCTCATAGAACTGACAGTAAAAGTGCAGCTTGAGAAGGTCATAGAATAGACTGAGAGAAATAATTTCTCAAATATTTAAATGCTTGACAGAGTTTAGGTGGTCTACAGGCTTCAACAAACTTCAGAATTGCTCATTTAGCAAAGAAATGCAGTCTATCAGAAAATTATGCTTCCAGGAATTAATCCCTCCCTAGATGTCCCAATGGACAACACACACATCAGGTTTTTCATGGTTATAAATCTTTCCATGGTCCTTCAGTATCTCAGATGCATATCCTTCCTCTTAGATATTTTTATTTTAATAACTGAGCATGGTTAACATAAATGAGACTAGTTGCAACTAACCCGCAATGAATCAGATACTTCAGGAAGCATAAGACATTTGCTGAAAAGCACCCATTACAGCAGTGGGTTGAGTCTTAAATGTATTATCAGCTTCTTCCTGACAATGGGTGCTAAGATGAGCACAACCTTCATGGTATCTGATGGTTTTAAACTTGAATTCTGATGGGCATAAAGAAGTTGCTGGGAGACTGTAATGACAAAAGTAGGCTTGAAAAAATTGAGAACTGGAATATAAGAAATCATCTGCATCCTGGCTTTGCCTCAGGGGACTGAGCCCTGTCTTTTCTAGATATACAGACAAACAGCGTCAATTTTATCCACATGCGAATTAAGAAGAATTAAAAATTACTGCTTGAGATTTGATATAGACCAAAGGAAAACAACCTGAAAAAGATATTTTTTAAAAAAATTACTTATTTGGATCTTCACATTCTTTTCACATATTGTATGAGATGTAATACTCAGATGAAAGGATTAAAAAGTAAATAAAAAGTAAATTTCATCATTATTTAAAGTGCAAAATAGATCTAGACATTCTGAAACTGTACAGAATATATAAAGTATTTACAATCTCATGAAAAATCCTTCCATATCTCTGTGAATGGCCCATGGGAAGACAACTCAGAATAGGTTTTAAAGAAAACATTTTCATGAACCCATTTCATAACAACAAATATCAATAGAGGAGATAGAAGAATAACTAAAATTCAAGAAGTTTGAGCTTTAAAATGCCAGGATAGAGTATAAGTTGAAAAATCAGGGAAGCTTATAAAAAATTCCTGGTTCCAAATAATCTCCAATTTTCAACCAAAACAGTTGATAGAGCAGATTCTCAAATTTCAGAGAAAAAAAAAAAAATCAGATTTATGAGCTAGGTAGTCTTGATTAATAGTCCATTAATGCAAGATGTTTTGTTCAACTATTTATTTGACTGTAATTACTTAAAGTGCAAATCAGGACCAAGATCAAAATACCAGTTCCACAGGTATCCCCACCCTGCTGCTTAGAGGGTGGCACATAAGACAAGGATGCTGTTAGGCTAAACAAGACCATAAGCGAAGTCAGCTTGCCACCACTCTGTTAAGAGAAACCAACACGAGGAAACTGATTTGATGTTAGTAAAACTTGATGTCAAATGTCAATTAATGAATATGTGAGTCATTCTGTACTTCTGTAAGCCTCCAGTGAATTTAAACGAGCATCCTCAAGAAACTAAAGATCTAACAAGAATCCTGGCAAGCTTGTTTAAAACAGAGAAACAAAAGTATGCTGCAAAGTGATTGTTAAGAGAAGATGGCACCAAGGGATGCCATAAGCAGAAAGCTGAATCCATTATATCATTTTGAGTAAAAGATCATTTCAGAGCTGCCTCTCTGAGAAGCATTTTTCTGATCTCTCTTTATCTCCACTTTCTCCTTCTTAAAAGAAACAGATTATAAAATAACTAGTGTTGGGCAGCAAATTAAATCAATTAATAGATTAAAATAAATGAAAAAAGACTAACCCTTTGATTAAAAGATGATATGTTTCAGATAGAGACCATTCTATCACCTTTGAAATTTTATATTGCAGCAGCACATTATAGGTACCCATGTGAAAAATATTTCTGTTGTGTAGAATGCAGCTTTTGAAACTGTAAAGCAATTTTCTATTTTTTCTGTCTGCTTTCTAGGGGTTTTTTTTCTATCCAGTGCCTATTACAGAATTCTGACTTTACCTCTGGTAGGTACTATTATGAGCAGCAACACCTGGGCCAGCCAATCATCAAAATCTGTGAGTGGGCTGCTCTCTGGAGATATATTAACCTCGAAACTATTGAACTTCATATTACTGTTTGCTTGTATTGAGTATTTACTTAATTTCTTTTTGTGTATCTTTGATCAAAAATGGATTTCCATCTCAATGTTGTAATTAAATGCATTAACTTTTCCCTGTTTTATGGTACAAGTCTGCTTTGTATGTGCCATTTTAAACTAACAGAATAACACTGGGGTAATAGACTACATTGGAAATAATCCCTCAGAGAAGAAGGCATTGCACGGCCTTCAAACAGCTTTTACTGCAAATATAATGAATTTGTAACAGTATCCACCTCTTCACACCCCAGCCCAGTTAGGTAGCTGCAATTTACAAGCAATACATTGATTTTAGCAAGAAAGTTTCAACTGACACAGGAAATATTCACTACTGTGTCTGCAAAGTCACTGAAAATTTGGTGTATAAACCAGATAAGACCTCATGCAAATATCCAGCTGGGAATTTAACAAAGCATGCTGTGTCAAACAGCCCTATATTTTCCCATAATGTTATATTCACCTAATACTAAGTATATGAAATCTTTATTCCCTTGCTTGAGAATTTTGACCCAAAATAATTATATAGTCCTGGAATAAGAAAGCTGTTTTCAAGTTTGTTCAGAAATGTTTAGTCATGAATTATGTCCTTGGTACACATACTTAAAGCAACCTTATAGCAATATTGACCTTTCTAGCAAAACCTGAAGGGGGCATTGAATATTTTTAGAACATTATTAGCTCTGCTAAACTGGATAGCTCGGTTCCTCAGGGAATGTGCTGAAAATACCCACACTTCCCACATGCTTGAATAGTATTGTATTATGAGCTTTTAAAATTATACTATATATTGAGATAGGTGTGTTTTCCTATGACAAGGCAAGAAGGTGAAAACAGTTAAGATGGGAGAACATAATCCAGGCTTCATTTATCACCACTATGAACAGCTAAATATTGTAAAGAATAGACATACATGTGAATGTGACGTAACAAAAAACTCTCTTTAGTCACTCCATTGGACTTTCAGAATTCACTGGCAAACTTATTTATTGCCATGCCCAGGTGGTCTCAGATTAGTGGTGAAGTCTCAGCTCACATGTAGTTTTATACATCTAAATGGCCAACAAAGGCATAAAAGCAAAATCACATATACTGTTATTTAAGTTGGCAACATAAACAACACTGTCATCAATCTTGTTTGCTAGGAATAAACACTTGGCAAGTAGGACACTTCCCATTGATTCGCTTCTCAAGATTGCTCTTTGATAGTTGATTCATAGCTTCCTTAAGGTACTGACACAACTATGGAGTTCTGTGTAGTTAGCAAAGCTTGCACTGTTTGGTATCCAGTTCATCCCAGATGGGTTCAGTGACAGATCTGAAGGCTAGAGACACAACTTCTGAACACACACCACTCTGTTCCTTTCTAGTTTCAAAGCCCTTTCATTCTGCATGACTGTTCTGATCATTATGCTATGGGGAGAGAAAAGCAGACCAGGGAGAGTCTGACATGATGGAACAATCTATACCTAGGAAACGCTATGATATTTCTCTAAATATTTATTTGCTAATTCCCATCTGTGCTGCTTGTAGCAGTCAAAGTCCTTCTCTTGATGTATTTATACTGATAAAGATGATACATCACTCCAGCACATATACACTATTGCAGCATCAGCTGCACTGTTTGTGATAAGACAAAAAAATGCTTTGTTTATCATAAAACTCTCCCAAACTCCACTGGTCTAATAATTATGAAACTTGCATTTCATTCCTACAAATCTGGCTTCTTAAATTCAGATGAAATTGTCTAAGATGTACAAACATGCATGAATATAACATACATACACATACAGCATCGAACAAACAAGGCATTTTGCTTAAATCTAGAGATAAAAAAAATATTGAAATGAAACAAATTATTAGAACTTTGCTTAACAATTCCTCTCTGAAAAAAAAAATTTCCGAGCTGCCATATGCAAAAAAAAAAAAGCAAGAAAATGAAAATATTTTTAAAGAATCTTTGAGACAAAGGTAAATTCCAGGATAATAAAGTATTAAATTCTGTACTGCTCTGAGTGCAGGACAGCTCAAGAGCATAAGAATCAAAATAGAAATCAGTATGTGTTTATCATTAAAATTGATAAGGTGTCATGAAAAAAATACTGAAAAACCTTCTGAAGAGCTTTACTTGAAAATATGAGAATTGTGGTAAATATCAAGAGAACATAACGTCATGCAGCTATGTAACAAGCAGTAAGGAAACATCAGATAATATTACCTACCCAGAGGGTGATGGTTACAGCCATGACTTAGGGCCCAGTGAAGATGAGCGGCTGAAACATTCCACAAACCCTTTTTCAGTAAGGCAGTGAAGGATCCTTTGATGGTAACTTTATAAAATGACTGAAGTGACCTACTACACTTCACAATGAAAGCAGTCTTGTCTTCTTAAACTTTTCAACCTTTCTTCTCTCTGCTCTTGGATAAAGAAAAGGGAAGACGTATCTCCCCCCTTAATATTTTTCATATGCAACACAATCTTTCCAGTAATTACTCCATTAAAAGAAGTCTAAATCCCTTGTTTTCGACCCATGAGACAGACATTGTTCTGGAAGATTTTGAACTCATTTGTCCAAGTTACGAAAATAGTAAGTTTTATTTATCTACTAGCCCCCACGCTTTCCATAATTACTATGAGAAGGCCTGGCTGTGAATCACTTGTACAGCACTGGATTTGGTCAGAGACTCTAAGATCTTACTATTTTATCAATACTGACTACAGCATCAATTGTGTAATAGTATTTGTGGATATAAACTGGTACAAAGTTAATGAATTCCAGATAGAAAATAGAGCTGGAATAGAGCTGCATCAGTAGGCCGAAAATTTTACTTATGATTGGGCAGGCTTACATGTATTTAAACATAAACTTTTTATTACCTAGAGAAACAGACATTTTGATTTTCAAAATAGTTTACCATTATTTGTTTTTCTAAGAGTTACCATAAGCCTCCTGGTCATGAACTCTGCAAGTACCCCAAGACCTTTAACAATAATCAAAATAAGAACAATGAACTTGGAAGCTATTCTTCCAAGACAATTGCATAATCCTGTAAGGTTGTCAGTCTCTAGTATTTTCCTAAAACAAAAGGTAATTTTGATTTAATGAAATAAAGAAAAATGAAAATGCATGTCCCTGTTTCTAGTTTAATTTTACAGTAGAAGAACATTGCAGCGTCAATTCCTGAGTGTCCATAAACTTCATACGCTTTCTACAAAAGTGAAGGATGATCATTTTCTTAATGAGTTAATGTTAGTTCATTATTTAAATATTAGAGTATGATTTACTGTTTCAACATTTTTCATTGAGGTAATAATTTAGTTTTCCTTAAAAAAATTGCATTTTGCATTTGCTGTTTTGCTGTTTTCCTGGAATTAAGTTTTTTCTTTTGTTCTAGAAGAGGAAAATAGTAGCTTAGTGCTCACTTCACCTTTTATAAAGCATTCATTTCTTCACAGCTCTCTACAGGCTTTTATATTCTCCAGATCTACATCAATAAAAGCCCAGAATTTTAATTTTCCTCTTCTATTTTTGAGTTTTAAGAATCTGAAAGCTAAATGATTTTTGGGCTTGTTTGCTTCTGATATGCTACAAACATTGGAATTCAAAAATCCTACAAATTTTAATAGTAGGACAGTGTAACGTGCACACTATTTGTTATCAAAGGGTAAAGACATACCATTATGCTGCGGAGACTGTAGTTAATCAATAATACACTTTGTGAAAGGTAAAATCTGTAATATTTTCATAAGTGTGTGTGTAATGATATAGAAGAAAAAGGAAGAGAATACCCAAATACGGGCAAGATAGAGAAGGAATACGAGAAGAATGATAAACAAAAAAGGTGGCATAAAAGCTTCAGCCCGTAAGTATTTTCAGTGGATTTTCTTTTATGAAATGGATGAATGAATTTCACTGTTTACATTATTCCCCCTCCTCCACCATGTTTGTGTAAGTACGTATAGAAAAAAAAAAATTTGGATGTGTTAGTACAAATTTTAAAAATGTTTTAACATAAAAATTTGCGATGCTCCTTGTCAGTTACAAGATTGTTCTCTTGTCACTAACAGTTTAGCACTCTACATTTCACCTACATTACCTGTAACAGCACACAATGTTGTTTTTCACAGTTTAAAATGTTTATTTTCCTATAATATACACAACGTATGTAAAAAAAACTAAGGGCTCATATTTTCTTGATAGCAACTATTTCAAAATAGGTGCTAAAAAAATTTAGCTTTGTATGCTTCAAGAAATGTGACTTGCAAGCAGCTATATTAGGTCCTATGATGAAGAAAGCATTTCCTACTCAAGTAGACAGACAATACTGAAGCCATGGGATTTGGGAGTCTAATCTGCTTTGCCAGTGAAGCACTGTACAACAATGTAGTGCAGGTGAACACTTGTTTCTCACTATTTTCATATAATTTGCTCCTCATTATAGAGCCTACTGTTGTGATTCCATGGATCTATCTCAAAAAGACAGTTAGGGTTAGACTTATCCTTATTAATTAGGTAATCTTCCAATCTACATGCATTTTTAATTCCTAAATGCTGTCATCAACTGAAAGATAGAAGTATTGCTCAGATGTTTTCTCAAGAATAAAATGTGATATTAGAAAATGAACCAACACTAAAACTGTTTTTCTGTTGTTTCCTGCTTTGGTATCTCCATGCAACAGAGAAATACACAACTATGGAGATAGAAGGAATTCCATTCACCTAGTCATTCATAAGAACACCTTGATACTTGGCTCCTAAAAGGTAATTAATAATAACATATCCCATAGGTTAAGCATTCTTCTCCTTGTAACAGCTTTATAATCATAGCGCGAGTTATGAAACACTACTGACACCATTCTTCAGAATATATTTCATATTTAAATTGAATTAAATCTAATTAGTTTAAAAAAGTCTGGTGACTATTGTATTCTACTATGTTTAATCTTGATAATATTTATAGCAAACAAATATCAATGGGAATGAGACAACCTAAATTAGATCATTTCACTTTATTATGTACTTGTAAAAATTAAAGATTTTAAAGTTTCCATGAATAACTGAAGATGCAAAAGCAGATGTTGATAAGCTGTTTCCAAATCTCCCCTAGGATTTTTATACCACGAGCACACTGTAGAAAGAGAGAGCTGTGGATATCCAAGTACACCAGGGGAAATAGGCTGCTTCATGCTTTTCATGATATAACATGCACTGTTTTTATTTTAAGTACTGTATCTCCCTTGGGAACAACAGTAATCACATGCTAATTCATTTTAATGCTACCACATTATCATCTGATAATCATGCAATTAACAGAAGTCACCACCAAGGAGTGTGAAGAGGTCAGAGAATCAGAACCTACTCTGGTGGGTAACAAGGTCTTTAAACCAATGGGGCGTTTTAACAATAACCAATAGAGAGGTTTAAGAGGTGGTATAATAATGATATAGATTGACATCAAAATTAGACTATAAATGGACAAAAACATTGCAGAAATAATGTAGATAAATTGAGTTAGCTAAACTAAAATGAGGTGGAAAAACTCCTCAAACCATGAAAAATACACCAGTACCTTAAAATTTCAATTTATCAGATGAAAACTAAAATATGTTTGAAAAGATGACTAGAAAGTGTGATTAACTGAATCAATGAGAATCGAAAAAATCTTTTCAAGAGACAAATGTTCCTTTTCATGTACCCAAGTCCATGAGAATAATATTTTTTATGAGAAAATAAAAATTTACAAAGATTTAATATTGTTGATAAATTAAAAAACCCATCAGAAACCTGTTATTACAGCTGTCTGTTGCTTACAAGAGCTGAGTGATGAACATAAATTCTTTCTGTAACTTGTGTTGATTCAAACAGATTCTTTGAATATGTAGAGATGAAGAATTATATGTGTTGTTTGCCTACTACAAACATTTGACATTTGAAATTCAGGCTGTGTTGGTTAGCTTTGATTAGATACATGAATTACACAGGATGTTTGTTCTCTGATTGGAACCCTTAAAAATCAGGCTTTCAGGATTAATATTTACACTTACAAGCTCAGAATTTGATCACCTTGAATATCTTCTAGCAGTCATGAAAATTGCTGATTTTCTAAAACTTTTTTCCCCAAACAATTCTTGTGCTCAATATGTATAAGTAGGGAAAAAACCATGAGTGTTGCCAAGCCAAGGGATTGCAGGTACTTAACTTTAAAGTGTTTGCAGCAACCTGATCTAACAATATTCTAATATCAAAAAGAAAATGGCTTTTCCAAAATACTGAAGCACAAATAGCAAAAGCACTTAGGAGACTGCAACCACAACATAGAAAAAATCTGGCATTTATGCTGAGATCTTTATTAAATTTTGGTCATTTCTTTTTCTCTCTATTCCTCATAAAACCTCTATTTTTTTCACAGACAACATTCAATTGTCCACATTTCCAAACCTGAGAGAGTTGAACTTCTGGAAGTTAAGATTAGCTTAAGTTTATTAATTTTTCTGTTAATGAAAAAATATTTGAAAACTATCATGTAAGAAACAGACAAACCCAAAGATTTTTGGAATTTGAGTTTAGGAATTATATTGCAGAGAATAATTAAATGACATAGTGAAAGATTTGATTAGATAGAAACATGAACAGAAACATCTGGAAGAGAAGTGATAAAAGACAGTAGATGATCAGAAAAGACTGATTGAAAATGATCACTTGATAGCATCAAATGACACCATGCAATTACAACAAAGACTAGTCTGTTTACAGATTTAGCCCCTAAGTATTTTAGAGCTATAACACTTGTTCGCAGAAATTTTATGATCAAGTACTTTTATTTGAAATTTTGCATAAGTAAGAGCCACAAGAGGTTTACTATTTAAGTACCTAAAATTTGAAAATAACTTCAGATTGTTTTCAAAAATTTTATTTGTTATGTCCAGATATTGTATTGTTCCTTAGATTTTTTCTTATAGTGAAACACTAATCAGCTGACATGTCAGATGAACTACACTCAGGAAATAATATTTTTGGGTTCCCTACCCAGCATTTTGGAATTTTAACTACAGTTACAGCACAGTAAAGAGGGATAGGGTTAGACGTTTTGTGTACATACATAGCAAGACCTTAGCACAAATGTCTAATTGAAATAATAAACTTTTGATTACAGCAGAAATCCAGTTGAAGATCTTGTGACATCTATCTTGCACTTCCAGCATGACCAGGATAATACATTCTAGGCAAAGACAAAACAACAAACAAAAAAACCCTGTCCTGGAACCCTGTCCTCTAAGGTTTCTGTCTCATTTAAGTCTTTCTATACATATTAAGTTTAAAGGCTAAGATCCAGCAGAGGCCTGATCATGTCTGTCTCCAGTACTCAAACTGTTCTGAGTCCCGGAATGCGGTGAACACACTGATCTTTGTTGCACCCTTAGATGGAATTGACAGTAAGGACTAAAAGGACTCAGAAAAGCAAAACATTTAGAGTCATGGATCTGCTCAGAGTTGATGGGCAATACGCTGTCGATGTTGTGCAGGGTGGCATCGCAGATGCCTGCAACACTTCCCTGTCCCACTATTTGCTGGAGGCTGCAAACAAGCATAATTCAATAGCTGATTCTTATAAAAGACTGGCAAAAAACCAGACTCCTTTTGGTTTCAGCACAATTTTTACAAAATTGTGAAGGAACTGAGGTTATGTTTGACTTCTAGCTCTCTGGCATAGTTCTACAGGACCTGGTTTACAGGTCTACTTTATATACCCTGCTGAATGCCACAAAATATCACCCACTCTAATTTTTGAGTGTGATACAGAGATGTAAATTTTCATAAATAGGAATATTCAAGTAGGGAAAAAAATCTAGTCCAAAATATGCTGCATCTAAATAGATACAAATATTTTTCTAATCCAGAGAACCTTTTGTTTTAAATGGTAACACAGTTCACTATCAATTTAGCAGCAGTAAAGAACAACTGGAAATGCTGATAACATTTATTTCAGGGCAGATATGTAAATTTTATAGCAGAAATTAATATTCTATCAGATTTCTCCTCTGACACTACATCTGTGTGGTCGTGTGTCTTTGGGAAAACCTGAGAAACCACAATTTATTTTGTAAATTGTGTAAATTTTGTAAATATTACGACTTTATAAATTCTGTAGTCAGTGGTATTTTTGAGGATAAGTGATTATCTGATATTAAATCTAGAATTTCTTCTTTAAAAATTTACACATTTGCCCAAATGTGATGAAATTTATTTAAAGTATGTTTTTTGTTGCTGTCTTCTCTTGCTTAGCATCAGTGGAATCGCACAATTGTCTTGATTATAGTTACACTAAAATCAGCCTTTTTTTTTTTTTCCTATAAAATAAGCCCTTTTTATTCATCAGATTGAGAAAACATTATCTACACTTTTCAATTATCAGACTTTGTCATACTGAATCTTGTCTTTCCACCTGGACATACTTGCATTAAAATTGAGAAAGTGGAAATAATACCCATTGCTGCTGGTCAAGTAGGAATCCCTTCCTCCGTTCAGTAGGAATTCTAGGTCTAAAAGTATAAGATTTCTGGGGAATACTTTCAGGTCTTTTTATATAAGAAGGAATATAGAAGCCAGATAGAGATATTGCTGCAAGATAATGATAAGAAAACATTAATCTTAGCCCAGAACATATAGACTATATATATACATAGAAAATATACAGAATATATAGCATATTGTAGCTTATGATAAAAACTAGTATTATAATTTTTCAATTTGAATATAGCACAAAAATATTCTCAGTGATTTACCCAGGGTCACATAAACCATCAAGGCTACTCTTAACCTTGGGTAAGTTAAAGGTATTTTTATTTAATTTCATTTATAACTGATACAAACCTATCGTACTGAGAAATAATAGTGCACAGGATTTACAAACCCTCTCAAAGCATTACCTGGCCCAGTAATTAAACATACCTGCCAAACCACAGTGATAACATAAGGAATGAGTGTTGTCAATTTCTATTTCTTGCTATCTTGTATAACAAAGATTCATTTTCAAATGAGTGATTATTTCAGGAAATTCTTCCAGGGAACAAGTATTGAGCTCTGGAACTTGAGAAAATGTTACTTTGCTCATCTCTCATCGGATGTTTTTCAGCAATGGATATGAAGCTTTCATGCTCATCTACACACACCTGAAATGAATAATTTATTATTACATTGTGAACCTAAATTTCAATGGAAGTAATAGTCAAAGTCATAGATGATAAACTGGGCCATAAAACATATTCATTCTTCTGCTGTCTTCATGAAATGATGTGATCTTGAATTGATATAATTCTCTCTTTTTCTCTATAGAATATAGATTAATTAAAATGAATGAGATTCTTTTGTTCTCTATCCTAGGAACACGAAAAGCATCTTACAAGCTTTATATGGATCACTGGGAAATAAATTCTCTTAGATGTGCTAACAAAACATACTGAATCATGAAGCATCTCTATTACCTTCTAGCCACTGACCTAGTTGGTCAATTGAATCTTCTCAAAGAGGATAGTGAAATATGACTTACTCATGACCAAGAGCAAAAAGGTAAGATCTCTCATCTTATTGTAGCATGAGATTCACTTTATCTCTTAAGAGGAATCCTCAACTGTTTGTAAAGAACAACCTCTACCTAATGAGGTATCACTGCCAATTTTCTGGTCAGAAAATTCAGGCTTTTTATAAGTGGCAATTTACCTCTGTAGTTATCTGGATTTTTGATTTGTAATCACCAGTATTTTAAATGTTTTGCTGCCTTTGTCCAGCATCAGTCTAGTAGGTGACTATGACGTTGGCAGTGGCAACTCTAAGCAAGAAGTCACTGGATTCCATAACTGTGCCACCCCAGCTTACAAGCCAATTAAAGATCTCATTAAATTGCTGTCATGGAGATGCAAAAACAAGATATTGGACAGACTGGTTGATATCAGAGCCTGGTCTGGAAGATTTCACGTGAGAAGTGGATGCCCAGCACTTTGAAAACAGAATCAAAACTCAGTCTTTGACTATTTTAACTGTGTAATGACCTTTGAAACATAAATTGATTACATAAGTTTTCTGTCAGATTTGTTTCCCTAAAATAATAGAGGAAAAGTCAGAAGTTCCCAAATTTCCCTTATAATGACTAAGACTAGAGCTCATAATAATAATGCAAGAATCTTAGCCTGATGCCTTTCTATTGGGACACATTGATTATTCTCCTTAGAAAAATTTGATGGTCATCTGGCTTGTTTAAGGATGTGCAGGAAATCAAAGAGACAGTTGAGAGTAGAAGTCCAGTAGTACACTTCCTACTGAAAGGCCATTTTTCAGACTTCAAACTGTAGTGTTTTTTCTGCTATTCCTTATATAAATCAAAGTCTTAACTTTAACCTAAACTTTTGTGTCTGGATATTCTATAGCATCCAGTAAAAAATACCATATAAAATGAATCATGAGATCATAATACTTTGCCATTCACTGAGATCTGAATTTTTTAAATTTCAAGAATATTGATAATTCTATTGTAAATAACCTCTCATAGTTCAGGTCACTAGTATAGACACAAGGTTTGGGGAAATTGAATAAGAAAACTAATAGAAGAAGAACACAGCTTTATCCTTTCTAGCTATGAAATCATTAACAATGAAATGTCCTTCCTTATAAAATCTCTCATTTCTTTCAAAAGAACAACATTGCTACAGTTTTTAAGTATAAAATTTAATTTCTCTTTTTTTAATTAAAATAACTGCGAATAGCAAGGTAATAACCACTACAATTTTAAAGAAGATTAAGATTTCAAAATAATTTATAATTAAATAATGCTTGTGAGATTTAATTTATTGTAATGTTGAACACATGTTAAAGACTGCAGCATCTTTGGGCTATTCTAGCATAATTAAACAAGTCCTAATTTATTGTTCTTTTTCTCATATCATAAACTATAATCTAAAGGTAATGCAATATTTTGTAAAAGAGAGAAAAAGATTCTTGAAATGTCAAAAGGAGGGAAGTTTTGTCTTTTTCCTCAAGATTGAAATGCAATACCTTAATTGTACCCAATAACACTTCATTGTCATAAAATTTGTTAGAAAATGTAAAAAAAAGACAAATATTTAATATTTATTCCAACTTGACTATAACATCCAATGACTCCTACGAAAAAAAATCTAACAAAAATTATTGTTCTGTTTTTACTTAAATAAATAAAATCGTGATCCTCTCATTGCACTGTTTTAAATCTCCCAGCTCTTTGGTATTCTTACAGAATCACAGAATCTACAAGGTTGGAAAAAACCATAGAGATCATCAAGCTCAACCTGTTACCTATTACCTAACCTATCTCCAACCTGTTACTCAATACCATCCCATCATCTAAGTCATGGCGCTAAGTACATCATCCAACCTCTACACATCCAGGGACGGTGACTCCACCACCTCCCCAGGCAGCCCATTCTAGCGGGAAATCGCTCTCTGTAAAAAAAGTTTTTCTTAATATCCAGTCTAAACCTCCCCTGATGCAGCTGTGTCCTCTCATCCTGTCACTGGTAGCCTAGGAGAAGAGATCAATATCCACCTGACTACAACCTCCCCACAGGTAGTTATAGACAGCAATAAGGTCTCCCCCGAGCCTCCTCTTCTCCAGGCTAAACAACCCCAGCTCCCTCAGTTGCTCCTCATAGGGAGCTTGTGCTCCAGGCCCCCCAAAATAAAGAAGGTAATGATTCTTCTGCATTAAAGCGTACTTCCAAGTTACTGCTCATTGAAGTCATTAATTCCAATGAGAAAGTCTTCCTTCACGCCTGTTTTTATCTCATATGGTCTAATCCACAGAAGAGATTGATTAACAATGCATTTTTGAAGGGCTCTATTATTTTATTTTGAGACAAAACTCTCTTCCTTTTCATTATATAATTCATGTTATTAATGGTTTGAAGTCTTTAGCTCTGCTGTGAGAGGATTTGATTCACATTGCGCTCAATAATCATAGTATTTTCAAAAGCAAATAATTTCTAGCAGAGACCATTATTCTCCATGGTACTCTTCACAAGGCATTCTACTCTCCATTTATATGTTTTTTACTGCCTACATAAATTCTGCTATAAATTCAGATATTCAACATTAGTTGCAATAATGAGTTTATGTTTATTTAACAAATACCTAAAAAAATTGCAGAGAAGGGTTCTGCTTTGAAGACTGCCAAGAAATCACAATGAACTACAGCAACGAACTTGCCCATTTGTCTGGGGAGGTAAATGTACTATCCCTATTTAAATGGAGAAAAATGTGTCAGCTTTTGTAATTTTACTTTGGAGATGGGTGAGAACACCTGAGGTCAGAACAAAACACACCAACAGAACTCCGTAAAAATTCCAGTAAAACAGTCTTCCTAACAATTCTATCTAAAAATTATGGAATAGTAGTTCTTACAAACATTACATAATCTTTGTCTTAAAGAAAGCATGACATTAATTAAAGTAAACCTTATCCTTCTTTCCTGCTTAATGTCAGGTCATTCTGACCATCTTTTCCACTCTATTTCTCCCCCACCAGTATTATTACTTAATAGGTTTAACAATTATTTCCCCCATTTTCTGGTAGCTTAGATTCTCTTATGCCCCTTAGTAATCCTGTTCAAAAAACTCTTCACCTAACATTACTTTAACCCTTCTATAAAACAAGATTCCCATATGCCTGTGGGCCTCTGCTGGTGAAGTCAAACAAAATCCTTTGAAGACAGGCAAAGTCATAAAGATTGTACCACTAACCACAAATTCCTTTTTTAGCTACTTTTCCTAATTGTGTTTTCACAACAGGCTATGTTTTCATACCACAGGCATTTTTTTAATCTGATTTTCAGTGAGGATAACATGGCAGTATTTTGGTATTTCTTCATGGTGTAGTGTTTCGTGCTGCTTGTACTACAATTGAACAAAAATTAGAAAATATTGTTATTTTTTATTAAACTATTGATAACATGATTATGCATTGTTTCACAATGAATATAAGAGCTGATTAATTTAGAATGAACGTTAAAATATTGAACACAACCTTAAAGCACTTATTCCAATTAATTTTTTAATTATGAAATTACTTACAAAATTCAACTAATTCCATAAAAAGAATTTAATTTTTTCAGAGACATATGTGGTTAAATATTTTCCTTTATTGGAAATTTCAGGTTGGGATTTCTCAAACAATTTACTTTTGAGTTTTATACATCAACTTCCTTCCCATTAGATTATGTTCGAGATGTTGAGTATCATAATGGAGAAACAGTCACTGGAAAGCTGAAGCCAATAATCATCCACCATTTCAAAACAGCAAAATTCTACTGGATAGAACATATACAGGGACTCAGAAAAACTATTTAATTCATACTGCAGTGAGCTCATACAACTTTACTTCTCTCTAAATTTTAAGCCTTTTTTTCGATGTAATTAATTTAATAAATTTGCTTTACCTCGTTATAACACTTATGAGATAATAATGTATTAATTGAAAAATTTTCTGTAAAGAAATACATGCTTGGTGAATATGAATGTAACATAAACCTCAAAATTTTTTTAGAAAGAAAAAACTCTCAATAAAAGGGGATCTAGTGGAAGTGTTTTCGATGATTATAATTTGAGTTAGCAGTTTAAGGAAAAAACCCCAACAAAACCAAAACAAAGCACACAAAATTGAGGAAGTCATCATAACTGTGTAGAACTGTGTAGAACTTCAACTGCTGAGTATTTCTGAAACTGCTGCTCTTCTGCAGATCCAGCCACTATATCCTGTACCTAGTGAGTTTTGCTGAAGGTCAGTGAGTTGCATCCAAGACCTTTGGCTGCATTCTCTCTGGTACAGTTTGTTTTCTAGTCTTTTTTGTTATTTTACACATTCAGGAAGGTAGAACCTAGCTCAGTTTGCAGCTGCCCTGTGTCTTCAACATCACAAATGACTCCATGAGATACCTCAGTAACTTAAGCCTACCTTTTTCAAAGCTCTGACCTAAGGCCATTTTTTATTTTCCTCTTGAAAAACCTGACAGAGAAATCAGTTACTCTTCAAAATTCCAACACTGCTTAGTTCTTAGCACAAGAAGTGAAAAGGTTGGAAAAACAAGAAAAGCAGTTGCAGTCTTTTACTGCCAACTTTTCTTCCCATACCCCATTTCCTTTGTGATAAAGATGGAGCTTCTTTCTTTTCTGTCTCCATAACTGATGGCCTTCTTTTCTACCCAAACTTCCTGGCTCGTTTTCATGTTCTTGTGATTCTGGAACTAAAATCAGCATCTTCATTCTTTATAGTTAAGCACATTTCTTCACATTGCATCCTCACTGCGAAAAAGTGTTATACAGTGTTATACGGTTTTTCATGCAGTTTCAGTGTTTTGAGATTTTGTTTTACTTTGTGCTAATTCTTTTGATTTGATTGGCTGATTTTTGAAATAGATTTCATGATCTGTAAAAACTGACCAGTAAATCTTGTCTGACTTCACACACTACCCATTGTTTTCTAAGTACCATTAAGATGTACTTTTTTAATGTGAAAAATTCTATATGATACAAATTTTTTATTTTAAATTATGTTTTTACATCATTATAATCTTTCATCAATGTTAATCTTTTTGCTGTGATTCAATGAGAAGATTTTTCTTTTGGGTGAAAAATTGAGACAAGGAATAAATTTCTTTTTCTTTCTTTACTTCTAGTTTGTAATTTCTGATACATGCTAAACTGAATGTATGTCTCCAAGACAATGATAAGATCCATCATATGTTTAGAAGGATAAAATCAGTTTACCTCAGTCTAGTTTTCATTGCTAGTGAATCTCTTTTAATTCTACTTTTGAGTTCAAGATTTGAATGAAGAATATGCCAGAAGGTTTATTATTCTTTAACTGCATAGAGCTTAAACAGTCATTTTCCTGTTTAAATACCAAACAGTCAGATGTTTATAATGAAATTCCTCAGAATATTATGAACTAGTATGACAGCTATTATATTCTCATCGGGTTATATATGCATGTCCTATATAGAACTATTTATAGTTCTAAATATCTAATTTAAAAAACCTAACTGGTGTTGTCTTGAACCTAGGTCATTTTCACTTGTCGACAATTAGATTAAAAGCACAGAGTATTGAATTTATGGAGCTGTGAACAGAAAAATAAAGTCTTGATAGAATAATAAGTGAACACAGAGGTTTCGTATTACAGACAGTGAAAATGAAATATTGACTGCATGTAGCCTTTCTGTGTTTTCAATGTGATAAACCTGGTTAGTTGTCTATATACAGGAGTTGAAAACCATTGTGGTATAAACTGAAGCTCTCCCATTGACTCTGATGGTTTAGGAAGTAAATAACATTTTCCCAAAATTACAAGATGTAAAAGCACTGGTGTTGATGAGATAAATTTATAAAGTTATAACACATATTGTCAAATTTGTCATTTTTTTAAATGACCTAAGAAAAATGCATGCTTAAATATGTAATTTCATTTTTTATTGCCTTCTGAATGACTCAAAATCAAATACCTTTTGCACCTTTTAAACAGATTATTACAATTTTGTGGATCTGTAATTGAATAAATCTAATATAATTTTACTCAGAAATAAAGCAAAGGTTGATTGAGATGGCAGTGGCTCAATAGAACTTGGTTCCACTCCTATCATAGCATGAATGAATTAACCACTCATTCAACCTGCCTGATGCCTTGGAGGTATGATCTGCCTTTGAAGTCCACTTGAGGGCAAACTTGTTCCTTGTGCTACTTTGCACACTGAAAAAAAATGTATTAAAAATTTGATTTAGTTCATATTGGAAGTGATACATCATCTTCTGAAATAAATTAATCTCTCACTAAAAAGACCAATCACCTTCAGCTGCAGATAGAGTGCATCCTCTATTAAATCAGATGCATTATTCACTGCATCAAATATATCACTTGTTAATTAAGACTCTACATTCGTATCAAAGGCTTGAATCAAATACATCATCCATTAAATCTTATCAATATTGAATAAAATAAATTGCATGTTAAGTGGAAGCATCACCCAATTATAACATGAAGCCTAATATTATAAAGTTTTGCAGTGCTTTCCACACTCAAGTATATTCTGACTTGTGTTTAGTATTTTGATAGCTTGAGATCTCAGGGAAATCTTGGCATGCGAGTAAGAAGTCAGGATGTCTTTTTCCTTAAGGGCAATATAAATCATCCTTAGATTGTTTGAATGGTCCCATAAAGCTGCAAGAGGTGCTGTTCCTCTCAGGAGAAGATCAATAAAGTTAGATCAGAATAAGAAAAATTATGAGCTCCGAAAGTGTTACTGAAGGATTCTGCAAGATGCTTCATCAATGACATGAAACCAGTTAGCAACAACTGCGCTTAACAGCAATCATGCTGAATGGCAGCGCTGGGAGGGCTTTGTGAGGGCAGACATACATGGCCAGTAAAGATGCAGTAAATACATTTGTTAGCTTTAACTGAACAAAGTAGGTACTATCAGAAATACAACACAGCTCCAACTAGACTAATACAGAGTGAGTAAATGTTCTATGGAGATGTGACTCTATGTCTGGTTTGTGAACCTGATCACTCAGAAGGAGTGTCTCCATCTCTCTGTAGCTAGTGCTGATTGTCATCTTGAAGATTTAGCCTAAATCTCTTAGGTGAAAGGAGAGCTGGGTATATCTATGCACAGAAGCAAAACTATGCTTAGCAATAACATAGAATTTTCAGCAATAGCTCCCAAAGGCGCTTTCTAAACACAATTAAGTTCTGCCTGACTTTAAAGATACCTTCATGTCAATGTTATTTTCCCTCTTTTTGTGCTCAGACTGGAGTAAATTTACATGTTATTTAGATTAACTTGTAATACTGATTATATCTGGTATGAAAACTTGTGGTTTTTGTTCTGTATGCCTGCTGAAATTTTAAGTTAATTTTTTATTTGTGTAATTTCTACCTTCACCCCACAATGCTTTTGCAAAGGGAAAAGAGAACATTGCCAGAATATTTGCTCTCTTTTTGAGCCCAAACCTGTAAGTACTTAAACTCGTGGTTTTTTTCCTGAGTATGTCTTTTTGTGGGTTTTCTATATCTTATTTCCTTTTGTTAAGCATCTTGACCAGTTCCTACTGTCTCACATCAAAACTCATACTGTTTTCGTCAATAGATCTATCCCTTCCTAAAACATTTTCAACTTTTATTTTTGTTTATACATCTTTTTTTTTTTCTTCCTCTTGTCTTAACATTTCTTTTAGTATGATCTTCATTTTTTCTATTTCACTTATTCTAGGGCTACCCAATGTCCTAGCATAAGCATTCTAACTACAAGATTATTTGAATACAAATAAAATTTTAAATTTAATATCTCTGGGATGGTTCAATTATTTTGAGAGTTAAGAGTTTTTTCTGGTTTAGTTATTTATATTTTTTTTCTACTTAGAATTAAGAAATAGGCCAAGTGAAAAGATCTGTAAGAGAGGACTGAGTTAAAAAAAGATCATCCAATATCAGAAATACCATGGCGAAAGAAGCTAATTGTCAAATCTGGTCCCTAGTCCCTTATTTTTAAGTCTTAGTCCTAGTCCCTTAACTTCACTTACACTTTCTATAAAGAGAATTGCATTTGTTTTTTCCAGTTTACAGTTTGTGGTAGACCTTCACATTTTATTACAATTCTGTAGAAAATGTCCAGATGTCCTTACTTGTATTTTCTATGTAGATACTGTTACAGCTTCCCATGACTCACCATTCATTGGTGATCTGATTCTCATACAGAACTCATTGTTCCTTGTAAATGTGCCAATTTTTCAGTCAATACTCTTTGATGCAACAATGTTTAGTATGTTGAAACTTTTATCCATAGCAAAGAAAAAAGCCAAAATATAAGCCATTGAATGAAATTGGAAAACTCAAAAAAACCCCAAGCCAAATTCTGAAACTTTTGTATACACATATACAGACTTTTTTAGAGTTGTACTACATACCTGCAATTGGATATACATAGTATTTCCAAGACTGATTCTGTTCCAGAGCTAGATCCATTAAACTTAACTACAATAAGAAACCTATTTCTGTTACACAAATAATATTCTCATGTAGCCTAATTTAAAATAATTGCCTACATTGCTTTTGTTCAGAGGGAAAACAAAAACTAAAAGAAGTGCTGACTTATTGAAAATGATTGTAATTATATTATTATGTCATTTTTTGCTTACAACTTTTCTGGTACTCTAGTTACATTTTTCTTAAAATATGAAATCTGAGGAAAATGTGGGGTACTCCTTGGCACTAGAGAAAGATCTGGATAAAATCCAATTTACAACTCACAGTTCTAAGCTGAGTAGATATTAATTCAAAGAAAAATCATCAAGAGTTCTCACTGTTATATAAATAAAGGTATGTAGGCACTTTTCTTTCAAATAACAGAAAATAATGTAATTTAAAGTATTTAAAAAATGGTTATTCTGTCTTAAAAGTGAAACAAAAAAATATTTTCACTATGACACTTCAGTGAAATTAAAAGATTTCTGATGTATAAGAATTGTCACTTTTATGCTGAATCTTGGAAAAATAGAAGATGATAAAATTGTTAGATTATCTCAGACATGAAATACAGAATGAATTTGCTGTCATGACTAATCTTTTATTGAGGCCTTTCCATTCTGTCAGAAGTAATACAATAATGTTAACCACATCTCTTTACTTGATGTCCATTCAGTCATCCTTCGAATTTCTTAAGAAAACAACCAATAGAGGGAATTGCATAATGTTTCTTTATTCAGCAATTCCTACCTAATGACAAATTTCTATGCTGGTAAAGCTATTTGAAGGTCCAGTTCTAGGACCAGTTTTCAGAATAATTTTGTAATTTATAGTTTGATAATATTAACAGTAATGATAGCATGAAGATATTTATATTATTTAAAACATATAAACATTGAAATAGGCTTTGCAAAGTAGTATTGTAAATTAATACTTCGATCATAAAATAGTCTTTCTAATGGTCAGATACTTTGAAATGAGAGATATTGCACAGAAAAAAATATGTAGACACCAAGGAAGAAGTGAAGATTTGACAGATACTGTGTGAAGAGATCAAAATATTCAAGTTAAATCCTTTCTAAAAAACTTCCCACAAAAATTCAGCTGAGATGAAAGATTAGTCCTTCAAGCTATTTCCTCAAAGTTTTGCCACTGTCTGCCAACTGATAGTGAAAGAAACCCATTTCGAAAGTTTAAATCTAAACTTCTCTATTAGAATTGCTCCATCTGCAAAAAACAAAAAGTCTCATTTACATACTGTAAAACTCGCCATTTAAGCAGCGATCTTTATCTAGGTACAGGAAGTTATTTGTATTAACATGATTTTGTTATTTTAAAGGAAATTCTTTATGTTATTGTGACATTTCTTAAAGGCTGATGCCTTCGTGCTTCTGTGAAAATTACTTATAATTATCACTTACTGATTAGGCACAGCTTTTCCAGCAAACTAGTTTACTAAAACCTGATGACAGGAATAATAGCCAGTTATTTGATTATCATACCTTGGTTTTTATTTTATTTGAACTTAAATAGGAATTTGTAGTGAATTAAAGAGAGATGTTGTTTCTTAAACTTTTGGAAGATCTAAACAAAGGTTGTTTTTTGTTTTTTGTTGGGGTTTTTGTTCAGGAAATTCTTCCCAATACCTAGCTCAATTTTTAAAAGCAAAGTTTGTGAAAGTTGGAGATGGTTCTGGAGACAGAAATTCTCTGCTGGTGTGCTAGACAGGTACAGAATGAGCAACAGGCATTACTTAGCTTTCTCTTGATGCACTTAAAATCTAACCAGGTGGTTTTCTTTTAATTTTCTGTGTACATTCTAACACTTATTTCTTGAATGATCCTGAAAGGTATTAATTAGTTCGGAGTCCCTCACAAGAAACAAACTGTAACCATCAAAACTATTTTCTATGAGAAACTGAACTTTGTTTGTGCAGTAGTGCCTTGCAGACACTCATTACTGGGCTTACAAAATAATAATTAACAAGTGGCAGTTGATATTGTACATAGGTATTGGTAATCATTCTACAGTTGACTGAAGACATGAGTAGATCAAAACCACAACCAAAAAACAACATCTTTGCTTTGAAGTAATATCTTCAAAAAAGGTATGTCTCAGAGAAAATGGGAAAAATATGAGATATCAATCCTAACATCAATAATTCCATTAAAAACGCTGCATAAAACCCAGAAGACCTACCTGAAAACTGGATATCATATAAATACAAATAATGAAGATTGAGATAAAATACTAGTTCTACTATCACCCTTATGTCCTAGTCACAAAGAAAAGCAAGAGAAACCAGAGAGTACTTCAAAGCAACACTTGGAAAATAAATCAGACACAGATCACTCTCCAGTTCCCACTTATAGGCGGCAGCAAAGCCAAGGCAAAGCGTAGAGCAGCTATTTCCTTAGCTTGTCTATTGTTATCAACTGTCTGACTCAAGTATGCCAGTCCATGGAAATGTTGCCTGTTCTTTCAAAATAAAGAACAACCTATTCTGTATGTGAGTACCTCAGAGACATCTCTTGCCATGCTGTTTGCATTTCAATAGACATGATCAAAAAGGAAGCTCTGAGACTGGATCTGTACTTAGCTCCAGGTAAAGCCCACAGCATGGCGCACTGCATGGCAAACATTTCTTAGGATGCTCTTCAGTAAGTAGATGGAATGTTATAATACTATTATGTAACCTTAGTGCTATGGATCAATTCATCCTTTTGTTTAAATTCTCACCATCATCATTACCCCAAGTACTTTGCAAACAGCAGAACTCTACAAATGGTTTTCTACACATTGAGATACACGACTATTAGAATAAATTAAAAAGCTTTGAAAAATCCCTAAATCATTTAGTTACTTCATCTGTATTACTAGTGATTTTTATCTTTGTTGTCCTTGTTCTGATGTATAGGATTTCCCAGTAGTGTTTTCAACTGGTTCTTACAGTGCACTTAGAACACTACACACACAGAGAATTAACAAGGTTGGAAAAGACCGTAGAGATCATCAAGTCCGACCTTTTACCTAACTTAACAATCTACAAGCCCCATGTTTACAGCAAACTGTCTCAAATTTGTACAACTCATGCCTCCATTACTAGAAAATCTTTAATGAATAATTACAAAACAAACATATATATAAACTTATAGATGGATTAAATGGTCTACTACCGAAGACAAATACTGTGTTGCATCTACAGAGAACAGTTAACCAACTGGCAGTAATATGTATATTGGATTTAACTGTTAAAAGCCCCTTCTTGAAAGGGGTCTGAATAGATTTTTTGGTCAAAAGCACTTTCTAATATTCAATTTCCTGCTAGTTATCCCTTTAAATATTTTAAGTGAGAGTATACTAGCAACAGTTAGTGGTTTTGTTTACTCAAAAAGCTATGTTTTTCACGGACTGAAGTTTTTTAATATTCTAGAATTCTCACAAATTTTTGGCTAAGATTTACACTTTTCCCTTAAGCAACAGATAAGCTATTTTTATGAAACTAGTAAGTTACAACATTTTGGAGTTTTAAATATGTGAGATTGTCTCCAGATACTTAAAAGGAGAGTACTAGTGGATATAATATCATGTATCTGGTAATGATGAAATATATTCTAGTTACCTACAGTGTGAGCAGTCTGGATGTTTATTCTGGACTTCCACACGTATTTTTCAGATACCATTTCAAAATCCCTGCTGAATTCTCAGAGACATTAAAAATTGAGATGCCTGTAGCAAGCACAGTCATCAACTTTTATAACTGATCACTCTCTAAGCATGATTAGAAGCCTGATTCATCCTTGTAATATTGTAGAAGATATAAAAGATGTTAACATGCATTTCAGTGGACATATATAGATGTTTTTTGTAAATACTTCAAGTAATATGACATGACATTAAAGTTAAATTAAAGTTTCTAGGAGTTCTGTAGATTTGACATGGTTTGTTCTCTTATTTTAACAGGATACAAGTTCTGTTGGCACCTAATTATGAATAACCAGTGACTAGACTGACCTTAGAGAATTGCAGTTTAGAGAATACTCTGTAAATAGAGACTTGAGACATGGAGGAGAAGGGATGAAATCAAGCCAAACTTTATTGAAAAAGTGTCAGAAAGTCTAGGAAAATACCAGGACTGGAACTGGTACAGCTTTCCTGTATTTCTCACAAGACATGCCATTTCCAGAAAGAATTAAATTATTATACATTATACAACAGGGAGTCGAGTGATAGAATGGAGATGGTGTGGGATTAGAAGATCTTTGATTTAAAATTGTTGCTGAACAACAAGAGGCCAAAATATTCTGCTGTTTATTGTAGCCTCAACTCAGAGGTATCACAGTACTGCATGTCTCTAATTCAGAATTCCTATCACAGAGAAGCAGACTTGCTCTGGACATAGCCCCTTCTGATTCAGAATTAAGGTAAAAAACTGCCAAACTGCATGGATGAATTCCTATACACATTGACTTGCATTCATAAAGGAATCTGTTACCTACTTGCAATGAATTTAGAATCTCAAATGTCTTAATGTTCTGTACTACAAAAGTAAAGAATTTCAATCTTTATTTGGATCTGTCAAGTCAATGCCTTTCACAACTGTTATTCCACTTTTCTGAAGTGCAGATTTTTTTAATCTCTTTCACTTAACTACAAATCTTGGTTAAAGACACAGCCAGAAGCAGAAAGTAGCAGAAAGTTTTCCTTTTGATCCAGCTACTATTAGGAAATACTCTTAAAAACAGGATAGACTTTTTTTTTTTTTTTTNTTTTTTGATATTTACAATCTAAGCTGAAATAGATCCTGGTGTTGTGGAAGAACCTTAATAGCTGCAGACTCAGCTAAAAGTTGGAGGTAGACCTATTTTTAGTTACATATTACAGTTATGTTCACTCTATTTCAAAGTAAATGATATAACTTTGTTGTTTGTAATGCTGACAGCAGTTTAGGAAAGCCCTTTTTCCTGAGTGTACATGTTTACTTTTGGCAGTGGCTAATAAAATACCAGTGACACAAATTAGCTGATTACAGAAAAGAGAAGCACTGATTTAGTAATACATTTCCAAAGGTCCATGAATATCTTCACTTTCAAAATCCCTTCAATACTTATTGACGCTGTTTGTTGCTCAAACTGTGTGTCTTTAGAAATGTATCTAGTGTACCGACAGCTCAGGGAAAATTTAAGATCCATGACTTTAGAGTCCAGCTCTAGTCCCACATCCCCTACAATATGCCTAACTCATGCAGATATGGCATACAGTATTTAAGAAAAATTAAGATCAAGACAGTATCGGCTGAACTAGTAAACAGTTTGGATGGTGTGCTCTAATATGCCAAGAGAAAAAAAGAGCTTGTACAAATTCACACAGTTTTTAAGGTTTCATTGATAATTTTATAGAGAAATTCTGCCTTCAGATACATACTGGCTGATGTTATACTTGTTGATATCAATGGAACTGCGCTTATTCCTTAAACGATTACATTTGGTTGCTCAAATTGTTATAATGTCAGAATATTTCTCTTAATCCTTAAATTGGTCTCCCTGGCATTTACAATTCATGGAGATTCTTCTAGAAGTTTCTTCTTCTAGTCAGTTTCAGGAATAACTTCCCCACATTTTTTCATTTTAAAATGTAATCAGCAGAAAACTGTATGGCAACCCTGATTTTTGAAAACCTTAAAAGCTTGTTATTAGGCTGATAGATTTAATTTCTATATGCACCATACTATAAAGATGGCAATACTTAAACTGTTAGTTAAGTACTGCTTTCGATAATTTATATATGAGGGAGGTCTTATCAGAAAAGTCTCTTGACTAAGATTTACTTGCACAACAGCTTCAAACTATGTTATACTTGTTAATCTTCCAGGAGTACTAAAAAGCTGATTTTATCTCTGACATTTGGAGAGGACACAGAAGGATGGCAAGAAAAAGTTTTAATGAGATTTCCTTGTGGAATGCTGTTATGATTCTGGTATTTATTAGTGGGCATTTATTTGAATATGAAAAGCAACCCATTATAAGACTAAAGTGATTGAATATATATCCTTTCCTCCACATGCTGTCATTCAAAGTTGTTGTCAGTTATATAGAGGTTGAGGGGTTCTTTTCATTTGGTTGTGAGGGTTTTTTTGCTTTTTGTTGTGGTGGTTTCTTCCTGGGAGAAGGAAGGGGAAGGCTGGGAAATAAAGTAGTGTCTAAGACAGAAATTATTTTCAGGTTTCCTAGAATACATATGTGTTCAGGACACCACTGAGTAGCTGTGATGTTCAGCCTTTTCTTCTTTGGTTTTTAGTAATTGAATTACTTTTTCAGCTATTTGAGTTTATTTTTACCAATCTTTGTCTTAATAAAATTCAAGTTGCAGGAGGGAAAAAATATATTACTCTGGAAAAATAGTTTTTCAAAGCATTAAAAAAAAACCCAAAAAACTTCAACAGCACTAGAAATACAGTGCTGTCAGAGGTGTTGACTATTTCAGATTCTGATTAGTCTTATGTTTGTTGTCTAGCTAGTGTCTAACTCACCTAGCTAATTTTATTGCAATAAGTATCAAATCAGTGAACTGCCTGGGTTTACTCCAGTGTATCTCGGCTTTGTTGCAAATATCGTATGTAAGCACAGTACTCTGCACATTTTCAATTCCCTGTCAAGGTTTTGGTTTATTTTGATTTTTTTTTAAAAGATGATGACATTTTTTTAAAGAGAATCCTGGCATGCCCATCTCCTCCTTATTGGCCTGTATATTTCTAAACAATGAAGGCTCACATAGATTAGTTTACAGTTAGTTACACATGTAGTAAGAGTATATGTAATCAAGTATATCCAAAGTAATTCCTTACATTTTAAAAGGTACTAGAACCTTGTTAGGCAAAGAGATCCTGTAGAGGGCAGTATTATACCCTCATCAAAATGGTCTTTCACTCTAGATGTTTGGCAATCTGATTATCAGGTCCCTTACACCGATAGGATAATGACTCTATTGAAGTCAAGGAAATTACATCAGTGTATGGGCCCCGTATTTCCAAATCACTACATAAACTTGACAGATAGAAAATCAATAGCACACAATTCAATCATACCATTAAGCTGCTTGACAGAACGTATATATGAACAATTGATGAACCAAGTATTAAATGAAAGGGTTTGGCACTATATGACTAAGTGTATAATTGATAATTATTGATTGCTATATGAAAACATTAAAGTACATCCTATACTCTGGAGACAGTGTTTCAAGAGGTGACATACAGCACAAATGAAGGAGAAAGGAAAGCTCTATATATGAATAGAATCATGCACTCAAAAGGTTTCTGTAAGTCCTTTTGTTGTTTTTGTGTGCCTTAAGCCTATTTATGTGTTATTTCCAGAAATGGGAAAAAACCCCACAAAACAACCTCCTGCTAGTGCAAACAGATTTAGAAATGTAAATAGAAAAATACCATATACTGTTTCCTCATAAGATTTGAGTTATAAATATTCAATTTAAATGGGATAAATGAAACATAATATCAGTGCAAAGTCAGAAATATACGAATTGGAATAATATATTTGTAAGCACTTATTTTAATTACAAAATGAATGATTTCACTAAAATAAAGACCAAGAACTTCTCTCGACTAAAACAAGATTAGTGAATAAAGAGCAAGAACCTTTCTTGACTAAAACAAGATTAGTCAATGACAAATGTACAAGCCATAGTGGATCACCAGGGGTCTGCATGCTTTTCAGTTGCTTTGAAAGACAGTTAATTCATTTGACTCACGAGTCATTCATATCTATGAGATGAAGATGTGATGTGATCCACTAGCTTCTAAATGTAGAGATTACTAACTACTTCTAAGGAGCAGAAAACTCTGCTGTGAGCAGCCGAGAAGCATGGAAGGAGGTTTATGTTCCAAACCAAGTTTATTCACTTCCTCTCTCTGCGAGTTAACAATTACTTCTGACTTCTCACTCTTTTCTGTTAAGATGTTTATCAAATTGTTTGCAAACCAAATGAAAAGAATTGTTTTTTTATGCTCCTTCACAAGGAGCGGTATTGGCTTGGGAAGCTGCTGCTCTGCCGGAGTTCCGCCCTCGTCTTATTCCCATTCTGTATCTGTGAGCATAGGTGAGAGGTTGCACAGTGAACTGCACCAGAAAAGTGAGGCCTGAAGACAAAATAGTAAAGGGATCCAAGGGAATATTTCTTTTCCTTATGCTATTTCCTCACTCTGTATTTCCACGTGGTGCACAAACAGCTGTGCTGACACAGCGGGAAAGACAATATCTGAGTGGGAGGAAGGCCGTGGGCAGGAGCCGATTAACCGGCCAGGCCACCGAGTGTGAAATCCCGTGCTTCTGGAATGAGTAAATCACGTGCTTTTAAAGCTCTGCCTCTGTGCCCGGACAGAATTTCACTGCTTTTCATAAGGCTTGAATGCTAAAGACCAAGACTATATATGACCTCAGATAGCGCTAAATGATCTTTCCTAATGTTTTCAGCATGGGAGCTGAGAGAATTGAGTTTGTGCCTGTCCAGATGACTCGATTTTCTCCAACAACCTACTGTGAGATTGGAGTTTCTGTTCTTTTCCCAAATATCTCCGTAGGCAGCATACTAGCATGCGAAAGCTCTGCATGCATGCCCTCAAAACTACTCAGCTCTTATATTTGACAAAAACATTTTTTGTATCAGTGTGACAATGAATTCAGGGCTGTATAACCACTCATGTCTTAAAGAGGCTGATTAGCTCTGGAGCAACGTTGTGCTGCTGCAATGCCAGAAATACAAGCACCTCATTCCCTTTGTGCAGTGCAGACTGGTATTGAATACTTCTGTGGAGGGGAGCTATGGGCTGTGGAGGGGCATACAAGTAGTTGTAAGTGAAGGCTTGGCTACTGGAGGCAATCTCCCCATGAAGAAAGCAATGATACTTGTTTTCCAGGACAAATGATGTGCCATGATTCTAATAAAATCAAACTTCAATGACGAATGAATAAGGCTAATAATAATTTTGTTAGTGTGGCTATGTAATTCCCCAGGTAGTAATATTTCTTCAGTTTTCAAAACACACATTGATAAAAATTATCTTTCACATAAACACAATGTTTTTAAATCTGTAGAGTCAAAATTTTATTTCAAGAAAAGATTCTTTTCCTGTAGCCATTAACTGAAAAAGCAGTACTTAGAGTTAATAGAATGCTTCATTTATGTTTCCATCAATTCCAACATTGTCCTGAGATTCATGACTAACAAATCCTTTCTTCTTTAGACATAATCTGCAATAGTGAACAAGAAGAAATTATTAAGTTTTGTCTGCCCAATGTAATGTTTAGGTACCTATGCAATGAGAAAGAAACAAATATATTTTTAAATTAAACTTCATTTTGCACCTCAGTGGCATTTACTGACTAATTCTTTGTAGAGATTAAGTTCAAAAAATGGTACTTTAAACATATTTTTCTTATTTGGAGATAAATGAAGATATAAACATCTGTTATATGTTCTCTGCACTAATTATTATTGTTGCAAAATATAAAAGTTATTTTGTACATGCTGGTTAATGGAAGTAGTTACCCTTTCACCATTTAAAACAAAAATGGAGATGACCAGACGTTAATTTTCCCTGGGATACTGAATTGTGGCTTTCATTATTGCTGCTGGGCCTTTCCTTATTCTAGCTGCAAATTCAGTGAAATATTGAAAGTGTGCCCTCCAACCATTTGAGATGCAGTCCCAACTGCAACTTTACTATGCTTATCAGAAGGAAATCCAGAGAACATTTAAAATGAAAAATTCTCACCAACTTCCTGAGCATATCTAATTTTAAATTTCAGGCATGAAATAAGAATTAAAGGATGTCATAGCACAAGTCACAGTACAACACTAAAATAATCTAGGAGAGGATGCTCCATTTGCTAAACAAGCTGTTTCTCATTGATAAACTTGAGACAGTCAGTTCCAGTTTGGCACTCACATGAAGAATACACATAAAAATTTTAAATTACAATAAAGTGTCATCTAAAAAGTTATACATCTCATTAGGATTTTTGCTCTGTGTGTGGTTGCTGGTTGTTATTTGGTTGAATTAGTAATAATACAAATGGTAATGGAACTTCCCATGGTTAATGAAAGCGAGGTTATCTCATACTGTTTTTCTGCCTTTTTTAAGAGAATCTTCTTAATCTGCTCTGGATCCCTTTGTAACAGTTAGGAAGACATTCTCAATGGGATGACCTTTCTTAATTGTCTTCTCTTGGTCCCTGTCTGCAGACATGCCAAACCCAAATGAAAGTTACTAAACAAAGTTATTGGCTTTGAAGTATTTTGCAGTCACTCAAGGTTGTGTCCCCAAGCAAGCATATTAGTAAAGGAGACACTATTGTATTGCTTCAGAAATGGGAATGCAGGTCACTGTAAATGGATGCATGATGCTAAGTTTGTTCATCGTTCATAGTTCACCAGGACCCTAATCCTTGAATGTGTGTGTCTTCATTAACACGTATGATGGCATTACACTTCCAGTCTAGCTTGGATCAAGCAGTCCATTCAGCATTGCTGCCAGCCGGCGGTCAGAGGTCAGTCTGTCAGATGGGCTGCCCAGTAAACTCTCTGTAGGTGTGCGCTGTGCCATATTGGCTCTCTGAGGGAACTTGATTCCTTAAAAAATGTCTTCACTCATTTTGCTCTCCAGCCAGCTGAGTCATGAAGCAGTATATTGAGAAGGATCTGCATTGCCAAGTAAAGGATAATGAGAGAGTAATAACAGCATGACAAATTTCTGCTGATGAGCAAGAAGGACACCGTTGACCTTAAGCATTTTTTCTGTAGGGCATGAAAGATTGAGTTGCATGGATATGAGCCAGGCCACCACAGTATGGTGGATTTATCCAGGACTGATGTAGCTGGAGAAACAGCAATGTTAGAAGAAGGAGATAGGTACTATATTTAACTTGAAATAATAACAATAAAGTGGACATCTGAGATGAAATTAAGGACATCTTTGCTCTGAACATGCTTTCTAAAATCTCCAAATTACACTCTTTTTTTTTTATTTTTTGTCCTGAGAAAAGTGATTGGACTCAACAGTAAAATCATCTCTGCAGTGATTGATGTTTCCTAAGCTCCAAATTTTGCGCAGTGTCTATGTATACACTTTTGGCTTTATTCATTAATACATACTTTTATTCATAAGGAGATCTGTGTTCTCTTACGCTATCCTATAATTGTCTGAACCTGGAATAAAAACATGCAGTGGAAGAACCTAACTGTCAATAAAAGTAGTAGAGAGAGGCTGTTTAATTTTTGGGATCCAGGGAAACAAGGGCCAGAAAAACCACTTGGTCATTGAGTCCAGTATGTGCTGCTGAAGTGGAAGTACAGAAACATAGTGGTAGCCACAAAGCATAAACAAAACTTCTCTTCATGACTCCCCTAATGATTTAGAAAATGTAACTATCCTTGTTCTTCTTTCCTCTCCCCTCCCTTCATTTTGTAAAATCATAACTGCGTATAATCAACTATCCATTAACGAGGAGATAAGCAGTTTGTATAAAACTGTATGCTAGAGAGATGTCTAAGCTAATTTTCACATGAAGCAGTGCTAGTCTTCAAGGACTAGAAATATTTGTATTTTTCCTCAGCATTGATTATCTCAGCTTTCCATTGCTACATTAGTAAAGAGCTGATTTAAAGAAATTTTACGCTTCTGGCTTGCTTTCCTGCCACACATCATAAAGTAGTTTTCAAAGATAGTCATAATGAGTGTTTTACATTTTGAGAACCTGAGTCCAAGCAAGTGATTTATTCAAAATTATGCAGTGAGGGATAGAATCCAGGTTTCCTGGCTCACAGTTCGTTGCTCAAAGCACTATGCTTAGTCACTTCAGAGGATACCTTTAGATGGCAGAAAGTAACCAGAGTAAAATAGCATCCCCTCCTTCTATTCATGTGCAATGTGTGCAGTCAACTTCTCCATTTTCTCCTTCCTCAGGGGGTCCATCATCTCTCACCTCTTGTTTGGCAGACCCTACACTAAGTAATGCTGCACAGTTTTAAGAGAAAAGGAAGAAAGAACTAGAGAGAAGGGATGATAGCTGTGCTGCAAAAGGGAACTACAGAAATCGTTTTTAGTCTACAAAGATTTTAGTACTCACACTTTACATTTTAGAAAAAAACTTTCATCATGTCTATCACAGAGACACCGCAGGCAAGGAAATCAAGGGAAAAATAATAATTAAAATTGTTTGCTCCTCAGGACATGGCTACGTTTGTTTTTAATTCTAATTTATTTTGATAATTTTCTTTTTCCTGTAAATATTCTTTTATTATTTATAATGTTTATAATGCATGAATTCAATTCCTGATCCATCTTCCCTAAAGTTCAGTCTCACTTACACTTTGAATAAACACACTCATATCCAATATTTGCAATTTGACAGTCAGTGGCTATATGAATAATGACAATGATCGCAGAAAAGAAATTCCTTTAGCAAGGAATGTTGAAAGGATAGGCTTCAAAAGTAAAAACATGGGAAAGATGTAAATGCAGGTCTCAACTCTTATTCACTGCATCCTGTTAAAGACATTCTGAGCAATCTATGAGGTTTTTTTATGCCTTTATGTTCTAATATATCATTCAAAGGCAGGGCCGATTGAGTATGCAAGCAGAAATTCGATTGTAGATTTTTTTTAATGGGTAACTTAAAGAGATTATACTGTAAATTCACTTTCTACCTGACATCATTACATCTTTGTAAGTAAGTATTAAATAGTACAACTTCACATACATAGGAAAGCTGTTCTCTACCAGTCACCCTAGGTTGCTATGTAGATTACATTTCAAACCTATAGAGACCGTTTTCCTATTCCTTTTAATTTTTTTATTTTTTTTTTCCAGTTGTCACAGAGTTGACCCAACAGATGTCTTCAGATCTGGCTGGGAGGGGGTGTGTGTGTGTGTGTGTGTTTGACCAGGGCTGTCCATAAGAAACAGAAAGTAATATTATTGAATCAAGCTTGGATTAACTGCATTGACAAACACAGACCAGAGGGAAATTATTTTCCTATTACATTTTCATTCATTTGTGGTTGTCTTCAGTTTGTAATTTACCTTCTAAGAGAGTCTGGATTTCTCTCTGGGAGCCTCCTTGACAATATTTGTCTCGGCAGTGTCCACAGAGTACTGAGGATCCGGACGAAGAACAATTTTGCTTGTGGTTGGTGCACTCATTAAGAAAGGATCCAAATTTGGAAGAATTGGCAAAGAGGAAGAAAATCATGCTGGATGTTTGGAGCAGGACACTGGGAAACAACTAAGAAACACCTACAGGAGGCCAGTTTTATATGGTAGAATTTGCTCCAAATTCTTGTATTAAGTGTATAGTTCTAGTGTAATCCTCCCACTTTGCAAAGTATTTAATTTTATGATATGAAAATTAAAATTCTGTTACATATATCCTAGAATAAGTCATTCATATAATTTTACAAGTATTAAACAAATGAAGTTGTCTACTCCCATAATTTTCAAAGTGGTTGCTACTGTTTTACTCTTGACATGATTGGGAAAAAATAAACAACAAAAAAACCCCTGAAATAAACAAACCACCAACAATAATGACAACAAAACAAAAACTAACCCCCCAAAACAATCCCCATAAAAGTACACCAAAAAACCCACAAAAAAGCCAACAACAAATAAATTCTTAAACATTTTTTTATTATCTATTTTCAATAGTATTCTAAAATCTTTCTGTCCGTTACCTCAAAGTAATTAATATTTATATATAATAACTAATGAGATTTTAATCTTCTTTAGTCACTTAACCTTAAAGAAAAGTATATTGTTTCTAGATTTATGGTATATATTTATTTTTTATTTACAATTTACTAGAGTAGAAAGTTGAACCTGTTCTCCCTTTCTCTGTCTGAGTGTTCCTTCCCCCTCTGATGGACTTCTCATTCTCTTGCTGGCTAAGTTTCTTTCTGAGTGTGAAAAAAATACTCTCACATGAGAAACTCATTCAACGGCAGGCACTGAAAACCCTCCCACATATTTTCTCCCTCCTCCAGAACACAGCTCCAATTCCCTCAGCAGGACTGAATTTAGTTTTCTCACATTAAGTTAACTAACTTAATCATAATTTTGTCAGAAGAACTATGTCTACTGCAGCATCAAAATATGCCTAAATTTACTACAGCTATAAATAGGCAAGTGTCTGCAATTACATGATACATATGCAATAAAAATTTTTGGCTCATTTTTAGTAATATAAAAACATGCGTTTACACACTGTCCTTTGCAAAAGCCTCAATCTAACACTTCCCCAAAGAGATTTTTTTCCCTGATTGATGGAATTATGAAAGAAAACAACAGATTACAAAAAAATTATGATGAATATGGATTATCATTTTGTTAACTATAATTCATAAGTTTTCAATAACTGCCTAATTTAAAGCTAAACAAACAATGAAGAGGAAAAGAAGGAAAAAAAATTACACTTGAAGAGAAAACAATAAGCTATTCTTGACCCAGCTGGAGCCAAAGAATTGTTAGAGAAAAGACAAAATTTTAAATCAGGGGAATAATTGAATGACCTCTGTGTGAAAAACTGTGCCATAAATTATCTTTACACTCTGTGGAAACATTCTCCTTTGCCTTTAGAGTAAATCAGGCAATTTTCAGGCCAAACCAATTTTCTAAATCATAATTAGACAAGAGGCTAAAATAGGTCTTTGTAATGGAAGTGGGTTATAAATTTAACATGATATCCATAATTCATCCCTGAAGAAAGGTCCTTTACATTCTGAAAGCTTGGATAATATAACTTAAAGAGCTGGCCTGCTAAATGGTGTAACAGTCTATCTTGCTTAGTTTACTTTAGAACTTTGATTCATACTGTGCTCAGTTCTTTTCCCAGTGGGAAAGCTAGATTCTTAAACCTCTTTCTCACACTTATTAAAATAATTCCCTCCTCACCAGGACATCAGGCTTGGGCATGCCCAGTTCTTTTGCTAATAATTTTGTCTTTTTCGGTCCTTAGATGAGTTCCGAATTATAATTGACTAGTAAAAAGCTTATTTTTTGTGTATCCACAGAAAAATGCTTAAAATACTAGGCTAACAGAGGGAGAAAACATCCACTGCCATTCGATAGCACATTAGACATTTAGCATACACAAAAGAGTGGAACAGGGATGTTTGAGTGACTATGACAAATGTGTCAGTAGAGAAGCAAATGCTTGAAAAAAGCATTACCTTTTAAAAAAGAGAGTTGCAAAACATATATTTTACATAGCAGGATTAGAAGTTCCTGATATTTCACCAAGCAGTCAATTGAATTGTCACGTTTCCTTCAATAGCATGTCAACCTCCTACCAATTAACATTAAAACTAATTAATTTAAAGCAGATTCTTTTTCATTGCAATTTCATTATTTTTTCAAGTAAGCCAGAGAAGAAAGAAATGTTCCTCATAAACAGTTGTCAGGAATATTTTCCAAGATTTTTTAAAAAGAATATTGATTTTGATTGAGCTACAGTTTCTATCACAGTACAGAAAAATATACAATCTTTTTATTTTCACAGTATTGCTTCCACTGTTTCAGATACTGACCAGAAGTTTCTACAGATAGTTAACGTGAAATAAATCTGACAAGCTGTTATTCAAGGCCAAAATTAGTCGCTTTTACAAAACCACATGTGTACCAAGGTAAGAAACCTAGAGTCTCTTCTACAGTAGATTCTAAATCTGTTGTTTAGCCAAATGACATATAGGCCTCAACATAGGAATCATTACTCTCTCTAACACCACTTGTACCAACAAGCAATCTGCTTACTGGATCCTTGATGATATTTCATGTTTAAAAAAGTTGGCCAAATCCACCGACCACTTGCTTTGCTCTTACGACAAATTTACTGAGTGCATTCTCTTTTTGACCTTATTTTGAGAAACAGTTCCATCATTCTGATCTGATTCTAGGCCACAAGAGTGGCCTCATGCCAACATTGTTTGTCTCACTCAGGACAGTTTGAGAATGTTGAACCAACATCTAATTGAGCAGACAAGCTGTCTCTATTTGCCCCTATGTATCCATTTGTGGTTTGTCATCGTTCCGCAGAAAGACTTTCTCATAATAAGCCTTTGATTAGATTGCAAGTTCTTAAAGTCAGGTATTGTCTTTCTAGTAACTGTGCGTACAGATCAACCTTTATAAGGCCTTGAAACTTGTTTTGCTTTTGGTCAATTCTGATAGTAAAAGAGATTCAGTTTATCTGACTCCTTTCGATTCTCCTCTGTTTTTGCTCTACAATGCACTGAATGCTGCCACTTTGCAGCATTTCTTTCTTTCTTCTGTAATTGCTTTCCCTTGCTTATAACCTAGTGAATAATATATGTTCACATTAGAGTGTTTGGCCCTGTGGGAGGACGTTCCAGTCACCTCAGTGTTTTTTCAAACATGCTACTGTATGTGACACTATGAGATAAAGTAAGTAAACAACCAGATTGCAGTTTGAATGAGTGCCACAGCTCAGATCTACAAATGCCCAAACAGAATAAAGAACCTTTCTGGTCAGCACCGAATGTTTGATAATTGGAGAAGTATCTTGCACTTACTTTAAATCTTTCGATTTAAGGGACTTTCAGAACAATAAAATGAGGATTATTAATGTTCTCTGAGCATTTTACACATGAAGAAAGCGAGGTCCTCTGAGGTAAAATGACTCATCCAAGGTCAGAAAAAAAAAAAAAAAAAGCAGTAATACAAGAAACACCACTTGTTTTGTATTGCTATCTAGAATTAACCCTATACATAAAAGATGAAATTCCATGGAAGTCAACAACTCTATTTTAATGACTGTCTTGTTTGCAGGGCAGGAGGGCAGGTCGCAAAACACTTGCAATTTTCTCAAGGTGTAAAACCTGCTGCAGAAACCAGGCAATGTGATTGCACAGTATCTACAAAGGCAAAATGCGTGCTTAAACCTAAAAATATGAAAGCCTATGGCTACTAATATCAGAGCATGATGTAGGGAATGTGACAGGCGTGGAGACTTTCCTTTATATCAGGCACCATTTTTGCTCCATGATTGGAGATAGTAAACTCAAGGACAAAGGAAGCAAGGAGTAAGCCATTTGGTAATCTTATCATGTAGCTTCTGCAAAATATTCCCTGCAGTGTAGAATTGTCCAAAGTTGCACATGCTGTGTGTTGCTGAGTGAGAAAACTAGCTGCCATGCACTGAGGTATATTGAAAAGAGAAAGAAACTCAATGATCTGTTAATAGGCATGCTGTGTGTGGTCTCTCCTGCCTACAAGTCCCTATATTAGTATATCAGCTGTATCCTTTTCAAACTAGATGATGCTTAAATTTTACTGATTGTTGCAATGAGTCTGGCAGAGGAGCAATTTTTAAATGTTTTTCAATAGCAAGTGACTCCTATATATCTCAACAGGAACAACTTTCATCCTGCTCTGTTCCCTCTTTTCATTCTTCACACTGAACATAGATTAACTGTTAATTAAATCAAGTACAACACTCCAACAAACCTGGCTTTTAATCCAATGCTATGAAAAATAAAACTAAAACATATATTCAAGACTATTTTTAAATATTAGTAACTAATGTTTGTCAGCTATACAATACTTTTGTGTCTTCTTAGAAGCCTTGATTGTTGAAAATGCTAAGAAAATAAAATTTCCACTTAGACCAGGTTGGACATAGTAGGACTATATTTTCTTAACATATCCAAAATTGTGAACTTCTGTATAAAAATAAAAAAGTAGGGCTATTGCTTTGCTTGGGTACATACCCCATGATCATCCAAGAGAATTTCAAAAGTTGACAAGAAATATTCATCTACAGATCTGTTATTAGGACCTTAACTTTCTAGTGGCTGGTTTTCCTACCAGTCTGAAAGGCTATTCAAGAGTATTATGACATGTCTAAAGTGCTGTTAACTTCACTGAAAGAATATCTGCTGAGTAATAGCTAGAGAAAATATTGACACAAGAAGATTTTTTATGGTTATTTTTCTTTCAGTTTGGATGGTGGTATGTCTGGGAAAAAACCTAACAATTTGAAAATACTAATATCATAAAAATAACTATAACTGAAATATTTTAGACTAAAAAATAATTTGGAAATAGATTTCATATTGCTACATTTTTAATTCTTTAAAAGTATGGTTCCATAAACATAGAGAAAACAATGAATTATAGATATATTTAAAACATGAGGGTATATCACTCTCTATGTGACAAGTCACAGAAAGTACATGGCAATATGTCATGGAGGTAGTATCTACAACAGTTGTGAAAAAAGGACCAAAAAACTCCTAAATGAACAGGATAAGTGACCTATTGTATAATATCAGTACAAAAACCTTTTCACAGCTATTCGTTTATCTATGTCTTTCCTCACCAAATTACCAAATTACAAGTATGTCATACTTTAAACATTTCTAATTTTTTTAAATGAAAGAAGAAATCCTAGTTCCTTGAGGAAGACAGTGCAGCACAGTGTAAAGCATAACATCTCATGACATGCTAATGGAGAATAAATTTAGCATTAATACCTTATTTTAATGAGCCATAGTTGTTTCTTGTTTTACTCATTTCAATGTTGCATCGTAGAATGCTTTATTAATGTTTTTCATAAAATAATGTGGAGCATTTTTAGTATTTTTAATAATAGTGTGCTGAATTTGGATAGTTTCATTTGCAATTTAAGTAATGCTTTGTTCTGATGAGATCTCTGGAGGTGGTTTTGACATTTAAAAGTGATGTGAAGAGATTCAAAGTGATTAAAGCTGTCAAATGTTACCCTAATTGTGTGACTGCAATCTTTTCAGCCTCTTTCAATGAGTGTATACATTATACACGCTGCACAGCACTTCTGTTTAGATTGAGGTTTTTTATTAATGCCATCCTGATTGACAGAAATTATTGCAAGATCACAAGTGGAACTAAATTAGTTTGCCACTGCATTCAAGCAACATGCAAAGCCATGAACTTTTAAGATGCAGTTATCTACTTAACAAAGTCCTTCTTCTTTCCCTCTATAAAAAACAAATATTATAGTGACAGATGATAACTTTCATATTTATACTGTCATATTAGTTCATAGGAATAAAAAAGTTTTGCCCATATTAGAATTATTTTAACCTTCAGTTTGTATTCAAAATGCTGCTTGACAGGTCATTTATTTTAAATATGGTTCCTAGCTAAGAAAAGTATTAGATGTATTCTAATTAATTATGAAAAAGTCAGATTTTCCTGACTGATATTTTATTAATATCTTGCTATGTATTCATGGAAGCTGTAATGCTTATTGATACCTTCTTGTCTATTAAAATAAAAAAGCTTCAAACCCACTTTGATATCTTTAGATCCTCACGTCTCAGCTATCTGAAGCAATAGTATTCCAATTATTTGAGAATATTTGGATATCCAGTGGCTTTTTAAAAAAATAATTAGTTCCAAATGCAGTACTACCTTCATAGATTTTCCTCACTGCACTAGGAGGAATAAAGGGTAAAAGTATGTTCTTTAATGAAATGTTTCATGGATTTTTTTAATCATGCAGAATACTTAGTGATGTTTCTGGTGTGATTTAAGAACATCTGCGTCACAACTGTTCAGACAACCAGATTAAAATGCACTGTGCTTGCTTATGCCAAAATCACTGGTAACATGCAGCAAAACTTAGATGCCTATAACCATAATCAGAAGTTCACTGTAATATTAAACGTAATGACAATTATGATGACATGAATGACAATGTCTGCTGGCCTCCACATTTCAAATGACCACACAAACTTGGAGTTCCTATCTCCAATATCTTGATCAGACATGCTGGCTGATAAAGTTGGGCAAACATGTAGGCTCAAAATAAATCAAAATGAACCTTAATATTGACGATGACAGCAGCAATTACTATGACAAGATTATCTCAACTGAAAATATAGTAGTGAGGACATCACACTATAAAGGAAAGTTCCAAACTTTAGATCAAACACTCTTACAACAAGGAAAAGGCAATGCTTGTTAATATGATGATGAAAGAAAGAAAAGAAAGAAAAGAAGAAAGAAAGAAAGAAAGAAAGAAAGAAAGAAAGAAAGAAAGAAAGAAAGAAAGAAAGAAAGAAAGAAAGAAAGAAAGAAAGAAAGAAAGAAAGAAAGAAAGAAAGAAAGAAAAAGAAATCTGAGAAAATTGAAGTTTGGGTACAGCTACTACAGGAATATGTTGCAAAGAGGCAAAGGCACAGCATTCAGTTTTACTCAAGAGTTAGAGGAGGGTAGAACACATTTCAAATGAACATTTCATTTGTGCATTTCTTGTAGGTAGAATGAGCACAGTGAGCAGGTGTAGGGGTTATCACCACTTTCCTTTTTGGCATTATACTTATTTTTTAAAAAATCCAAAGAAATATTTATCTAACATGATTCTCAGTAGCACTAAGCTACAAGGCAAATAAGACTTTAAAAACTGTCAAACAAATGATATAAAGAGATAGGAGATAATTCTCCAAAGGAACTTTTTTTCCCATTGTGTTGCCCAGTTAGATTTGTTTGCAGCTTTCTTCAGCTCAGTGACTTATTGTTATCTGGGCTGCAGAGAATAGAAGAATTAACATTTGAAATGTTAATTGTTGTAGTAGCAAATTATTATATTTCTTACTGATTGGTGGTGATTTATTTTCAGCCTATTTTAATGCCATGTTTTGCATTGAGGGAATTATTTGTGTCATTGATACCTTTGGAATGTTGTGCACTTTTCAGTCATGTTGCAGTCTCTTGACAACATTGTTAAGCATTAATTATAATTCATAATTATAACAGTTAACAATAAAGCTCGAGTTTCGATGGCTTTAATGCCTGATGAGGGTAAGTAATAGAGTTGGGTGAATAATTCATAACGAATAATTTATTCAGTGATTTTGCCAAATACTGTCTGCAAATAATTCTTTAGCTTGTTTGCAAGCAGTTCATTTTTAAGTATTGCCACATTTGAAATTTGAGCGCATTAGAATGGACACAGGGTCTTTATGGTGTTTTCCTGCTTTTCGGTAGTAATTCTAGAACAGCGTATTTTAATTTACAGAACTGATCCTTTGCTTTTTATAAAAAGTTTCTCAGGATTTTCTTTAAACTGAGCAATAAAGCAATTGTATAAAATGCCTTTATGCTGAAGATGAAATTAGATTGATCTAGATAAGTATTTTCTAAATTAGTTATTTTTAAATTCTTGTTCAATTATTAAAGAATTATTATGTTTTTTAAAGCACGATTCACTGTTTTTCATAGTTAGTGCTACTTTGAAGTAGAAGCTGCATTTAGTATTGGCTGCCTGTAATCATGGGGTGAGGAGGCAACTGAAAATGTTCAAAATTTAGCATTCTGCTGATAGGTTTGATTTTGTTGTAAGTCAGAAAACACACGGGATCAGTAAGATGGTGTGATTCAGCTAAGCTTAACTAAACTGTGTCCTTGATCAGTGTTTTAATTACCTCCTCATTCATCTGTCTGTTATGGTCATGGTGCTTTCACATTATTTCATGTTAATGGGTAAATACCTTGTGTTACCACTGCATACGTTAATTTATCTTTGTCACTCAGGCTGCAGCACTGCCATTACTTTACTCAATCTAAGCTGACTTTTGGAACCCATGAGCTTGCAGGCGCTGGATGCTGTGCTGAAATGAGGCTGCATACAACTCTTCTGAGAAAGAACCTGCCTAGCTGTTTCGTAGCAGTAGCTCATGTTCTGAAAAGAGAGTGAGTGAGAGTGAAAGATTTTTTCTCAATTTCCCCCCACAGTTCTCTTTTAAATGAACATAAATCCACAGAGGAGTTTTATGTAGCTCCACAGTGACAGAGTGTGCTCTTAACAAGCACATAAAAATGTAGGAAAAGCCACACTGTGTGAGACCAAAGGTTCTACCTTGCTGGATATTCTGTCCTAAGCAGCAACCAATAGCAGATGTTCAGGGACGAATATAGAAAATTGATGGGTATAGAAGGCTTAATCCCTTCTCTGTTCTCTCAGCTTTACCAGCTTCCTGAGCTGGAAGTCCATTGAAAACTATCACTGGTTATTTTCCTAAGTAATTGCCCAGGCTGGCAACGGAGAAGTTTATGCAGCGGGAATTATTCAATTCTCCACGAATTTGCACCCCCAACACTCTCAGAAATTTCCCTCAAAGTCGTTATATATATTTATCACATATCTGAGTAATTTCTATCATACTCATTGAAAGAATCTATCCATTGGGCAAATGCACTATCAGACAGCTTGGTTCTGCCTTACAGATGCTGAAAAATGCTTTGTTATATAACAAAGAAAGATTTTTAATCTTAAGCACCACTTCGTCCTCACCTGTATGCAGATTCCATGAAAGCAAGCAGACTGCTTGTGCTGTCTGAGGGAAACTCACACCAAAGCTCTTCACATTCCAAGACTTGTTCTATATTAATGGCTTTTCAGAGTTTGAATGGGGAAAAAAATTGAGACATGTAAAAGTCAAATAAACTTTCTTTATAAGCTGTATTGTTTACACTAAAGAAAAATCAAAATTCTTCTCACAAGCATGTAAAAGTGACACTGATTTATTTTTGAAGTCTGTTGGTTAATAACTAATCATAGAATCTTCTGACAAACTCACTCAATGTTAATATATGAGAAATAAGGTTTGCCTAATAGGACATACCTAATATTCTCCTTTAGCTGAAGTAAAAGAATTAATACTTAGTCCCAGTAATATCTACTAAGTTTTGGAAAAGGCAGGTTAAGATTCTAATGAAGATTATGAGGTCCTGCCTCAGGCTGCACGTATGACATGGAAAAATAAGTCCTGAAAGAAGAAATAAGTGTTTGACTGCTACTACTTAACTTTTCCTAGGTATGTATGTACTTCACACATACCTCTACTTGTCTGTGTTTCCTATACTTCTGTAAATATGTGCAGATATTTATTTGTGTGTCAAGTCACTGAATGTGGAATAAATTTAGGAAGTTTGTTTGGAGTAGCATCAGTGTGTTTAGTCTTTGGCATGATTTGAAAGGACATTACCTCAGCTCTTTTACCAGAGCTGTTCCATTAGTAGAATGCCTCACCTACCAAAATTGCCATCCTGAGATAAAAGTCTGACAAAAAAGGTCCAACAAAAGTTCAATCCTTGTCAATCACTGAAAGATTTTCAGATCTTGGCATTGTTCATCACAAAGGGGTATAACAGTCCTGTATCCTGCTCTTCCCTACGAACAGAAGATCCATCAAATAAAATGCTAGTTTGGGCTGAATGTGAAGATTTACTCAAGGTATGTGGGGGGTGGGGGTGGGGGGAGGGAACAGGAAAAAGAAAAAAACCCCATCGATTCTACAGAACTTTAGAACATGATGCCTTAGAGAAGTAAGAAAGGAGAAATTGGATCATGGTCAGTGAAGTCCTTTTAATCTGTTCTCAATTATGTAAGAAATTTGGTTTTTTCTAATAAAGAACTAACATAGAACTTGTGTCACTCATAGCACAGATGGCTGTGAAAATGGGAGGTCCATTCATTTAAAGCAAAACACATCCTCATAACAATAAGGCAGGAGATAACAAAAGAAGCATTCGCTACATATTAAACTGAATTTTCCCAGAAATTTTTTGTTTAGCTGTTAAAAATTCCCAGTAAAGCATCTACATTTTGTATTAGCAGATTGTATTGTTTGGAATATGTAATTTGAAAAGGAGGTGGAATGGGGGACCTTTAGAACTAGATGGTTTATACATCTAAAATTAGATAGAAAATACATTAATAGATAAAATCAACATTTTCCAACTGTTGATATTTTTTAAATTTTATCCCATTTCAAAATGAAAATTATATTGTCTGAAATCATTGTATTTTGGGGGTCCTCTTACCAGACTTCTCATGTCTCTTACTACAATGAACTGCCTCTTTGCAAAATCTTCTGGGAGAAAACTTCTTATTCTTTTTATTGAAGCTGACATTTGGGAGAAAGTACCAGCTCCCAAATTACTTTGATGTTTATGACATATTTTGAACACAAGACATACCCTGTAACTCAGAACTGTCAACATGCATAATTTGTGTCAATGCTGTTTTACCTAGACTCAACTTGGCCCTTGAATTTGCTGTCTGCAGGCTACATGAGGCCTTAGCCCTTCTTGCAGCCTCTCTGCATTGTCTGTCTGCTTTGCAAAGTACCCTTTGTCACCTGTGCCTCTCTACAGCTCCGCACTGCATATTGCTCTCACCGACTGTGGCTCACTAACCCTAAGCACTTAGCAGAATTATGCTCTCCTGTATGGTCTGGGAAGGGGCTGAGGATGCTGTTCACAGTCTCAGTTCTCTTCAGCTTCCAGTCACAGAAGAAAGATCTGAACAGGAAAAAGGAGATGACAGGTAGGAGTAGTAAGACACTGAGTGTCTCAGAATCTCTTAAAATTTCAATTTACTCTTGCTATCAGACAAGTGGAGGGCTTTCTGTTTTCAAGAGACAGGATTGTAGACTCTCCTCATAATGAAAGGATTGTGAATGGCCTGTAAAATGCCAAGATTTCCCATGTGTGCCCTAGGGCACCAGTAAGTTTTGAGAAAGTTCCAAATCAAAAGTAGCTTTTGTATTGCTTCTCCAGGAGCAAAAAAGCAGTTCATCAGCATGGGATGAATGCAAGTACAAAGCCAGGTGCTTAGGTAGTCAGGAGTAAATGCTTCAGCATAAAGCAGGTTAGCTGCTGTCTCATATTAGAGTAATTTCATTCTAGTAGGAAAGAAAACTTGATAAAGGAATAGAGTATTCAGGGTTCGTTACAACGAATTACTCTAAAAAGTTTTCCAGACACACATTTCACAGAACAGACTTTGCCTGTTGAAAGCAAACCTGCTCTGCAGACTGGATTCCTGGTGTGCTGTTTAGGTATGCTGGAAATATACACTCCAAAGTATAAAGTAATACTTCAAGAGAAGGGAGTAAGAGCAGGCTGAAAGGCTGGAAGGAGAAAATGAGCCCATGAAAAGATAATATTTAACACTTGTGGGGTAGCATTTCATTTTTCTTGTACTTCGCAAACACTGACTGATTAATAATCTCACAGCAATACGCTGTGTAAGGTAGTACACTTCCTTCCTATTATTATCCCCAGTTGGAGGTGGTGGGGAACGTATAGAATTAGATGGGGATGGAAGGGACACATCAAGAGCTGTCTGAATTCTCAGTAGTAACCTAGAGAATTCTTCCTTATTATTTTGATTTAAGCAAATTTTAGCTTTTGAAATCAGAGCCCACGGAGTGCTTCATTAACAACATTTTGCTGGCAGTGCTTCCATTTTTTTATTTCCAATTATAAGGCAACAAGTGAGTTCTTTCTTTGTGTACAATAGCAATGCCAGTCATTTGTGTTTGCAATATATCTGTCATTTCTGTTGGTGAAGGGAGAGGAAAGAGGTACTGAGTACAGGCACTGAGTGGTATGCTCTCAGCATCTGTCACTGCTGTCAATTACTTGGTTTTCATTTATAAAAGGCAATATGGGATCTTTAGCTTTTATAGTACCCGAGAAAGGCTGGTTGGTGATTATTGATTTTATTTAGGCCAGGGGAGCTGCTCACACACAGACTACAGTGTTGTGTGCTTCCTGCTGCTAGCTCTCCTGCCACTTACTGTTTTCAATTATTTATAAAATCCAAGGCACATCACAGAATGGTTCAGCACAGTCTCTGAGACAGGCTGCTATTACAGTGCTCCATCCATGTGCCTACCGTTTTTGTAACAGGAATTGACATGACCAAATTGCCCTAATGAGGTCTGATCCATTATGAAGGTCTGCGTAGTAAAAAAACCTATACAGAATCTGGTATAACCATCACATGCTGCAAATCCCATGGTCATCACTTTCCAAAGTAACCACCACTGACTATCAGCAATTTAATGTGCACTTCTGCCAATGATTCCATTTTGTGTTTATCCTATCTTCTCTAAGTGCCTTATGTGGATAATGATATGAGGAGATCTGTTTTCTTCAGTGAGAGAAATTACTTCAAGACTCTCTGCTAAAAATTGTTCAGAAAAGTAAGAGACATGTTTTTCTCAAAAGATCTGTGAAAAATTTTCAGTAAAGGCTTCAGAAGAAGCTTGAATGCAGGCAGATACTGAGAGAAGAAAAAAGAAAAATTGAAAAGGGCTTTAAGACGAAAGAGAACCAAGAAGGCATTCCTGGTCATACTTGTTTCCCACTTTTTCCCCTGCAGCTGAACTCCCTACAGGAGCTAAGAAGGGAGCTCAGTTCTGGGAACTAAGAAGGGGCGTTAAGGCTGTAGTTGAGGCAGGACAAAAGATCAACAGAAATGCTTGTGATCTCACAAAAGATTGGGTAACACTGAAATGTTTTAGGAATTTTTATTACTCTGGAAGGGCTTAAGATGTTCCAGTTATCTGCAAAGTTATAGGATAGAAAATAGGCAGTTGCAGATGTTCAACACAGAATAAATAGAATATAAAAGAGCTGGTAAAAAAAAATATGGGGATTAGTTCAAAAATAATTTATTGACTGGCAAAGAGACAGAAGTCTAAAGTTTCTTACCAGGTGTTTCCAAACAAATCACTCTTTTACTTATATTGGTAAAGAGCATACCCAAAGATGTTTCTAAAAATGCAGTACCTAACTCTTAAGCATAGGGACCATATTATATTGTTTTCAGATAAGGTCCTAAAATAACTTTGTCCAGAACATAATACTCATATTGCTAAGAATCACAGAATATAGGGTCTAGTAGTGGCATTTAGAACTGATAATGTTGGAAAGTGAGCACAGTATAGTAAGTGTGGATTGTTGCTGTCAAGCTGACAAACTTTTTCACGCTCGATGCTATTAAAATACCTTCTTACCGTACATTACATATAAGTTTTGTACTTTTTGTTTCTCAGAATTGTGATTCTAATTCCACAGTTCCTGACTTGATCCCCAGAAAAGGGTACAGTGAAACTTCATCCCTGATATATATTTTTTGTTTCAACTAATATAGATTTGTTCTTTACATAGTGTTTTGCTTTTTATTTTTTGTCTTAGTATGCCCCCAGCAGAAGCAATGCAGCTTTTAACTATAGTTCCATGAAAAGTACCAGAAAAATACTTCTAAAATTTACTTCAAAAGTATATTTACATGTTTAGTGTCACTTTTTAAAGGAATTCTTTAACTTCTTAAATCTTGCACTGAACTTGGCATAGGAATTAAGAATTTATATATATTTATGGAATGAATATATATTTATAGAAAAGTTTCTGAAGTTCTCTATCAGCTGGAGTCTCAAGTGCTTTCTTTTTCTAAAGGGTATATTTTTTTTCAATTATACCTTTATTTAAGAATCAGGCGTTGATGATGCAGTTCATACCATCTTCCCAGAGTGCTGATGCTATGGGTAAGGAGCTAGATTTTCCTCTCTATCCCCTGGTACATAAAGTTAGGTGACGTTAGAAGCCCAAATATATAAATGAAAGTGATCATGTCAGTGGAACTTTTAATCAGCCTATATTAGAACAAATACACAAACAAACAAAACACAATAACCTTCTGCTTGAATGTAATACATGTTTCAAATTTCTTGTCAGCACTTGTTCCTCCAACAGCTTATTAAAACAAATATGATGTGCACTGTGAAAAATATCATGCAAGGATAAACACAGGAAAGTGGCAGATGATGGGGAACACAGCCAAGAATGAAGATGTAATTCTAGATTTTATTCCAAAAAAGTGTTATTTGAGAATGGGTTTCGTCACTTATGTGAAGATTTTTTCTGACTAAGCAGGTCAAACTCAGACCATCAGGTCTGACCAGAATGATCACCTTTCAGGGTCAAGACTGCTTGTAACACAGTCTCCTCTTTTATGCAGGTAGATCTTATTTTCATTCTTTGTCATAATTGTCATAATCTGAATAAAATTTATGCAACCAATTTTATAATTTAATATTTTTCCTAAGTACTTAAAACAAGAAGTCAAACTGTAAATGTGTGAGAACTGTAAGAGAATGTTCATGAGAGACTCCTTATAATGGCATTGTTATATACTTCTAGCTGTGATTTTTGTAAATTATATTTTGGTTATTGTATTTAAGATCATAATCTTAGGGGACATAAGGAAGTAGTTTGATCCCCTTTGTAGCATTTATTGCAAGTGAGTCAGTCAAAATATCAGATAGGAAAGATCTGGTTGGTATTACAGTTTATAAATAGTTGCTGCCTTTAAGACCAGATATGTTATTCGTACGCTAAATATTTTCTTTCCCAAAATGTAGTAGAAAGCTTAAAAAGTGGTAAAGTACAATGCTTATTTCCTCCAAAGGAGAATATAAGCAGAGACATATAGTATATGTGAAAATTTGAAGCTGAAAAATATGGAATAAAGTCAATATAAAGACATTTCACAATAATTGTTAAAAGCAGCTTCAGTCATCAGGCCATTTACAACACAAGTACAGAGGCTTGAGATAGATGATGGGGATCTTCCTGCATGAATTCACCTATAGAATCACTGCCCAAATAATGATATGTATTTTGGACTGCAAGTTATATACGTTCATTGGCACAGAATGAACAACAGATCTAAAGAATAATGTAACCTGAAAACTAAGCATTCTCTAATACTAAAAACATTTTAACCTTAGCTAATCTAGAATTACAGAAAAATTATATTACTATGAGGATCACTGTAACCAATTTGTGAGTTTTGCATTCTCAATCTAGATTTATAGAAATCTAGTTTTTCTGTAATTAAATAGCAATAGTAATAGTAAAACTAACAGTAACAGTTATAGCAATAACAATAACACTAATCATGGAAACATTTGTATAAATTTGTAAAATCAAATTTATAGAAATAAGAAATATTCAACAAAGGTGAGTGTCCTATTTGTGTGACTATGGCAGTTAAGATTAATTACTTTTATTAAAACTATTATAAAATCCTTCCAGTGACTAGGAAAGAGAGCCATAGCATACAAATTGCACTTATACTTCTAGACATTAAAAAAATATTTTTCTCCCCATTAAAATATGCTCTTTTACTCTCAAAATAGAAATGGTGGATGAAGAGGAATTTTCCATATATCACTTATCAAAATTTGTGTAGAAGTTTCACACAGTCTTGTAGACAAAGTGCACTTGGATGTCAGGCAAGTATTTTTAATAAAGTTGTACAGGTAGTTCTAGAAGTATCTATCTAGACATCTATGATATGTAGACGTCCTAAGATTAGTCATCCATGATAAACTAAAAGGTTCTATTATCTGATTTGAGAGTATGCTGAGTACATTAAAGATAAAAGTCTTGTCCTGCCAAATTCAAAAAGGAAATCAGTGGGATCTGGATCCCATTAATACATTATATGAGAAATTCTTTTGGATAGGTTTTAGATAAGACATCAGGATGGACCATGCAGGTGTTTCAGTCACTTGTACATTGTCCTATCTGTATTATGGATGTCAACATTTAATTTGAGACCTTCTCGTTTCTCCAGAATTCAATCATTCTATCATTTCCAAAGATTTTGAATTTGATTACTCTTTGACCATAAACTCGACCATACTGGCTTGCTCAGACCAATAATCAAATAATTCTGCCAGAACTTCTGTTTAACTCAGTATGAAGTTAATCCTTCATACAGTTTGAAAAGCTGTTACTTCAATAGCCAGCTAGGGACTGAGTATTTAAAAAGAAATGGTTATCATTAGGAGTGTTTCCGCAGAAACCATAATCTTTTTTTTTCAGACAGCTGACGTTCTTATTCAGGAAATTAAGCAGGAAACATTTCATTAACAGTGAAAGTGAATAAACTTAGTGAAGAAAAAGAAAAAAAAGTCACAGTCAGAAAATCAGACATCAAATGGTGGAAAATTTTCATAGCTCCATTAAAATTAATGTCACTATACATCAGTTGAGGATCAGGACCTTACTTCTTTAATTAAAGTTGCTTCCAAGATATAAAACAAGGACTGCTATCAGGCTTTCTGGATTATTGCATAGCTCTTACCTACAATATTTTAATCAACTAAGTCCAAATTGATCTCAATAAAAATAGATTAGCATTTATCAATATATGGAGAGAGCTTAATATAAGAAAAACATATCCTTGAATCACAAAACTATTATAATTTACTACATGCATTGGAAATGTTCAATGAAGTTGATTCCTATTTGTGTGACTGCAGAAATTCAGATTAAAGAAATTATTTTATTAAGACTATTGTGAAATACTTCCAGCAACTAGGAAAGTGTATCATTTTGTTTATCTTAAATTTAGGCAAATATATTGGGACTTCCACTTTTTCTTACCTTTCCTAGTTTCTGAAACACCAATGAAGACATTAGAAGCCAAAAAATACAGCTAAAATATGTTCTGGTGGAGTGATGACCTAGTTTTTTCATGTGTTTGGAAACTGATAAAGGCCAAACCCCGTACAAGCAAAACTCTGGCATAAGGCATTTCAATACAATGGATCCACATGTTAAAGCCTGGCAGAGGAAAGGCCTCATCTGAATGATGTGGCATCTTTGTAGTGTGATATTCCCTTCCTGATCTGGGCATGCTGATTTGGGATATTAAAACCTCTCTAATGACCCCCAATTGCTCATTACCACCCAGCAGCTGGATGCTGGCACAGATCTTTGGTGAAGTTGTTTTTGTGAACATTTTCACATACATTTACAGGAAAATCAAACCAATTAACTCCTACCACCTACTTAAACTGTTGGAATAACATAGCTAGTTTTGCAATCGTCCCCACCATGCAATGGTTAGAGCAGTAAACTTCCTCAGGACAGTGATCAATTGGGGCTAACATCTGAAACCACAACAGCATTTTGCAGAGCAAACAGCTGTCTATGGCCATCCATCCACAACTTCCTGCTTTTCTCAGCTCAGTGGCTGTAATGTACCGGAGGCCTGTGGGCTGCCTAAACAGTTTAACAAACCAAACAGATTTTTTTTTAGAATAGAAGAAAAGACATAAAGCCAATTGTGTTCAGAGTTGTTCAGGATAGTTACCTAAGAATATGAAGTGTGCGCTATACATACTGAAGCAATTATACTGCAAATACTGAGAACACAACCTGGCCTCCTAGTTTCGTATCTGATTAAAGTGTTTGTAATTGGAATCAGCCTGTTCATGTTTTTTTAAAGCAATGGATGCACTATTTAATATAGGAAAAATCTGGCTAGTGTGTATGACTGCTCTGTTTGTGAATTCGGTTGACCAGGAAAGACCAGATTAGCTTTTCCTACGGCTAATTCGGGTTTGCCAGGAAAAAAAGGTCAGCTTGTCTATCCTAAATGCTCTGGACTTCTTTAAGGACAATTTGGAACAATTGCTTCTACATTCTATTGCTTTATTTATTTTACTTGTCTCCTGCTCTGCCTGATGCACAAAGACACAATTAGAAAATGTGGAATCTGTTTTTGTGTTTAAGTTGATAGTTCCCCTGTTTTTTAACAGGGAACGTATGCTTGTCTTAACTTCTAGGTACCTACAGATTGGACAATATGGCAGCAGCATTTTTAATCCAAAGAGGACATAGTGCATGTCCTCTCTATTGTTGCAGCATATCACAATGAACAATGTATTAATTCAATTTAGAGTGCTGTTTTAAGGCAATGGCTTAGGAGGTTTCATGTTCTTTTTTTCTACTGAAGTAAAAAGTGAGGTAACATCCTGAAGAGATAAAGAAAGAAATGAAGCTATCTCTTAACCTCTACTGAGCAAGATGATTTTCATCCCAATGGAAGTCTCCTCAAACATTTCATCTAGTACAAACCATCAGTGCTCCCAATAAAGGCAATGATTTTTAAGCTAGAAAAACACTTGTCACAATTTATATGGTTAGATGGTAGGTAGACATGGATAGAGCATAGCAATCCAGTTTGAGCCACAGGTAGCTGTAACTCTAGAAATGTGTTTTTGTTTTTTTTCATTAAAAGACCTTGAGGGTTAAAGTCATGACTGAACAGCTTAAGACTCACTGAGATACAGCCCAAGATAATGACAGAAACATTCTTTGGTATGTCATGATCTCCCATGCTAATGTGAAATAGATCACAGATAAAAGAATAAACGGCAAAGAATTAATATATAGACATGAGCTCATAAACTAGATTTTTTTCTTTTCCTTTCTCCAGTTTTCTCACTTAAAAAGATTTCAAATAGGTTTCAGTTCACATTTACTAAATAAATATATAAAGAAATGGAATTATGACAAGTCTTTTAAAATTCAATTAATTTCTGTTGTGAATTCATCTTTCAATAAAGACAAGAAAATCCATTCCCAGGAATAAGAATATATTTTATCCCTACTTAGATATCAGATCTTATAGTCACAAATGCAAGTCTCAAGTTAAAAGTATGTTAATAAATCTGAGGAAAAATATAGTTTTTCTTCCTGTAGAGTAGCTCATTAACTTGCAGTTTGAAATCTGAATTGTGATTTTAATAATAAATTGTGGAGTCTAGTATCTGCCAAAGATAAAAACCTAAAAGATACCCATTCTCTCTTTTTACTAGTATACAGCATGTTTAACATCACTGATACACACACGTATTTACTTCCTTTAATTTCAAACCCCAAAACTATTAGGAAAAAAGAGCATAAAGTTCTCAAAAAAACCCAACCAAAAAAACCCAGAAGGAAAATCAGAACATGAAAATAAGAGACAATCCTGGATTCAGAGAGACTTAAGAGTTGAAATCTAAAAATTTTTTGAATCAATCGAATAATCTTTTTTTTTTAAAAAGGACTACACTGTATTTGGAATGTCCAAGTTTGAAAATTGTAGTGATTTAACACTTAATTGGAAGAGAAAACAAATTTCTGGAAAACGGAGAAATCCTGGACTTGGTCAAGGATCTAATAAAGTAATCAAACTTATTGTTTGGATGAACAGACAAAAGCATTAATTCTAAATTAAAGCAAATTTTTTAATAGATTTCACCTTGAACAGAATTCTTACTTGGATTTAAATATTGACAGAAAAAAAAATTGCTAGAACTTATAATTCACATGTCCTTCATGTTATTATAGAGTTTAATGGTGCTTCTAAGACATTATGTCTCTCCCCTCAAAGCTAAGACCTTATTAACTTTGCCATGCTAGAATAACTAAGGAAGCCTTTCAAGTAGGCTTTGCTGCATGTTTTTTTTTAAATTTGGCCTTTCATTGATCACTCTGCCACTTGTCACTTGTTAGAGTAGCTAAGACAACACAGCACAAGTCATACAATAAAATTTAAAGTATTTAAAGGACAGTTTTAAGAAGCTATCATGAGGTTGCAATAAAACATTTGTCATGGACAGTTATTGTAGACAGAAATATTACATTTAATAACATAGCATATATGTTACTATTGTCCTTGTTAATAATGCTTATTAACAGTAAACAGTAAACTAGCTGTATAAAGAAGAAAAAACAATTGTTACAGAAACCACCTTGGTATTTAAGATGAATTTTAAAATGGATCAAATGTTTAATGTGATCTTTTGAAGCAAGTGAATAACCACTTCACTATGAGTGAAACTATGCCAGGTCACAAAATAAAAGTAAGAATAGGAAAGTATTAAGGTGCTGTATTGTTAGCTTTCTCCCAGCATAGGTGCATAGATGTGTTTGAGACAAATTACACCCTAACTTTAATGAAATTGCACAGGAATAACTAAAAATTTTCATCACTATAAAATATGGATATTCTTAAATTGCTTCTGATTCCAATGTTTTAGAAAAGTATGTTTATATTTTCTAAACAGATTCCCTGCTGCAGCTTTCACAAATAGCTATATTCGATAGGGAGTGTATGTGCATGTAGGAATTAGCGTGCACATATGAATTAGTATCAAGCATTTGCTAGTTCAAAACTGTCCAAATGCAAGATTTGAATCAAATCTAACACTCATTGGCACGTGGACAAGTATATTAAAGCACATGTTCTGTGTTAGCACCCAATTTGGCTTTAACTTTGCATATATTTCCTGCTATAAATTCTCTCCGATGGAGCAGCTTCCACGAAGACAAAATAATATGGAAGGGCAATGGCGTTTCTCTGTTTCCAAAATATAACAATGTGCCCGCAGATTATTAAAACAAAATGCAGGATAGATAATTTGCTTAGCTTTAGATGCTAATGTACAATATATTTTCCCATCTCCTCCCATTTAGTGAAATTACTCTAGAAGAAAAATATTCCTTTTTATTGAAGTATACTGGATTAAAGTGAATTATTAAAATGCATAAAACAAGACAGTAATGTATAATGTGGTTTGTGACAAAATGTACTGTAACCTTAACTGTAATTATATCAAATATATTGATTTAAATTTCATAATCAAATTGTGCAGGTAACGATCCATATCTTTGGTAATTGAGTTGTGTGTGCAAATGTAATTATAGTAATGGTATAAAAATTTGATGATGCCATCTAGATTAGATTGAACTTTGGGTGTACTTTAAAGAATATTCAGGGATTCATAAAAAATCATTTTATGTGGAACTATATCATAACACAGGACTGATCTTTTCCTGAGAATGGAGTTTAATTCCTGTTAGAAATGTGGCAGAAAAAGTTCCAACCAGAAAAGCATCTTCAAATGATATGTTGCTCTTAAAATATAGGACCCACCTGATAAAAGCCTTTGTAGAAGACAGTAACTTTGTTTTGTATAGAAGATATATTGAGCTTTTCCTGAATGGGCTTTTTTTGGCTTACAGTACTCTCTACAGATGCTTAGAGCTTCAGTGCTCAAAAGTATTCTGAACTTTTAAAATAGTGACAAGGAAGATTACATTTTTCATTGTAGAAGGGAGAGATATTTGATAGTTCTCCACAATGCTGAAATTATTAAAACACACACCCAGACTCACACCCAGACACATGCACACATCCCCGAACAAAAAATAAAACAGAAAAATCATGTCCCCCCAAAACAACAAGCAACCAACCCAGCAGTCCTTTATATAGTACCAAATAGTCAGTCACCTCTAATGAGATAGATACTCTGGCTTTGTTATCAAATGCTTTCTTATGATGGCTACAGTAAAGGTACACAGTGCCTATAGATTTGCTATAATCACACATCTTTGTTTCAGACTGAACAATAGAAGTTCCTAACAAAACTTTATAGATCTGCAGTAAAAATTGAGGGGGGAAAAAAAAGGGAAAGATAATCTGTACTATATCCCCATTTCCCCCATTTCTGGAGAAATTCCTCCTTTCATTCTGTTTTTGGTTCACACAGATATTATTAATCTCAATGGTATCTGTATGCGTTTTTTAAATATCAGACTTTGGCTCAAAAATTCTATTAAAATTTTATGAGTTGATATGAATTTTCCCTTACTTAATGGGAGTTAGTTTGGTGTATAAAACAACAAAAGATTTTCTAGAATAATTTATCTCAGCCAAAAACTGCTGTAGTAGAATTGTCTTTTACACAAATGTCTCAAATTAATTAAATTCAAAAACATGAAAATGATGCATGTATGTCTTCCTTTTCTAAATCTGTACTATTCATATACCAGCATCCTATGGTGCATTTGTTAGAGGCAGAATCATGTATCTAGCAGAATTCTAATTGCAGAATTGCAAATACAAGTAAGATTAGATTGTCTTGGTACTTCAGGACGCAGATTTAAAAAAAAATCAGCTATACCAAATTTCAGATTAATCAAATGTGTATCTAGAAGATGTGATTTTCAAAAGATGTAGGCCAAATTTGATTATGCAAATGGACAGAAGTATGTGGCTAGTAAATATTCAGCTAATTAGAGTTTTATTAGATCAAGTACGTGAAGAAACATTGTTTGTTTCTGTCACATCTGATGGTATGTGGCATTCAAATATAAAAGAGAATTGTTATTTAGAATTAAGAGAAAAATCATGGAACTTATATTTCTAAGATAAGGATGGCTATAGGATCATGGTAAAATATGAAACTAAGAAAAATATATGATTCTTTCTTTTTTTATTTATTCTGTTTCTCTGTCGATATTGAAAGAAGATATATTGTGTATTGGGGGTATAGTGGTAAAAATGCTTCATCTGGTTTCCTTATCTTTTCTAGATCATATCTAAAAAAACCCCCAATGATAAATTAAAAAAGTTCAATAGGAAAGTCCTTGTTCTATAAGGACAAAATGTTATCTGAACAAATTTAACAATGAAAAAAGCTTCAACAGATGTTGTTGCTGAACAGAGGTGATGAAGAGAAGGTGACAAGGAACCACATTTCATATTAGTTTGCTCAAAACTGTGACTGTGCTTTATAGTGGCTTTTAAGTAATTTTTTTAGGTTTTATTCATATCACGGAACAAACCACTAACATTGATCTCTGCTAATACAACATAAATGCTTCCCGTGGATATTAAAGTCAGTGACACAGTTCAGCATGCAGTGGCAGCATATATAGTCAGTTACAAATATGCTTTACACAAATTTACCTCTAGAAGGAGGGGGAAATCTTATCAGAGTAATGGCCAATCTCTTTCATGCCATAGGTCAAGTTTTCCGAAGTCAGAGGGCATATTCTGGGCACAGAACATACCTCAATCATATTCAAACCACACAATCAGTATTCATATTGTGTTTTTTTCCTTAAAAAAAAGTATTAGTCCAGTATATAATACTTTTTACTTCAAACCAAGCTAAGGTTCCTAGCTACAGCCCACCTAAATTTTGATTCAAAATATCTAAGTTCATGTGATATATTTTGGCTGAGAGGATATCTGAGTCACTAAAAGTATAGGTTGCTAGTCTTATCATAGTTGTGATTGCCCTGAGCCCATCACCTTCAGGGAGAAGAGATTGATTCACCTGCTAATTATGTATATGTCAGAAGCTTGTTCTGTCATTTGTCAAATACCATAAAACTGAACAAAGAAATATGTAATTAGTAAACTCAAGTACAGTTCTTTAGCATCTCATAAAGAAAAAAAAAGTGATTAACAATTTTTCTATGTGCTCGGAAAGTCTAGAGAACAGACATCTAAGTATTTGAAATAAAAAAATCAATAAACAAAAATGGCCTTAGATTTGAAGGGGAAGTGGAAGATTTTTTTCTTTTAACTAGCATTTGTAATTAGGCGTCTAGCTCATATTTAGCCACTGCTATGTTTTCCAGTGTGTTGAGAACTTGGACATTTTCTCAAAGGTCAATGGAATTATACAGTGACATGGCAGTAAACAAGAGGAAACAATTAAGAATCTTCTTATTTTTTCCATATGGTTAGGAACAAAATATACTTTTACCTTTGATATTTCTTAAATGCTATGCCTATCTATATGCTAATTAAATGAGTACCACATGACCCTTTGTGATTGCATCCCACTGTTTTTTACATTTATTTTAATCCTCAGAACAAATAAAATTATCAATTAACATCATGAAGCAGTATTAGAACTTAAACAGGAAAGATAATATTCAGATCATCTTATTCTGAATATCAAAATAATCATTACTAAATTGATTTTTCAATCAATTTAATCAATTTAATTCTGGATTTGACCAGAATTTTTTTAACTTAATATCGGTTCATTTCATTTTTTCCACCTCCATAAGTCAGCAGTTGTCAGACGGATGATGAGTTTTTCTTGTGATGTAATGCATTTGAATGTATTAATTTGTCTTTATTGATCCTCTTATGAGTCTTACTAGTCTTAATAATGTAGAATTATCAGAATTTCTTTGTAAAGTAATAAATAGAGTACTTTTGTAGGAAGGCATTTGTTTTGTGAGCCAGATACAGAAACACTATATCACTAATTGAGACTTAAAGTTAGCAGAGAAAAGAATTTTGAAAGGAAGAAATCTGGCACCTAAGTGTTCAGGGGGAAAAATGTGAAAATACCTATTTAAAATATTGATCTCCTTTTTATTAAATATATTTTTTGTACAACACAATTGTGTGAGTCAAACTGAAATTTTTTTGTAGCTTATCCAAAAAGAAAAGCTTTCTTTTAAGGCTAAAATTATAGCCTTCAATTTCTTAATTCAAAAGCTTTCTGAATGAAATTCAAGATTACCTTTTTTTTTCTTTTGCTGAATCAGTTAAATGACTTAGCTGTTCACAGTGCAGTTGCCTCCTTATTATACTTTAGATAAAAGAATATTTTAATGGTCTTGCATACAGCAAGCAAATAAAAACAGACAAAATTATCTGAAAGTTCTTGCTGATCATTCAGTTTCATAAGCTATTCTACAGAAAGCTGAAATAGAAGTTATGAACACTTTCATTTCTGAGAGTCGTTTAACTTCTGTAGTATAAAGCTCTTACTGCCCATTCAGTGGAAATAATGTGCTGCTCTGCACACCTTATAGGCGTAAAGCTGTTGAAGAAGATATTCTTTAAAATACTATAATCAGCCACTAGACCTGATTTCTGAAATCCGCAGGTGTCTATCTCAGATGTGATTCCTGCATTCTGAATGATTAATCTAAATTATTTAAACAATTCAGTAGCTATGTGCACTTACCCATATTTGGCAGTACTCATTTATTTCTAACTTCGATCTCAGCAGTCCAAGTTCAATAAAATACATAATCACATAAGTGGTCATCAACTTAGGGAACTAACAAAGAAAACAAATAGAGATGCTGCATAAGCACCTGAAGTTCATGGACATATGATCACTTGGATAACGGGAGACACTCCTGATTTAAGTCTGAATCAAGCATCTGGAAGGTAAAAGAAAGATTCGTTCACATTGGATGTTTTGTGTTTAGAGCTATCAGTATAATGACTCGAAACATGTTCTGTTGTTCTATACACATTCATAAAAATTTTTACAGCTCACAGAGTATGATTATGAATGAAATATTAACAACCAAAAAAGTCTGGAAAGAACTGAGGGTCATTACTGTGCTGGCAACGAAAGTTATCTAATGCACTTTCTAGAAATAGTTGGAGGAGATAAACCTAGAATGAGAATATCAAATTGTAAATTGTTCAGAGCCATACACATGCTTAGAGAGTCCTGGGTAAGCAAGCAAAGGATAATAGACACTTACAAAACCATTGCCTTAATAATAGATATGTATTCTCATATTCAAAAATGATGTTTCAGGAAGTTAACAGCAACATGCCCAATTATTTAAGATTGCTGCTTGCAAATCTTTTGGGAGTTCCTCTCATTTGACTTTCATCTACCAATAAATATACAGCCTATTTTGTAGAGCTTTTAGTCTAATTCCTATTTGAGTTGGAGCTGCTGCCACTGAAGTCATGATGATAATTAAGCACATTGCTAGGCCCTGACAAATAGAGGTGATAGCAATCATAAAACTATTGAAATGGAAGCTTAGGTTTCAAATATTGTTCCCAAAAAGATATGTTCCAAATTTTTTAAATGGTCTCACAATTCAGGAAATTCTTTATAGTACTAATCTGAATCCTCTCATGCTCAGCCTAATTCCTGTATGATATTGCACGTCCACAATTCATGGTAAATGACAGAGTAAATTCACGGTTCATAAATGCATCTATCTAATTGCAATCCTTTTTAAGCTTAAAGGATCAAGAGTTTAAGTTTACTTTGGTGTTTTTCTGAGAGAATGCTTTGGGATTACAACACACAGGTAGAGATATATCTAACTACTATTACCAGAGCATAAATAAAAGCAAGTATTACGATAAAGAGGATATATTAGAAGAAATGGAAAGGTGATCATATAATCAAATGAAATGACCAAGATTACCTATTTAAAAATTTGTCTTGAGTAATAAATAACAACAATGTTCCTAAAGGTAACATTGATTTCCTACACCCTACAAGGTGCAGCATGTTCAGACTGGTATTGGATTCTTCTTGTACCAAGTCAAGTTTACTATCATTTTACCTCCCAAGATAAAACTGAGATTCTTGTCCTTCAGTGAGTCCATACAAATTCACAAGGCGATGATTGTGTTATCACAAGAGACCAATGAAAACGGTAACAGAAGATTCCCATTACACTTTTATAGTAGTCAACTCCTCCACTCTTCCTAGAGGTTTACAAAAAAATGCATGGTTACAAAGTTCAGATTCCAGATATCTTCAGCAGTATATTATTGTTTGGGTTAATGGTTCTGATTACATTTTTTTTTTTTTTTATAAATTACTTGAAAGATGCATCTGAGAATTTAGGTAGAAGGAATCCTCCCATATACTTCAGAAAGGATTATTTGCTTTGCTTCTGCTTCTGCAATGCTTTCTTAGGATGAAAGGTATAAATAGTATATTTACTTATTTATGCAATTATTCTCATTAAGAGATTCTGTGAGTGAGAGCTGTACAGCATGAGCAACTCAGAAATTGCTCTTCTACTGAAATGCATGTTATTTGAAAGTACAAATCTGAACTTCTCATTACATAGTAAATCACTGTTGTTTTTTGTTTGTCTGTTTTGGTTTGTTTGCTTTTTTTTAATTGTAAGGTGTAGACCTTCAAACTGACATGTAGAATTCTTAGCTTGCACTTAGGGCTGAAGTAAGGAAAAACAAAACCAAAAGAGGATTACAGTTTCAATCAGAATAAATGGAAATTATTATTTTGTTATTTGGTATTGCTGATAAATAAAAATTATGCATTTTAACATTGTAATTTTCTTCTAAAATACACTAAGTTTTTAAAAATAGAAGGTCTTACAGATGACAATATAAATTGATAAAATGAATCTTTTCCAGTACCACTTTTGAAATAGCTGGATAAGTAGAACAAAATTTTGCTATGGAAATGGGAATTACTGCTGTAGTGACTCTATCGTTTCAGCAAAATCCTATCAATAAGTTACCATAGAGTTCGATTCACTGCTACGTATTTTGAAGCTTTTCTAGAACGAAAGGCTGAGACAGCTGTAAAAATTGAGTCTCCACCAGACTAGCTGACTCATCAAGGAATTAGCCATGCTCAGGAAGTCATTTAAGAGAGACTCTATTCTGAGGTATCAAACCATGAAAATATATGGAGCTACTGTAATTGAGCAGTGCCAAACACATGTCCACATATTAAATACTCTGATTTAAACAGTATCACAAAATCTCTGCCTCATCTGGAGGCTTCCCAGACAGTTTTCCAACTCTCTGTAATATTTCTATCCAGAGAACAATTGAAAGAAAGGATAAAGTCATGATTTTGAATCTTATTTTTCCATCTTTCAGAAGGATGTTCCCTTCTGTTTTTGGAACACACCAAAAGGGCATTTTTGGGCCATCCAACAGTACAAAGTGTGGGATGACCCTACTCCAGGGTCCTTGTACAGAAATTGCCAGTCTCAAATTCCTGCATCTCCTCTTGAAGTGCTTAACCTTCTCTTCGCAGTTTGGCTCCAACATGTAATTATATAAAATTAACAGCACTTTGATTGTAGTGTCTTTAATTATATTAAGAAAAAAATTCTAACCTTTATCACTGTGGAAAAAAAGTTGAAAATTTGAATGCTAAAAGGAAAAGAGATGAAAAGAAAACAAATATTATTAAATTCATTATTGATTATTCAATTCCAGGAATTATGGAATTATTATTTTAATACTTAGAAAAGTAATAGTAATAGATCTTCAGTCAAGACATTGCAGTTAACGCTACCTCATTATTCTGCTGCTCAATACAGCAATAGAAAGCAACTTCAAAGCCCCCAAGGCACTGTCCTGGAGTCCAGAAATTTCTCTATTCTCTTAATCTATATGATCAGTGTAGAAGATGGAGAGTTATATTATTCTGATCAGCTCCACTGTAGTCTTCATATTTTCAGAACTGTCAGTATGTTTCAACATCTTCTGTGCAAAAAGGCGGTGAATGTGTAATCCAATTTTAATACACATTATTTCATCACCATATTAGTCTTTATAATTCAATTATCCCTTCAGTGAAAATCCTGTGTAGCTGAGTTCTGAATGAATGTTTGCAGGCAGAACAATTATGCATTCAAAGATGCAACTGCACAACCTGCACTCTCATTTTTATGAGCTGAGGTCTACTTACACTTTTGCATAATTGGCCCATAAGAGCCACTGTGCTTCATGAAGTCCTCAAGCAGATATCCACAAAGGCATGAACTTCCCCTGAGGAGACTAAAGTACTTTTTTCCTAAATGGACTATATATAAATACGCCAAGAATCATTAGTGCATGTTAGGTAAACATTGCTGCAATATGATTTAAAGGATGGAGAAATGTAAAATAATTGTAGAGTTATGTGGAAAGTGATTTGCTAAGAAATGGCCTTGATTTGGGGAGTCACTGATAGTGTGAGAATGTCTTCAGTTCCAATCACAGTGTCTCAATTGTCTGAGTAGTATGGGCCAAGTTGGAAGGTAACTGAATACAAAAGCTTTTCTATGCTTTGCAGTAACTCCAGTTCCTGGAAATTACTTTTTAAATGGCCTTTTTCATGAATTTTGAAATAAGTATGGAAGCGTTTAGAAGATAAGACCGTTTTGTTTTGTTTTTCAAACATATATTATCCTCTTGAATTTGTAGACATTAGCATTTTAAGTTTTATACATACAATTCCACTCACTGGTTTTAATTGAAGCAGTTTTATATGGGCTTATCAATTTGTATATTTGCAGAATATATTCCAGGGCTATCTAATACTCCCAACAAAAAACCCTGCTCACATGAGAAGATACAGACCCAAACTTACTCCATCCGACTTGCCAGATATCAGGCAACTTTATCTAGAAGCTATATAGCTTTTGTGGCATTGCTCTGAGCTAAAAAAGCTGTTTCTTTCCCATTTAGGGAAAATAAAAGGACAGAATATATAAAGATTTTCTTAATTTTTTTTTATTTTTTTTTAAATTCTGTTACATTTATACTGCTAATTTAAGGATACCCATGAATTCAAATGTATTTCCAGAAACAACATATAATTTCTCATTATATTTTTGGGCTTCTTTAATCTGCTGCCCCCCTTGTAATAAATGAAAAAAAAAAAAAAAAGGAACATTAAAATCTACTCTGCTATCTTTCTTACAAAATGTTTGTCATGTGTGTAGGTTCATAGACACTTTGACTTTTCTGTCAGCTTTTTCCTTTAGTAAATGATGCTGTTCATTAGACTTCATTAGACTGTTACAGTCACAGCTAGATATGTCCAAGGTTCTGTTACTGTCCAGCTGGGCCATTTTCATCTTCCAAAAGAGAACCTAAAGCAAAGCTGTGCAAATAGAACATAGAGCTTGGGAACTGCCAATGAAAACTTTGGATATTCCTTCAGCCTCTTTCCTATATCTGGTTACTCTCCTTCAGCTATATAGAGCTTTCTTCTTTCCCTCTTATAGAATTCCTGGGTGTTCTATTTAGAGCAAAATTACATTAGGACTATGCATAATTTCTGGATTCTTTTACACCTAGTCATAGAGCTAACAAAACTTTTTTGAAGGCAAGGTGGAGCAATCAACCATCTTCTCCAATAAGTCTTCTTGGCTGAATGCTACTTGAGTTAGAACCCTTCCAATTCAATATTTCATTTGTTGCAAAGCAATTCACTATAAAAGGCAGCTAACGTTATCAATGACATATCTTCATCTTTGGTCATTTTTGATTTGTCTACAAAGTAGTAAAATCAGATGAAAGTCAGATTTTTTTTCAACAGTCTAAATGCTAGGCATGCAACAGGCTAAAGGATGATTTTTGATTCTTTTCTCTGAGATACCACTGACAGCAAATCTGTGTTTCCTGAATTCAGCAGAGTTGTTTTTAATTTACAAAATTTGAGGGACGAACAAGGGCTTTACTCACAGATTTCCTATCCAGCAGTGTATTAGGCTCTCATATTCACATACATATGTACATACATAGATATAGATATGAGCATCTAAAAAGTCCATTTTACTTTTTCCAGGTTCTGTTTATACAGGTGTTAATTTGCATATTTGGAAAAGGTAGCTTTCATCCTGGAGAAGCACGGAGAAAAATCATAAAATACATCTCATAACTCATAAAGCTTTTAGTCTACACATTTTTATTCTACAGCTGAAATAAGGGGGGAGGGGGGGAAAAAATCCCTTTCTCATCTGCCTCTGACATCAGTCACATAACTGTTCACAAAATAAATGTTATTCCTGTATGTTAGCAGGCTGTGAAAGTGAGGCTTGAAATGGCTGCCTGATTACAACCTTAACACCAACACCTCCTTAATCAACACTCCTTAACTCCCTCTAAATAAGCTCTCTATGATGTTATGATTTATTATATTGACTATGGCTTTATTCCATTTTGCTTTTTAGAATCTCTTAGAAAGTTGTAATTGAGTTCCTCCCCACCCCCTGCTTCCCCGTAGTGAAGTGACTGCCTTTGATTAGATTTGCTAGGATTTAGTTCAGAGGAAATTTATTTTTATTCAACTTTAAAAAAGAAAAAAAGGTGTGAGTCTAAAAGTATAGGCATTAATAGGTTTACTGCCAAAATAAACCAAAACAAACCCCACAGTATTAGATCTTTGATGTAATTTTCTTTAATATTTTACTTACTACATAAAAGATAGGAACAGAATTTTCTGCTCTCCTAGTCTCTAAATTTACTTTTTGAGGAAAACCTTGAATCAAAAAGATAAGACTTCACAGAGTTTTGAAGCAGAAGGGGCAATTTATTCTCTACAGTACCTTCCAGAATGAACAACTATTTCTCAAGAGTTTTTGACCAATTATAAAATGAAACATGTCTTCTTATTTTGAACAATATATTCTTCCTATGTGGAACAGAATACTTATACTAAAGGATATGTTTCTATTAATACCTAGCAGAGCCTAAGATGAGCTGCAGTACATCAAAATACTATTTTAGAAGTAGGAACATAATCAGAAAATATTCCAGACAATTACAGTCTTCTGCAATACATTATTAGCTGTAACCTTGATTCTTTACACTGTCATATAAAAAGTTTACCTGGTGGGCATATTACCATCTATCATTTTACAATGTGATTCCCCCCCTCAGATTCTATTGCATATATTGTTTTGATGCTTTTGAAACAGATACACAGTCAGACAAACCAATTATCTTACTCCTTGCCTGCTAAGAGTGAAAAAACATTATGAATCTTAGCCTATAGGTGACTTACATAGCCATCTAGGATGGGGAAAAGATTTTAACAGCTTTTGTATTCCATGCTATTTTTGTGACTGCCAGCATGATAAAAAATGTTATTTATTATTTGCTGAAAAAGATCTGGTACTGGATTGTAGTTGCAATCAGTATTTTGCTCGAGAAATCAGCCTTATCTCAATTTCAGAAAATCTGGAGTAAGTGTAATGATTACAGTTGTGAAAACAGCTAATTATTGTGATGTGTGCAATGTGATTTAAATGTGCAGTTATATTGGAACAGTTTACTTACACATGGCATTATGATGTCAAAAATCATTCTTTGGAAAAACTTCCAGAGAATACTACATATAAATATTTCCATGTTTTGCACATTTGTTGTGTGGCTTTAGGGAAAGACAATGGTGAAAATTTCAACAAGATGCACAATCCCTAACAAATGCAGTCATTCAGGAATGATAAATTTGATATTAAATTTTACATGATTCTGATCCTTCATTTTAGCCATTTATAAAAGAGGAATTATACCTCTACCTGCAGATATTTTTTCCTACATTTATATTCATTATCATCTAGAATAGAAACATTGAAGTGATTAGGTTGGGAAAGACCTTTGATGTCATACAATCCAATCTTTTAGCTGGCACTGCCAAGTCCACAATGATACCATGTGTCATACACATCTTTTTAAATTTCTTCAGGGATGATGACTCAACCAATTCCCTGAGCATCCTGTTCCAGTGTTTGACAATCCTTTTGGTGAAGAAATTTTACCTAATATCTTATCTAAAACTGTCATGGTGCACCTTGCTGCCATTTCTTCTTCCTTATCACTTGTTCCTTGGGAGAAGAGGCCAATCCCAACTCTGCTACAACTCCATTTTAGGTAGTTGCGGAGAGTTACGAGGTCTTCCCTGAGCCTTGAGACTAAACATCCCCAGCTCCCTCAGCTGCTCCTCATAAGGGTTGTGCTCCAGACTCTTCACCAACTACATTATTCTTCTCTGGGCATGTTCTAACATGTCTTTCTTATAGTGATGTGCCCCCAAATGAACGCAGGATTCAAGGTGCAGCCTCACCACTGCCAAGTACCATTGCTTATTTGCATTCACTAACATTTCTTCTAAAATACATATGAAATATGAATACTTTCTATTTTAATTTATATAGGCGCTTAGGAAGCACTTTTGTATTTACTGTAAAATTTAGAAAGTTAAGGAAAAGAACTTATTTAGCTTTTAGAGTTAGCCAAAGGTATATCTTAGTTTTAAGTCTTAAAAAGGATGCAAAGTTTGATCCAGAACGAGAGAAATAGAGATATTTCAGGCTTGATCCTAGATATATAAATTTGCCCCTACATTGTCCTATTGTTTGGATTTTTCAAGAATTTTATAACATTTTCAATGTCACGTAATACATCATTAAATAATATCAGCTAATCCTTCTTCAACCGCTTTTACCCAGTTTTTGACCATGCTGTATTTAAGGCTTTTTGCTCAACCTTCCCTAGAATTTGCCCATCCTTTAAGGGCATATCTGCTAAGAAAAATTAATGAATTGTAAATCAGGATCATTTATAAAGCAGGAAGAATGACACTTTGTGTTTTCTGGGGTAAATTACATGGAAATGGGTCAATTATATAATATGAACAACAAAAATAACAAAAGGATGAAATCTCCTGTGTTATGTCATGATACAAAGTGTTACAGTGACAAAAGCTAGAAAATTCAAAGATGCAGCATAGGGAAGATGCACCTATGATACAGGCATCAAAGTCTTGGGATTAAATTCCAATTATGTATCTTTTTCTGCAAGATGACTCTCAGAATTCTTAGTCATCTAATTCAGTGATCTTCCTGTTATTACGGTAGCATCAAACCATCATAAGAAGGGCTGTTTCCCCTTCAGAACAGTTCTATTTTTAATGTATTTTAATCTATTTTTAATCTGTTAACAGGCTGTTCCATGGTGCTGTTAAATTTCTTTGCCAAATGCACTGTAGTTAAGAACTAAGCTTTAAAATAAAAATAATATAATAATGTATAATAATATAATAAGCATGTTCAATACAAATTTTGCAGAAATAAAAATTAAATAAAATTATATCCCATCTGAGATGATCCTCAGTATAGTTTTCACCATGTAAATAAAAATGAGAGCAGTCTATTTAAATCCTAATGTCATAAAAGAAGTAATTCAAAACCTTTATTTTTCTGAAAAGGAGGCACTAAATATGATGTTGCTTTTCCAGAGTGAAGGTTGAAGATTATTAAAAGGATGTTATATGAAAATGATACATGGAGATCATTTCTGTTTAAGCAAGTACCTTTCCTTCTTTATGCCAAAGGAAGGGAATTCCTCTGCTTCCTCCACTTCTCCCATCTGACAGCAGATTTAGTAATAGGAAGAACCAGAGAAGGTACTCTAAAATCTTTGTAGTGTTGGCTGAGAAGTGAGAGCTGAAGATGAACGTGTGTGCACTGACTTTTCTCATGTAGTATCTCACTGTTTCAGCTTTAAAAGGAACAGTTCTATTTCAAACATCATCTCTTCACTCAAGCACAAAAACTCCTTTTAATATTATAGACTTGTAGATCAGAATATAAGAAAGAGAAAATGCTAAAGTGCAATTTGGCAGGAATAGAATTAATCTGGGGAAAAGAAGAAAGAAGGAAAAGAGAATTAAGGAGAAGTAGCATATTTGCCTACAAAAGAAAATAAACCAACTATGAAATTATTCCTCAAAGATGGGGAGCAAATGAAAGTAATGGGCCTGGGATGCATCAGTCTTCCTGTCAGATGACCAAACTACTCACTTAAAGAAGTCAGCTAAAGAAGGGAAATGAGTTACGGGAATTCTTACAATAACCTTTTGGTGAGAGGTTCTGCTTGTTTTCCCCTCTTTGCAACCATAAAGAAGAAGAAATAGGAAAGGTTACCTGAGGATCTTTAGATGAATATGAAATTAATGAAGTTGCCTTAAAACTGCAAATACAGTATTCCATTTAATTTCCTTTAGCTTTGACTCACAACATGTATGAATTGGGTAATAGCTGCATTGACCTATTAATCATTGTAAATTTTTAGACTGGGAAAGATAATAGCCGATCTATAAATGTCTATGTTAATATTATGCATTAATTGGAAGCAACATCTAAAATTTAGACTATTTTTCACCAGTATGATTTCTATGTGCTTACCATTATAAACAGGATTTCAAAGCCATATGGTAACTAATGCTATGTCAGACAAGTTAATGACCTAAATATACATTTTGGAGAAGGATGTGACATCTTACTCATCATTCATTCACCTAACAAAACTGATTGTAGTGCTGAAGGCTGTATATGTGACCTATTACTGCATATATAATGACTATCATTTTTTCATTTCTGTTCTGTACAGATTATGAATCAACCTTTGAATCAAGTTTTTGCAAAGCTAAATGGAAATCAAACATAAGAAAAATATCTGTCCATCGAGTTCAGATGATACCTGCACAAATGCTTTTAGTTGGATTGCCATGAAAGCCCTTAGTGTTTATAGTACCATGCCTGGCACAACACTCCTAAATTACTACAAGTATTTCAAGTGGTCCCCAGAAATTATCTGCACATGACTTCTCTTAAGATGTAAACTGACAGTGTGCCAGAAACTAAGTCAGCACCTTCTGATGAGTGTGCCAGAATTGATGCATCACCACATTTTCATTGGTATTGCTGCTTTCCTGGCAGTGGTACCCTGTGTCTTTGCCTTCTTTACCCTCCACAGCAGCCTTAGAGAGCCACTCACAGACTGCAGCATTGAGAAAGAAAAGGGATCTGGTAGTGAATAAAGCCCATCTCTGTAAACACTAAACACATGCCTCCAATGCAGGTATTTTTTTGTATCTAACGTGATTTTCCCTGTCATTGGACTAGATGGAAGATGATCTACTATTTCATTTTTACTGTCTTTTTGGGGTTTACTCAGATGATGCATTGATGAAATATTTTATAGATTTTCATAGTTTGTAGACGTACAGAAAAGTTAAGGCTGTGCAGTACCAGGTAGAGAAAATTAGGAAACAGACACAAAACTAGTTGCCATGAGATACATTAAGGTGTGAGTTTACTTAGTGCATGAGCCACTTGACCTTTAGTTGTAGTTTTATGCATACTTTTAGTTTTAGAGTAAGATTTTTGGCTTCATTTTTTGCATGTAAATCATTACAGTTTTCCTTTTTGACAAGGATTGAATAGGTTTGATGGTCAATTAAAAAATTTACAAACCTATGAGCTGCGAATATTTAATGGTGCAGAATGAATTTACCAATAATGCTTTAAATGCGCCGGACATTAAAAGAAGATTGTAAATTCAGCATCTTTCACAGAAAACAGATTTTCCAATCATAAATACATTAAGCAAAATTTAAAATAGTCAAACTTATTAAAAGAAATACCTGAAACCTAGTGCATTCAGACTTAGCCTGAAGTAAATTTTCATAGCTAAGTAATAAACAACTGGAAATAGGTTATATAATAAAAATGCTGACACCATCTTAACTACATCCTGGAGTTGCAAACAGCGACGCTATAATGAGTCAGACTCATTGTGTCTTTTTCAGACATGGTTTCATTTTTAGAAGAACTATATTGCTGATGGCCCACATTTGCATTACATAAACTTTCATGATGAAATATCTTACCATTTCATCTGAAAAGTATGGAACAGAAATCATTTTTTATTTAATTAGTTCTGAGTTTGCCTAAAGGCTTTAGGAACTAGAAATTTTGCAAGCTTGTTTTTACAAATTAGTTGTGAAGTAGAATCTGTCTTTTCTGTTTCTCCATCAAGGTAATGTGTTTTCTAACATTTATATATATATTATTTTTTTTCATAATGAGCTGTTTCTGATAGTCAGCTGCTTTTTCTGCTCTATAGTTCACTGAGGGCACCATGTTATCTGCATTATTCATTACTATAAGTGTGGCATACCTTGGTTAGAATCTAAACAAAAAACAGTTTCTAGGCATAACTCTATGTCTTCTATAAAAATCATGAATTATGTAATGCACAAATCTCTCCACAATAACATCACTTCTTTCTCTGTCAAACCAGCTATTTTTATTAAATATTGCTCATCTGCCATATGGACTCCTCTATCCAACTTAATTATGAAACTGAAATATGGCAATACCCTCTGAATCTGTAAAATCATTCTCAAATTAAAACTATTTTAGAACTCCTCATATACAAAATAATTTCATATGATTTTGCACATCAAGAACAAAAGGGTGTTTTAATCACTGAAACATTTCACAAATACCCATATTTATAGTTGCTCAGATTGCTCTACATTGAATTAAAGATTCCTCAGTGAACATATTGTATCATTGTTTAAGAAAGCCACAGTAGATGCGGCAACTATAGAACAAATGTCAATAAAGAAACAGCTACAAAACATTTTATTCCTGATTGCTAGTTCTACTATTTTTAGATTACTCTTAATGTTACATATCTATTCTGTATGCTGTTGAAATAGGCAGTATGTGGAAAAATATTCTGGAATTTTCTTTTAGACTTTTTCTATTATTAAAATTGCAGAAATTAAAGAAGATGGTTTCATTTCATATGAAAAGGATGATTTACCTCCAGGAGAAAAATATTTTTGTGGTTAGGCAGGTATTTCCTGTCATGAATTAAAGAAATCATTCATGATGGCATCTTGCACACTTTATGCTAAAGCATAAAAGCATGATATGTAGCGCATTAGAAATCAGCATAAGCTATAGCTGGTAAATAGCCACATACTGCCTGCTGGTTTGACTCTGTGCATTTAAATAATGCTCCTTAATAGAAAAGCAAAGTTGGCTTCAGAAATGTCCTCCAAAGGGCACTGTTTCTATCATGTCTAAAATATGCTCTACAGTTATCAACTGTATTTCATGTGAGTTACTAATTCAAAGCAACTAAAGAAATCTTATCATAACAAAGTTTTGCAACATCTTGGTCACAAAAGTTAATGTTCTAGTTTAGCTGCAAGCTGTCCTAATATTTTGCTGCATCCATAAAAATCCCTGCATAGGGATCAGGTCCTCACTTTTCAAAAAAATCTTCTGGACTGTGGGACAATACACAGTGATAATCAAAATGATATTCTCACAAAGGTCTGTTAGTTCATTAGAATCTAATCTGAGCTTTTGCCCACCTTATTGTCACCTGACTGCTTATTCATAATAACACAATGAAGATGTAGAATGTGTTGAATGAGAGAATCACAAGGAAATGGATCGTAGTTCTGGTATATTGCAGTGCCACAAGTGCTTAGCCATTGTGTGTTCTCTCCATGTTAGGAAAGTTACTGACTGAGTGTATCTGTAAACTGACTAATTTTATTTGTCTAACCTAATTGATAACTTCCTTTTACTGTCTTGGGAAGCCAATTAATAATCTAATTGGAAAATATCTTCTAAGATACGCGCTTAAGAGTGAAGAAAGGCAGAAGGCTCTGATGAAATGAGAAATGTTAGAAATAATGATGATGTAATGCATGTGGCCAATTACAAGCCTTCGTTCTATCTGTCACTCTCATTTTTCATAGAGAAAAAAGACATTTAAATGTTTCTGTAAAACTACGACCATCATCAAATAATTCCAGCAAGATCCATAGCACTGCTATTAAAAGATCTGGTCAATCAAATAAAAAAAAAGTATAAAAAACTTCTACAAATGATCCAAAGGCAAAGGGAAATTTTAAATAATGAAAAAGAGAGGTGCTGATGCTGTACGATTCTCTTAGCTCTTAAAACTGAGTGTAAAAAGATAATGTACATTTTAATAAGGGCACATATTAACAAAGAAGCATATTTTACAGAAAGAGTAACTATCCAAGAGGTAGTAACAATGAAAAAGGATTAGCATTATGAGAAATAAGCAGCTGTACTTGATTTCACATAAAAGGCAAATGCGTATGTAAAGGAGATTCTTGGTCAGCGTAGGCAGTTTTTTTGCACTAATAGTACCTCTTCAGAATCACTTCTTTTCATTGCCAGAGTTCTCCATTAAAGAATGATGACACAGTTCACAAACAGTGCAGAGGAAAGACACAAATGCTGTTTTACTGTGATAAATAGTTGAGGTAGATACTGTTTCATGTCTTTCATAAAGAAGAGACAAAATGCACTCTCAAGAAGCACAAACTGAAGATCTGGCAATACACTGGAGGGCAAGGCTGCTATGAAGAGGGACCTCAACAGTCTGAAGAAATGGGCTGACAAGAGCCTCATAAAGGTAAATGCAAAGTCCCGCACCAAGAATAGTATAAACCATGCAACAATACTTGCTGGATGCCAAGTGGCTAGAAAGCAGGTTTGGATGAAAGGACATGGAAGATCCCAGTAGGCAACAACATAAATCTATATGTCCTTGTGGCAAAGAAATCCAGCCACATTAGCAAAAGCATTGCCAGTGGGTGAATGAACACCAGCCTTTTCGCAGCACTTGTAAAACTGCATCTGGAATATCATGTTCAATTGTGACCTCCAGCAGAGCGACAAAAAGATGGAGCACATATGAGGCAAAAACACTGAGACACTGTCCTAGGTTGAAGTATATTCTATTACCATCTCTGTTATCATCTGTTAATGGGCCATCAATGCCTCACCCATGACTCAGAGATAGCTCCTTCCTGGACTATCTGCTGTTAATGGGCCCATCAGGCCTTATCACACGACTCACCATCCCATTGTGAGATGTTTTGCCCAGAGGGAGGAGACAACAATTCCATCCTGGATATAAGCTGAGACTCTGAACACCACAGGAGCGCTTACCTACTGGACTCCCAGAGGACAAGAGCTACCATTGGACTTTCTCACCCCTTTTCCTTTTTACAGGATCACTGCTTCAACGGAACTGCTTTGCTTGGACTGCTATTATCATAGAGTGTCAGGGTGTATCTGACTTTGTCACTGTTCTTGTACTACTGCATTTGTTTCTTTAATTTTTTTTTCTATTAAATTATAATTCTGACTTGCGATCTCCCACTAGTTTGATTTCAAACTAGTACAGACACCATTCTCTGAAAATGTTAAAGAAGGGCCTTATTACTGTCTTCAGCTACATAGAAGGCCATGGAAAAGATGAAGTGAGATTCTTCTCAGAAGTGCACAATGATAGGATGAGAAGGATGGACACAAATTATAACATGAGAAATGCTGAGAAGATAGAAAAAAAAAATTGGAAGCAGGGTGCCTGAAATAGGAGTTCAGAGTAGTTGCGGAATCTCCATCCCTTGAGATCTTCGCAAGTGATCTGGGGCAACCTGATACAGATTACTTCTACTGGGAGATCAGGCCAAATGACTGCCACAGGTCATTAGCATGTTAGGTTATGCTATGAAACTATTCCAGGACTGGGAAACAGAAATTACAGTTTTTCAAAGAACTGACTCTGATAGGCTCTGTATCTCAGCTTTGACATGATTTATAAATATTTACAAAAGAAACCAAATGTTGACAACTGAAGACACTGGATTTGAGGAATGTTTCAGATTCTGGAAGCTTAAGCTAGATATTAGGTCTAAATACAATATACACGTTTTTGATAGAACAGAGAAAACAAGAAAAAGGTTCTGGTGAAGAACTTCATTAATATGAATCTTTAAATAAACATTAGAATTTTTTTCCTAAAGATAACCTGTTGTTCAAATGGAGATTAATTCAGGAAAACCCTATGTTTTCCTTTAAACAAGAGGTCAGATTAGGTGATCACAGGGGTTCCTTCTGGCTTTAGAGAAAATGAACCTGTGATCTCCGAGTCCTTCTTTAACATCATAATGTATATGATACACATGTTCCAACTGAGCACTCACTTTTTCAAAGTGGTCCCCTATGGATTGTCTCAGGACAAAGATAAAGACAAAGAAAGCTTTTGAACATGTCTGAATTGGAGCTGTCTCCTTTATCTTTTAATCTAAAGGAAAATAACTTATCAAATGGGTAAATCTGCGGTCATAGACTTTCTAGAAGCTACCATTACAGATATTCTCCCTAACTCTGAGCCACTGGCATAGTCAGCTATAATTACCAGCAAGGTTATTATGCATCCACAATGTCAAGCCTGTATTTGTACCAACAAATACTTAAGCTTTAGGGGTATTCTAAATTAGCTTTTTTGTTTTTCCCCTCCCTTGAGACCTTGAAAAGCAGAGAATACTTTGGATGATGAATGAAACATCCAGCCTAGAAAAATGTAACAGAAACAGTGAATATATTTCTGTTAGACAGTGACAGACCCATTTTAAAAATATAAATATAATCCTGCACCAAATTCTGCAGAGTATTTGAACACTGATATTTGGACTGAAGTACCAGAATATTTTTCATGCTTAACAGGCATTCTCCAGTTCTAGAAGAAAGTTTATGAATTTTCTCAGAAAATATAGAATTCAATGTGTAGATTGATATGCTAGAATTCTTTTTGATGTACTGTCTTTTTACTGACCATTTTCTGTCTGTAATAAGGAGTGTGAATAAATCACATACACACCTTTCAAAAGCTGACATGTTTTTGAGAGACATTGCACAGATATAATTGTGTATTTGGAGCATTAAGTCATTAACCACATATGGTAGAATATTATCCAGTACTCCATACTAATATGGGTATATTGTAATAACTTAGTATTTTTGACATATAGAGAAAAGTAATTAGATGTATTGGATTTCTTTCCGGCAGATTGCACACACAATGATAAAGTCTATGTAACCTCAATTATTTGACAAGAGGCTGATCTGGAAATAGTTGCTGAAGGCCTCTTTCATCTCTTGTAAAACTCAAAAAAGACAAGATAAGATTCAACTAAGAAAAGGATGGTTGATAATATTAACATGCATCCCTGATTACAAGCAAATGGTTAAAGACTTTATCTGACTTTCTCTAATTGTCTAAATCAAATAGAAACAATATTAATAGTTTTGATTAGGATTGGTGTTTTTTTTTCCTGCAGGAAAAGAGAAATTTTGTACAACTGATGTAATAAGATGTCAAATAAATAATACTTCAGGTACTTCAAGCTGAAATTCTCCTTGTTAATCATAGGCATTCCAAAGGGGCCTGCATTATCAGGTCTTTATATTTTTAGCTAATAGAGGCATAATACTAAAGTAAAGCAACAATGGAAGAATATACAGTCCCCTGTGGCTGCAGCTGAAGCTTTAAAAACATGTTTTTCATTTTTAAACTGTTCCTCTGGGCATAGGTAATGTTCAGCATTTTAGAAAGAAGCATTTTAAAGAGAAAATGAAACTTTAAAAGCTTTAAGATGCAGTTGAAGGAAATCCAAGATATCTTCTGTGACAACTCCTGTCTTACTGGTAGTCTTAAGGGAAACAGCAACATTCAGAGCCAGTCTTGTTACATCACAGTACTTAGAAAAGGTGGACCACATCTTTCTAGAAGATCACTGAGTCCTTACCATGGAAAAAAAATCTACTTTTTTTGGTGAGAAGATTATTCCAACTGGAACACTAAAGTTTTTGAAGATAAAGGAGGAAAATTGAAGTAATGGTGAGCAAGTGAAAACAGGAGGAACTCTATGTTGTAACTTGCAATATTCTTCCAATGGCACTCACTAAGAAATGCCTATGCCCAGAGTTGGGTAAAGAGCTATTGACAGGAACTGCACAATGGGAGATGACTGAGCAAACACGGACTGGAAGTGAATAGAGATGCAGACAAACCCTTTCAGGTCTTATATGCATGTTCTGGTTTCTGGACAGAACTACACAAATACTGCCAGATTGTGAATCTTTACTAAATTTTATTTCTATCTTAAACATTATTTTTGAATAAAACCCAAAAGGAATCTTGCAAATTTTAGATTTGCAAGCTTCCTGGGATTTCTGAGTCATCATTAAAACACTTGAAACTTTAGAAATTAGAAACTTTCACCATTTCACAACTGACTAGCATCTGAGATCATCCAGATTTTGCTGGGAACTTTCACAGCGTGATAGATTCCCTTGTTCCTTTGTACAGTTCATTAGTCTTCAAAATGAACTTAGAGCAGCAATGTCAATTTTCAATTTTTTTTTTGTCTTTATGAAGACTTAGCTAAAGAAATAAGAAAGTACCAGTCAAAACCAAAATTTATTCACAGAGGAAATGAGAGGAAGATGAATTAACAGCATGATCATAGATGTCTCATTTCTTTTGGAAAAATAGCAATGCTGGAAGAACATTATTTCTATCACTAAAATGAAACTGGATAAAAGCAACTTTGAGGCAAACTCAGTTTCAAAACATTTAAAAATTCTTTACAAAGTGATATTTAAGTATTTTTCCTCCCAAATAACTCCTAATTTGTACACTATTACCTTTACATGTGTAGATATGTAAATGAAAGAAGACAGTCATATATGTTTCAAATGGAACGTTTCCAGTAAAATTGTACAACCAGACACAAAGAAATAATAAGTTGGGAGTCAAAAGCATTTTCTGCAAGGGCACACCATTATAGGATAAGAATTTCAAACTGAGATAGAGGGGGAAAAATCCTCTGAAATACGTTTATCAGTAAATGACCCTGATCAACTGTGTTCCATCTGAGGAAGATCATTACTGTAGACGTCAGGGTAGTGCAGGAGACAGGTTAAAAAATGGATTTCAGATTATTGACACTTACTTTTTTATTAAAGTTTATTTACAGCTGGGGATAAGAGAACATAGGCCCAGAATTATGGAACTTTTTAAAACTCCAGAGATTATATCTTTGAAAACCTTTGCAAAATTCTTAAAGTTTATATTTCTTGCATTAATCCTATCTGAATAGGTGTCTTTCAAATGTAATGCTCTAATTCTTTCAAGATATTATATTTTAATGTATTTTCATTTATTATATGTTTTCTGCTGGTTTTTTATCAAAGCCTGAGCCTTTCTTGAGCAAAGCATGTGCTTAAAAGCTTTGCTAAATAGGGAAAGGATTAAATAAGTGTAATGATTTAAGTTCTCTGTCTGGTCAGGATTTAAAGGCAATATCTGTCATATAACTGACTGCCCAAAGGACAGACTCTACTGGAATTACACTTTGAAACTTACAGCTCACCTGCCACTATTTTCTGTTCCTTTATAAATCTGAAATTTTCACAGAACAGACGCTGATGACTGATGCTTAAAGGTGTGCATAAAATTAAAACGCACCCCTATATTCCTAAAGGGACATTCTTCTCTAATCAATTGGAAAAGATAAAAGAGATCTGTAAAGCTCTAACTGCTTCAAAGTGAAGCCCGCTTTAGGAGAGAAAATTGAGTATATTTACACATAGACTGAGCAATAGAAATAGAAAAACACACTGGTGATGGTTTACTGCTAGCAATAACAAATTAAAAAATAAAGTTCTAAATACTGATTTCCAGTGGATTTTCTCAGCCAGCTGCAGCTGATAGTTATGTCCCCAACTTTTGTTTTTCGTTAATAAATATTCAATAGAAGAAAGGCCCAGGTGCAGACACATTTCTGTTCCAGAGAGCTGATGTAAGAATATATATATTTGTTGATACTTTCTGAAGGCTCTTTAGAGCTACTAATGGAAATAAAAGATCATTCTCAATCAGATGTAGTAATTCAATACTGGTAATCATAGTCATTCACTTAAGTCACGGTCCTCTTTCTGAGCTGTTCTGTTGAGCCTCTTTTTAGAATAGGTAATGTTAGTTTGTAGCTTGCGTATGCTTTTGTCAAAAGACGCGAAAGTATGAAGTAAGCAAACAACTTATGGTCAGCTGGGCCTTGGAATGCTGAAGGAAACAACTTTTTGAAACAATATTCAATCAGTTACAACTGTTAAAATAAGGTATTGAGCATGTCAAAAATCATAGAATCACAGAATGGCTTGTAAAGGAAGAATGGTTTTGAAAGGACCTTAAAGACCATTTAGTTCCAATCCCACCATGGACAGGGACGCCTTCCACAAGAGTCAGTTGCTCAGATCCTATACTACAACAGGCAAGAAGATACAGATTCAGTTTTGTTCATATCCAGGGTTCTGAGACAAGAGAAATAACTTCCTGAAAATGACATTTCTCTGCCATTGTCATGATGACTGTAAATTCTCCATTGAATGCACACCTGTAAGTGTGAGAACTGATAATGACATTTGGAAATACTGAAAGAATAAACAATTAACTCCATAACTATTAAGGCAACTCATTCCTGTATTTTAGCTTCTGTGCTCCTTTTGGGAGGCAGTCCCAGAAACACATTATTCTAATAGTTTAGAATTGTCTCATTTCTAGTTAAATACATTTGCAGTCATCATCATTTTTTCCTAGTGACAGCATTGTCCTTTAGCTTACAATATCATTGCTCAGTATTTACTCTTACAATGTGTTTTTTAGACAGCAATCATATGTGCTTCCAGACTTCAGTTGTTTTGCTTAGCTAAACAATTTTGATTCTAGAAGTCTTGCAAAACAATCCTTCCCTTGATCATTCCTGCAGCCTTGCTCTGTGCTTTTTCACATTTACTTTTTTTGTGGACCTCAGTACTACTTCAGCGCCCAGTGTTCAGATTATGTCTCCTCAGATTCTAAGGCAATGGCAGCAATGACTCAATAATTTTTTTTTCTGAAAAAATACAATTCTGTTCACAAATGCTGGAGTACTCTAGTACTTTATCTAATGACATGTCTTTCAAGACAAGCCTCTGCCAATGCAGTCCATCAAATAATGCAGCTGAGACCAGGACATTTTTTGCACAGAGCTGAAGGGAGTCCTCTTGATCCATTTCAAGTATTACTTGACACATATCAGAATCACAGAAGAGGCAGTTGAGTTCTGAACTTTCTCAGCTTATGCCTACAAACTGATCTTTTTTCTTGCATATTTTTTGCAACTCACCAACTGTTTAGCATAGCTGATAGGTACACTCATCAATATTTTTTCATGGTGATGATAAAGTATCCATCATGTTCTGTGGATATTGTATCTTTGCTTTTTTAAAAAAGAAGAAAACTCCTTGAATTTCAGCATGTCTCTTCCCTTAAGCAGATTCTTTTTACGAATTTCATTGATTTTCATATGCTTTTTTTTTTTTTTTTTTCAAGCTCTTCAATGGCAGGATCTGTTTCGGAGAGCACTATCTACTTGGTAAACACTTCCTACACAATAGCTCTTCCTTGTCTACTTACTGCTCCCAGTGATTCAGCCTATTTGTAAGTATACACAGTTCATTACATACCTATATTCCACATTATTTTGTGTAATTTCTGACTCTGTAACTTATTTTTTATTTTTCTTGGCTGCCAAACACAAGGTTATTGTGGATCCTCAAGATAAGAGAACAAAGGAATTCTTTCAGATCTGACAAAGGCATTAAGGGATTTTTTGTGAAGAGTCCTTCAGTTGCTGAGTGTATTCCTCTTCCACAGTTATAATTCAGTCTTGTGAATCATGCAGATGCCCATGACCAGAAGATATTGGACTCTGACATGTAACACATTTTGCTAAACAGCCTGGAAGACTGTTATTCAAACCACGAGCTGAAAGACTGGCAGCAAAACACCTGCCCATCAGCCACAAATAATGTACTGGACAAGTGATAATAGGATGGAGTCAAAGGCTGCAGATACTGAATGGCCTATGTGAATTCAGGAGAGTGCTTTCACAAATTCATCAATAACTGACCAGATTCCTCCAAAACCTGCATGCCACTTCAAGGATTTTGAAAAATGTTTTCTTTTTGATGCTTAAAATGGATTTGAGAAATTAAAAACAGATTTGCAACTCACCAGAGTGGATTTCATTGAACCAAAAAAGTTGGAATTAAACAGTCAAACAGTTTTTTCAGTATTTTCTCGATTAAAAACTAAAAAATAATAAAGTATTTGAATGGATTCTTTTTGGACTAATAATGGTAGTGGAAAGGGTAATTATTTTTAATGAATATTGCTCTTAACTGTTGTTTTGCCTAACTTTGAAGACTAGTGATTTATTCTCATGTCAAAGAATACAGAATGAAGTGTTTATAATAGAATCCAACCCACAGTAATACATTGCTCAAGGACAGCAGTGTTTTTTTAAAGTGACCAATTGGGGGTTTTTACATATTTGTATAAGCACCAAATCGTTACATGTTGCTAGAAATACTAGAAATTAGGGTCTGATCTCTGAAAATACTGCAGACATACAAGTAAGTAACCATACTTATGCAACTGGTTTTGGTAGAATTAGTCACAAGTATGGTTATTTTGGTACATGTATGAAGCAACAGCTGGGTAGTTGATCTCTGAAATAGGCATCACTATTGCATTATTCAGGGGAAAAATTCTACCACTTTGCCTATGTGATCAGACATGCCTATCATTTTCCATTGTGGATTCAGGTATTGTTTTAGTTTATCTGCACTGTACTCATTGATACTAAAGAGCTGTAGGAATAAAAGCACTCCTTTTTTTCAGGAACTTCAATCTTAAAACCAGAGCCTGCTGTATTAGTAAAATTCTTCATTAAGAATTGGCAATAGATTGATTAAAATAAACTTGAATTGGTGCAATTTACTGTGGATACTCCCCAAATGACTGGGTTATGAGCATTTTCAAAGACTGCATTTCTCACAGAGATAAAGAATTTATAATACCATCTATACAATGGCGTCTGCACTGAAATATATATAGCAATTGTCATAATAGCCTCCAATTAATGCAATACCTGGAGGTTAACACCAACAAAACTAATGGAAGTTGGTATATATATCAGGTCAGCAGTACTTCCACTTTTATCAGGCAAAAATGCCCACTTGACTTGAACATTACCTTACAATTATATTTTAAATTCAGAGAATGTTGTCATGGTTAATTGCAGTATTTGATCATCAAATCCCCACATATTAATATTTAAAAAGCCAAAAATAAAAATATGTACCAGTGAAACTAGTTTCAAAATCAAAAACAAGGTTTTGTTTTCATTAACTGAAATCAACTAAGCTTTTTTAGCTCTTTCTACTCACTGCAATAAAAGACAACCTGAGGCCCCTTTGAAACCAGCACAGTGTGATCTGAGGAGTGAAAAAAATGTTGATTGACTGACACTGCATGCAATAATTTGAAATGAGCATAATCTTTTCAGGTATAAATGGAACAATGCTCTGTTGACATATTTATACACATGGTCCCTTCCCACTGCCTAGGGCAGGCGGCAGAGTGGCGAGGATCTGTAACGATGGCCTGGCAAATATGACAGAATCATTTTTTTCACACCGTTTTCAGCTAATCTGTAATGTCGGACTCATGCCGCTACAATTTCTGCAGCTGTACTAGACCTGCTGCTGCTTCTGCAGCTATGGGGCTTGTCCCCAGTGCTTTGCTTCTGGAGTCCTGAAGGGTTGCAGACCTCATGGGTTGGATAGCAGCACACTGAGGTATCCTGGGCTCCAGCCCTAGCCACCAGCCGAGTCTCTGATGGTGCCTACAGCAAAAAGTGTGTCATCATAGGCATTGCTGAGAGATGCTGCTGCAGCTGCTGTATTTTGGTAGCAGTACAAATTTTAGATTTAACAGTTCTGGCCACTTTCATGTTTTTTCCCTTATTAATATTGCAGAAAAATAATCTGAAGGCGAGGGCCAGACACAGGCAGGATGCCCCACATGGATTATGCGGCAGTGCCTGTGGTTCCAGCAGCTATAGCAGCTAATGTCTCAGCTTCATTGCAGATCTTAAAACCTGGAGAAAGGGTTGCAGATTTAGCTTTTTCTCTCTATCTTTCAATAGCTCTGTACTCTTAGGTCTCACCCTTGCTAGCCTGAAAAAAAGAAGACTTCAGGAGTCTTGCATTTTGGAAAAATGTTTTTCAACTATTTGAAATCCTTTTGTAATAGGTAATTTGATCGAAGTTCCAGATGTAAAATTAATCTTTAACCCAGAGTCAAAAAAGAAAAAAATACTTTTTCAATAGTATTAGAAATTGAAAAATTAATTTAGAAATTATAAAAAATACTTTGTCAATTCTTGCATATTTAAAAGTCCTTCATAGCTGAAAGGTTTTGAAATCAACTTGAGTTGACAAAATCTTTTCTTAATTCAATGGCTTTAGATGTTTTTTTTTTTTTTGCACAGTTTAGTCAATGCTTTGCTTTAAATAGTAGAATATTAACTGGCACAGACTCAAGTCTTTTGTTTTCTTTTACTCTTTACCAATTAAGTTTCTAGGTTTTAGTTTTATCTTTTTGCATGCTGATGTTAGGTTTCCAGAATAATTAAAGCACCTTCTAAATAGCATATTATCTTACTTATTGTAATGTTCTTCAGTGTTGTCTTCTGTTGTCTTTCCTGTTTCCCACTCGTCTGTAAGGCATATGTGCCATTTTGTTCCTGTTCAGTTGTTTTAAGTCCTGTGTCAGTATAGCTGATTGACTACAATGTTACTTCAAGAAAGTTGTATTTAAAAATATGGACATAGAGAGATAAATCTAGGATTGAAATAGCATGTTATATAGATTCTAGAGAGAGGGATGGTGCACAAATAGTATGCTAAAGGAAGGGGCTGCTAGTTTCAGGAGCGCCTAACTCTGTCTCATGCGTATGAACCAGAGATAACATTTCTTGCAAGAAAAACATGATTTCATGACAGGGAAAATATTTTTTCTGCTAGACTCTGTAAAGCTCATTGTATAACAGAGATATTTCATTTCACCGGTCTCAATCAATGCTATTCTTTTTAAGGGCCTCCAGCCTTACCCCCGGCAAAGATTTCACTGCAATTAGTCTGTTTAAACAGAGCCATTGAGAGTTTTCTTTGTCACAGGACTTCTGGAACAGGCCTTAAGGCAGCTCTCTCAGAGCCGAAGGATAATAATTTCACTACGCAGCAGCATATTTCAATTACAGTACAATTAAACCAAATTTTGAAGCCATATCTGAGAATTGGTGGGATGGAAAGCTGAATCAGAAGGTCTTGGAACATTTGAAATTACAGAATGTTGGGTAGAATTTTGGGCTGAGATCTGCACTACAATATGTAAATGCACTCACTACTGATTAAATCTCTGTGTGGAGCAATTCCTTGAAGAGATCTCTGCCTCACTTTTGTGAAACATTAAATTGTCAACAAATCCCATCAAACTTATAACAGTCTCTCAAGGCAGCAAGTGAGGAACACACCACCAGTGGATCTAGAACCGATATGCTACTATATTTCATCTTTCTACAGGAGATCTGTAAATAGACATGAAGAGAGCAGAAACAGCCTCAAAGATCCACAAGTACAATGTTTAACACAGAGTAGAAGTTTGTCTGGTCAAGGTTCTTGCATATTTATGAAGTGCAATAACGAGCATACTCCTAATTTTTATTGCTGAAATATAATTCAGTATAAAACTATTTAAATGTTCTTAAATGTACAGCAGCTTAGCTAGGATGACCTTCTTAATAATGCAGTCATGTTCTGATTTTCTTCATTTGCAGTTATTAACATAATCTGATAACCTACCTAAAGGATTTCATCTGTCACAAAGATAAACTCATAATTATTCAGAAATCAAAACCACCCTCCTTGACAAAAAAACTTGATTTTTAAATTTTTAATATTTTTAAACATTTTTGGAAAGTATCCTATACAGTAGGAAGATAATCAAGGCACTGCATGACTAAATATATTTTAAAAACATGATTCAGTTAGTACATAAGCATATTTAAATATTTCATGCATTTAGAGAAATATTTAATGGACTGAGATTCAATGAACTTCTAATAGTGGGTAGAAATAAATTATTGCATCCTTACTGTCAAAGCAATTTCAAGTTTTGTATTCATCCTCTGTTGCGCCTTTTAGCTTATTTCAGTTTTTAAATCACACACAATAGAGCTTTAGGGGCCTGTATCTCTGTGATTTATAATACAAAGGAACAATTATTTCTGCAGGTAAAATTGTGCTTTTTGAAAAAGGTAAGATAAACAGATGTGCCTAAAGCATCCTTAGAAAACCACGGAGAAATAGCTAAATGTATTACAAATAGCAATAATAATAAAAAATACAGCCATCAACTGTCTAAAGTACTTTGTGTACATTTGTGTGTCTACCTCTGATTCAAGTGGCTATAAAAAACCTGAGAACAGAAAGCCAAAACCTTTTGGATAATCCCTTAAGCCCCTAAACAATAAACAGGAACAGGTTTTGACATGTAATTTATCAAGCTGTGAAGTTTCTATTCTTATGAACAAAAACCTAGTAAAACAAAAATAAATGAATAATGTGAGCACAGTCTTGGGAAAAAGTTGAATTTCAAAAAAAAGCTTTAGTATTCTTTCTTCAAGCCCTTAAATCACGAAATTTCCATTAGACCAGTAGGAAAAAGTGTTTTAAAGGCACACAGATGAAGATAGGAAAAAAATCTTTTGTTATATTCCTTGAATTTACAAGAACCTGTGGAGTTACTAAGATTTTCTTGTTTGACCCAACATTTTCTTTGGCAAAGGTTTTACAAGCATTAATATCTGCTCATTTATATGCATCAGAAAAAAATGCCTGTAGCATTCTACATACATTCTAAACACCCTGAAATAATACAGGATTGGAAAAGAGAAGCTACAAACACTACTCAGAAGATCCTTTGTCTAGTCTATATGAGTCTTCACCATGCTGACTGTTGCCTTAGTGGTATTTATAATATTCTTTGCTAAGCAAACAAACAAAAAGATGTTGAGAACATTTGTCCTATGAGATTGTTATATACTCAATTAAAAAAAGACAAAATATACCCTAGTTTTCAAGTTATTTTTTACAAAATCTTTCAAGAGCCATTCTCTTCGTACAAATAAACACACTTCATAGTTCTCAGAAATTTGGGTGTGTGCAGGTTTCCCAATGTCCTTCACTTAATGTGTGTTTGTAAGGACTTTTTTTTTTTTTATTTTGTTTATGTGCTTGTTTTGTCCATCCAGACTCTACAGGCTGTGTGAAGGCTCCAACAGTTGTACCTGTGCTTCAGATTTAGTGTGGTTTATCCTCCCATTTCTAATTTTCACACTAAAATTACTCAAGTTAGTCTTCTTATATGGAAAATATGCAATTTACTTTTAAAAAATAAATTTAGAGAAAAATCCTCTAAAAGTGCTACAGATTTTTTTTAAAAAGAACCCTAAGGTGTGCAATTTTAATTATGGTTATACTTCAGAAGTAATCACTTTTCTGTTGCTTTTGCACATGTCCTATATCATATTTAAATTTGTGACTCAAAATGGAAAGGAAGAGGCCTTGCCTAATACCTCTAAAGGAAGGTTTTCTTTTACATTCTTAAATGTCATTGACTTAGTACAAAATATTTAACTGATGAAGGTTTCTGTCATAGAATTTTTTGAATGATTATCATTATGTGACATGCCACCCCTCAGCTAATTTTCAAAGGATGTGTTTTGGTCTTTGGCTGATTTTGCCCCAGTCATGCTGAAAGTCACTTTCTTAGGTTGTCTCTTTATGAAAAGCGAGTTTGTTTTGATTTTGACCTTTGAGTTAAGGATATGTTTATTTTACTCTATTTTCCACACTCCATTTGCAATCAGCTGTGTTGTGTTCATATGATCTTCTAGCCACAGCCAAAGGATTCCTCTTGCAGCCTGCAATGGCATCTCTTCTGAGAATTGTACATTTCTCTGCACAATTAAAGCTTCAAATACTCTGTGTCACATGTAGCCAAGGCCTGTGACAGCTGTCATTCAGAAATACACTTCCTGACAAAGAGAGATTATAACCTTACAGATCATGCAGCCTTTATTATTTGTATTTAATTATCCTCCACTGGGAAATAATAACTGCAGTTTTCCTTACGCTTTATCTTGGTGCAAGGTTGAAACTTGTAATCAGATGTACATTTCTGGCTTCCTTAAACTAGGGATTTTTTCCTATTTGTTCCTATTCTTTGCAGCCTCAGGGTAAACTCTGCACTCTTCCATTATTAATTTAGACAGTTACAATTTCCTAGCAAATAATTAGTCAACATGTGGCAAATTTTTGTAATAAACTAGATATAAAATGAATAATTAAGTTTCTTGTTAAATCAATGACATTGATCTCTGACTTCTCTTAAAATCAGATTGTAAGAGAGCAATTTCTTCTGTCTTCCGAATTTTGCATCTGAGAATGGAAGAGTGACATATGATTTCTATTTGACACATATTCGACTTTGAATAGTTTTATTTTCTGTCAAAGGTAAGGCAGGGAGTTAAAGAGCAGATTTTATGGCTGCACTGCCAGAAAACAACTTTTAATGTCCGCCTTAGAACTCTTTAGTTCTCTAATGTTGGCCTCAGATCACCAACATACCCAGCCTAGTCTTTGTCGCCTTTTTAGACCTGAAATTCTCAGGGTTGTGTTTAAGACAACAAATTAAGTCAGCGAAATACAACCTGCTGTTTTCCAGTTGCAGTTGCAGATGCTGACACATTCTTGGCACTATTGCTGCTCTCTTGTTGAAAAATTGTTCCCAAGAGGAAATGACATTTAATTGTAGGCTAGAGTTACCTGAGCCTGGTTTGATACATTTGATCTGCCTGCTAACTGAATACATTATTTTAAAACTTCTTGAAGGACTTGATGACAACAGGAGTTTGTTCATTAGCATGAAAATTGCGGTTTTGTCTTTGCAAAATCAAGAAGACATTCTTTGACATTCACTATTATCAATCTGCCTTATCTTCCAGCACAAGTTCATGCACCTGTAAGAGTTCCTCCTCTTGAGGATGTTATTTTATTATGAGAAGTGGTAACTGATGAATGGTGCATATGCAGTTAAAGAGCATACCTAAAATGAACGGGAAGTTACATGACCCTTGCAACAATTAAAAACTTGTCTTCTGTAGCCAGTGGCAGTAGCCAGTAGCCATCCACTGGAAGGTCACAGATGTCATCTCACTGAGGAACTTGGTGAAAGAAATACATTTATAAACATGAAAATTTGTCATTTAACCTTAATTATATTTTTAAATAAGTTGGCTGAAATAGAAAATACTTCAAGAATATACGCTTTTAATAATCCGAAATAGTAGAAAACCTTTCAAACTGTACATAGTGTATGTATCTTAAACATTTTGTCTGTTAGGTAGAAAATGTGTCACTTTTCCAGGCTGCTTTGTCTTCTGCTGTCAGTGCCAAGTGTCACTAATGCCTGCATTTACCAGTGGAAGCATCACCCAGTGCATATAGATTTACTAAAGGGGCAAATGCCAGCATAATTCTCCAACCATCTGCTTGCCTGGGACTTGCATAGGAAATGTGGCCAAACCCGCACTCTGCCTTGAGATTACTGGGTACCATAATGACTGTTTGGCACAATTAGTAGCCAGAGTAATTTAGAGAAGCATTCAGACTTTTCTAGCTGATGCCAGGAAGCTGGTCTCATGTATCTGGAGCAGGACTGGAAGTGTGAAGGTGACACACAGCTAACTTCGAGGCCTACCAACAAGTTGTGCTCTGTGTGTGTCATCAGCTGATAACCAGACCTTGCATCAACCTTATAGATTCAACACAGAAAGAATATTCCTCTTCTGCCAGTGGTTACAGCTGGAAGGAAATCAATCCTATTCAAAGACTTAATTACTGCAATATTATATTCTTCATTTTATCTGTAAAGCTTACAGCTATTCTGTGCTATACATTCAAAGAATCTGAATAGGAAAACTAACCTCAGTGCATAAATAACTACTGTATCTCTTTGAAAGTCTTGTCACAGAAGCAATACACCATTATAAAGGAGGATTTCAAAGGAAACATTTTACGAAAAAGCTAGAAACAGAATCTTGGGGAGTTTAATTTTGTGTACTAAGACATGAGAAATTTTTCTCCCCTGAAAGCAATGGCAACAACATCTTTGTGAGCTGAATATCCAGACACCATGTCTTTTCCTTATTGTGTAGCGCTGATTACACAACCTTTCTTCTCTTGCTGCCTGGAGTATAGACTGCCTCCTTGATTCACAACATTTAAATTTAATATTCATGTTTGAAGAGGAGCATTTCCACTGCCGACACTATAATGCCCTAGAATGAAGATAGACACCAGCTTTTCACTCGTAGCACAGAATGTGGTGCCTGAATGGGAACTCTTCTCAAAAGCTGAGTTCTTGATGTATTTCAGACTCAACTGATGATGGACACCATTCAACATTATGTTAGCAGGAAAATTTGTGTCTATAGTTTCCTGATTTCAAATCTTGACTACTAACAGTATTAATTTTAAATTTGAAAGGAAATAAATTGAGTGATTTTCTGAAAGAAATTATAGAAGAAAAACACAAGTCTTTTCTTCTAAAAAGACCCTAACTGAGGGCGCCTTTTCTACCTTTTCATATACAAATTGGTGGGAGGTGATTCATTAGTCAAGTATTGACTAACACCCGTCCTGTTGTGCCACCAGCCTAGCCTTTTAATATAATAGTGAAAATGTTTATTTATGAGTGTGTTGCTTAGCATTGTGATGTTCTTACAAAAGAAACAGCTTATAAAATATATAGAACTTTCCCTAATTAGCTATATACTGTTTCCCTAATCTGCTGTTATTATCTTACACATATGTATGTCTCATGCATGAGAACAAGAACTGAAATTCACCACTGCCAGTGTATGTCTGTATATATACACATACATACATATACACATATATATATTTTGAAGACTTCCTCACTAGTACAGAGAATTCAGCTGAGATATTATAGCAATTCGCAGTGGATATATCTCCAGCAGCAATCATTTTGATCTGTTATAGGGTAAGTACAAATCAAAGATATGGAGGTAAGAACTGAAAATAGGGCTGAACAGTTTCAAAGAGAATGTTAAGATGATGAATAGGTTTATTTTGTAGTATACAACAATATTAAGGGTGACATTATGTCATCCTACTCAGGGCATAAAAGCACAGTAGCCAGTGTAAAGCAGAATATCATCTGGATTTTTACTCAAAGGATTTAATCAACAATTATAATAAAAATATACTTTTAAAAGATATCTTTGCCCTATGTGTACAATAACAAATTTAGATACTTTACTCATCTAGCATTATATTTATGAACATCTCAAACCCTTGACCACATAAACTAATTTAAGTATCCTCATTTCTTATGCAGTATAAAATTAGTTTCTTTTACAGATGAGGAAAGAGAGTTATTAGAGAAAGCTGATTCTTCAAGTTTGATCAGTTAAAATAAAGCACTTAGTTTGAAAATCAAACACCTTCTTAATTCCTGTAGTTTTTCTTCATTGCACTGACCATCATCTTTTCTGAAAAAATTTGTAAACTAGAGATGTAATAAAAAAAATTCCTTCTTTATGGTTTAAGAGAATAGAAAACTGGTGAATAATATAGGAATTTATATAAAAGACTTTTTTTTAAATGCCTTGGAACTGCTTATGAATGAGGTAATATTTTGAGGTTGACAGTTCACTATGATTTTAAAAGGAATTAAGTATTAATTCAAATAATTAAATATTATATCAGATAATACACTGGAAGTATAACACTTTCTAGGATATCAGGACAACTGTGTGAGACAAAGGACAGTTTTATTGTTGTGCTGTGGTATTTTTTTATGCAATTTTCTTCTTTTTCTAAACAGGAAGACCACAGTTTTATTTACAGGTGTAAAGATGACTGAGGAGGAGAATTGCATGAAGATACTTTTTTGAAAACACTATTTCCATCTTCGCTCAAATTGTTGTGTTACTTGTTGTTGTCTGAGTTTCTAAGGTATTTGCATGTGTTTCCCAAGAGCATTTTTACATAGACATATATTCACAATTTTTGAAGAAGAATTTTCTTTTGAGTTTTAGTGGATTTTTTTCAGTTTCAAAACATAATAATGTGACTATGTGTTTTAGATAATATATAATATAATATATAATATATATTGGATGAGAGATCCATATAAGAATAATTAAATTAAAGCCATGAAATTTTTATTGAGACCTTCATTTTCTCAAACAATATTTTATCTAGATTTGGAAACATCGTAATGTATATACAGAAGGAGTTAGAGCTGGAAATGTATGGATGTTTTTAGTGCATCATTATAATTTCAATAACCTATTTATCACTTTCAGCGGAAGCACCATCATATATCAAATACAGAAGCAAAAGCAAGGATATCAATCTCATTTAAAATTCAAGCCTTGAATACAGTACATAGGGCAGGATGTAAATTTACCACTCATAAGATGTAGGGAAATAGCAAATGCATCAGCAGAATAGATGAACACTGAAGAGGAAACTGTTGTTACATATTAGCAAAACATTGTATATTATTTGCTTAGTAGTTCATAACTATATTCATGACTTGAGTGTCTCACTTAAAAGAATATATGGGGTTGGGGGTGCAGAAGACAGGAGAGTGGGTTGTTTCCTTTTTCTGTATTTCTAAGTCTCCTCTCTTGTTTTCTTTGATACACTTCCCTACTACAATCCATTTCTCAACCACATCATGATGTGAGTTCATAAGAGGTTCATAACCCAGAGGATAATGTATTGCATGGCTAAAATATGGTTTTCCCTGTCCCTCAAAAAAAAAAAAATAAAAAAAATCACCCACTCTGTTACTGTTGAGTGTTTCATTACTGCAATATCTTTATTTCCAGTGTTGATGAATGCAACCATGACCATTCATCAGCAACCAGAAGACTCCTGCTTTATTTACTTAACCATTTACTTATTTTTATTCCTTTTTTTTTTTTTTTGTTTCTCCCATATATGCACTAATTCACTTTCCCAGCTGTTAATGTCTGTCTGTATTATCTATTCTCATGTGACATTTTTCTCTGTGATCATCAGTCCAAATTTTCAGGTGAGATTTCTTGATGTTGCAGTCTTATACTCCTCCTCTGATCAGAACTGTACCATCTGTTTACAAACAAGTACCCTTATTCCTTTTCATAGACAACTATTTGTCTTTAGCTATAATTCAAATGAAATGTTTGCAATTCTAATGCATAACTTTCTTTCATTTTAGCATGTTAATATGATGATCTAGCAAAGATCAAAATTACTACTTGTCATAATATGTCTACCAGGCAAGACCACTACTCACCACACCAGTCCTGCTGCCAATGACCTTTCCTCTCCCTCTTCTTGTGAGGAGGACAAATGACTTCATTTTGTGATACTCTGGTGAAGCAGCTGAATAATGAAGTACTATGAGGTGAAAAAAATATTAGTTCTAAAAGTGAAACAATGCTTGTGCAGCAAAGTTAGTTTGGATACATAAGGTCTATGGAGAATCAAACACATACACATACAATTAGATTGCAACAGGTGGAAGTTTCTCACAGTGAAATTTGCACTGCTGGCTTCAGTTTTGAAGTTTGCAGAAAAATTAGACTAAACTTTAAATACCAGATAAAATACAAATTCTAACGAGACTTAATAGAAACCTAGCTGTTGGCTAGCGATTTTTTCAAGAAAAGGGAGACGCTCAGGGGATGGTAAAGACAAGATGAGAACAAAGATGTTTGGTATGTGTGCTGATGTGTTTGTTTTCAAGTGAAACTTTCGGCTCAGCACATCTGTTATGCACAGCATGCCCCACATTGGGATCCTGTTTTTCTATGGCCCTTAGTCCATCTGGCCGTTACCAGGAAACACACCATTCCTTGGAAGGATGTTGGATTGTGCAGTCAATGCTGGGGCAGCCAGGGACCAACCAGGGCACATTGTGGAGTCTCCTTCCTAAATTCGAGTCGTGACTGGTGCATCTGCACTGGAACCAGCACCTTGGGTCACAGCACACAATGCTGCTGATCCATAGGGGCACATAGAGCTCAGTCACCCAGACTGCTGGTGACACAAAATCTCTAAAACAAATACATTAATTTAAATTATCTCTGTGAGTGAATCATTCTAACATGGAGCCAAATAATAGTGATGCTTGCAAGATGGCCTTATTAGCTGCTATTTATTTCTGTATTAGAGAGAACAATGTGGATTGAAGTCACAAAAAGAATTACAAAACCTAATTTATGGATTGCTCCAACTGGAATCCTCATTTCTTCCAGGCAGACAGACTTTGTTGTTGTTGTTATTAGCTTAATGAAGAGCATAGTCTCATTTAATTTCCTTTGGAACTTATTTCTTACTGCTCAGTCAGTTTGTTTTCAAAATGCTGGGTCTCATCCAGGTGGATTTAGGCCCATCCTGGCATCATATTGCTCAACCAGTTTTACAGCAGTTTATTGGTCATGTAGGTATCTTTAGACATAAAAACTTACAATATTTAACATGTTGAAGTGGCTTCTAAAAGTGCCATCATTCATTCTCTTAAAAATACAACCCAAAAGTCTACTAATGTATGCCTACCTATACGCATATTCACACAGTCGGTATTCATATTTTCACTAGTGTGCTTTGCAGTATTTTGAAAGCATTCAGCTGCATGAACCTATGTAAAGGATGATCTCTGTAAAATTGGCCTTTCCTTTATTGATGTTTAATTTGAATTCTCTACCAGAATCCTCCTTGTCAATAAAGGATCTTATCAGATCCTTATCAATATAAAAAAATTATAATTTCTATCTCATAGTTGCACAGATCTAAACTCTATATGAAGGTATTGATGCAAAATTAAGCCCTCTGTGCTTAATTCTTTCTCTCGGCTTCTGGAAACTTAGTTGGTCCCATGTCTTTCATCTGATTCCCAATTATTTCTCATTCATATACATTTTCCCTCTTCCTCCAGGGCTTTCTGTTTTCTAAGTTGTGTTCTGTAATTTTTTTTTTCTAATTCTTGATTCTTGTTCCCATCATCATGACCTGTCTCCATTAGACCTGACTGAAGAGTATTCTGCACAACAGTGATTTAAGAAAACAAAGCACCAGGGACAGTAATTACTGGTGTTCTCAACATGTTGAAGTGTGTACAGGCAGCCCCTGAAACTGTTAACCCACTATATATATGCGATACAATTTAAGCAACTTAGATCCTAGAGTCTATCAAACAGCTAATTTACATAAGCAATTTGAATAACCATGATTTTTGATTAAACGTGAAATGTGTACTAAAATTTTCTTTTCAAAAAATTAAAAATTAAGACATTTTCTAAAATGCCAAAGACAGTTTCACGTAATGGACAAAGGTACATCAGCAAACTCTGCAGAGACATTTACAAAGAAACACTCTCTAAATTATAAAAATACATTTCAAGTAAAACTGTATGCGATATAAGTGACATGGGTCCAAATAAATGAAAGACACCTCTTAAGTATGACATAGGTGTAAGCATAGATAACTTACAGATGTTAATATGTTGGTTTTGTTTGAATTATTTAACTTAGATTGCACACAATGTAGATCAGAGCAAATAGTGGAGATAATTTTAAAAGATTATATTTTATTAAATCAATATCCAAAGAATATAAGAAAAATATGTCAGTAAAACAAAAATGTATAGAAATTACTGTCTGTACTCCAAATTTTTATTACCTAAATGGTGCCATGATATGATCCATAAGTGAATGACAGTGTCAGAAATAAAAGAGAAGGAAAAAAAAAAAAAAAGGAGACAAGGCTGCATTTTAGTGATGTTACGTATAATTAAGAAGAGTACTTTCAGGTCCAGATTTTGATATTAAAATAGACTTTTGAGATATACATCACCACCACCTCCATGTTCAGATTATGCTGGGAAGGAAAACCAGCACATCAGGCCAGAAAGCATCTGCAGTGGAAATCCCAGTTGGACATCATCCAGGCAAAGGAGGAACCTGTTAGATATCTGTCTATCAATTCAGATACTGCCCAAGTGAATGCACTTTTGTCTGTATTGTCATGTTTTTGTTAATATTTTTCAGTTCCTGTGACATTATCCTATCCAAATTAACTGTAATGAATGTTTTCCAGAAAAAAATCTCACAGGAGATATATTAAATATTCTAATAAAATATCCATGCAAAATATATTTACTGAGCTTCTTTCAACTATTTAGCATGGATACTTTATTATCAAGAGTCTGCAGAGTGCTGAAAGCATATAACAGTGTAAGATGATCCTCTACCTCAAGAATATTGAGATAACAGTGCTGTAGTATTTGCTAATTTATATACTACTAATGTCTAGTGATTGTTGAAACAGTGTATCAATTACAGAAAAAATTATGTATGTCACTTTGTAGAAATAGTTTACAAGGTTGGCATATAAGTAACAAAATATACATAGAACAAGAAAGTTAACCTAACCTGCAGCAAGGTTGTAATTCTTGGTCCTGTTTGCCTCCTTTCTATCAAGCTGTTGATTGTCAGTAAAAAAAGAATATTTAACAGCTGCTTCATCACCAGTTCATGAGAATGTTTTTTCAACTCCCCTCCTCCAAATATGAGAAAATTGCCTTAATCTGCCTGAGCATTCAATGAACAATACCTCCTCATGGTACAAGAAAGAAATCAAACAAACAGGTTAACCCAAGCAGTACTGTGTTGTCACACGTTTTCATCCAGGTGGTCTGTACAGATGTCAGTCCATTTTAGGCTGATGGTAGAAAGGAGCTTTTACTAGATTTATAATGCCAATTCTTTGAGCCCCATTGCCACTAGGTTGGTCTGTAAAATCCACTACTATCAGCTCTTTAATAACTTCAATTCTGTAACAAGTGAACAAGTGTATAGGATTTACACACGGTTGTTGTTAGAGAAGATTTTCCCAAGTCTTGTTCCCCCATGATTTCCTGAACCATTTCAGTAAGCAGCTGAGCTCGTCAGGCATGCATTTTACTGTATAAGTGCCATATATCCCTCCACTTCCTCACACAACTGTATTTTTAACAAATAGCCCAAATTTTCTATTCAAGCAATATAAACTGAACATATTTCAGTTCAGTTAGACTTTTCCAGCTCCTGAGTGTTGACAGTGAAAAAGTATAATGTTCTTAGCAAAACTATGTGGCTAGAAAACTGCAATATATAACACTCTAAAATCTCATGTATTCTAACATCATGAATGTATGACTTGCAGTCTAGTTAACATTTTAGTTTTGAATCTCTGTGTGTAGATACTTCCAGCTGGTGCCTCTAGAAGTGTGTTCAGGGACACTACTTTATCAATGATTCCCTGGCTGAGAACTCTCTGTTGGAATGTGTCTTTTTTTACAGAAATATTTTTTTTACCTGATCAGACTTTGTTAATTCTTACAGTAATCTTTTATAAGCTTTAATAAGATCTATTATACTTTTTAGAAATTTGGAATAGCCCTGATAGTTTGTAAACCTACTCTTAGACATCCTTTGCAGTATTCCTGCAGCTCATATTTAGTGGAAGGTGCTCATTTCACTTAATTTATAAGATACCCAAAAGTCATATGAGATCATGCAGATATTACAATAGCTTTACACATTTCTACAGAAACATTACTTTTTTGTTAGTGACAATAGCTTGTTTCAGACTTTGGAATAAATAATTTAACTCTTAACTTGGGTGTCTGTGAACACTTGTATTTTCTGAAAGAAAAGAAATCGAAACAATGATAAAATACTCTATATTCCTATCATATGTCCTCGCTTTTTTCCTTCTTAGAACTGAGATTATGCTAAGAGACATTAGGAGCAGAGATTAGGTTATTAACTGTAATCCAATGGACTGGACACCTATAGCACAATTTATGAAAAAGTCAAATGACGAAAGGCAAAGTGAAAATGAAATAGTGCCTAATTAAATTACTCTGGAGAACAAGTGAAATACTACTCAGGTGTTTATGCTTTTGCTCCTGGCCTGACCACTGACATCTTGCAATTACAAAATATAATACCTCCCAGTATTTCTGGGAAGGCAGGAATAGGTAGGCCCTGAAGAAAGCCGGGATAAACTTGCGAGCTCTACTTGTCAAATTGTACACCGGGAAGAAGGACTAGTATCACAGAACAACACAAATTATGGGATTGGACCAGGAAACTAACAGACAATCAGAACCATTAGGCCCATTTTCCATCCTAATCTTATTAAGCAAACACAGAAGACTTCTGTTTTTTTCAGGCAGACCTAGAGGAGCTAACAACTTGATCTCAGGCAACTGGGTGGCTCCTGACTGCTCTGCAGGCTTGCCAAGGTTTAACTGCCTTGTGCTTGGGTGAAATAAGATAGCTGACTTCTTTGAAAAGTAGATCTATTAAACTGCCAGAATGAAACTGGAATGTTGCATACACCTCTAAATTCTTTTGAATTTACTGTTGTATTGAAATACTGATTTATACGCAGTACTTGGATGCCACTTTTACACATTATACCTTCAATGCATCTTGCAGTACCCTGTTGATGATTGAATAGTGGGATACCGATAAATAATTATCAAATGAATATCAAGAAAATGGATTTTTCCTTATATTTATTAGTATACTGAAACTGAATAGGCTATAAATATTTTAATGAGAATATTTTATAGAAGTGTGTCTTTCAATGAATTTTAGGTATTTTATTTCTATTTTGCTTTTTATTGGCACAAAAAGAAATTCATTTGGTTCTTGAACAATAAATCTATAAAACTTGGTGTTTATATGCATATTTCAGTGTTGGCTGAGATTGTCAGAAGCAACAGCTAATCTTCTTTATGTAGCAGGGTGCTGAGTAGGCTTAAAAGTCCTTTGCTTCCAGAATGCAATGTAATTATAAGACATGATTACAACTGATTATAATCAATCAGCATAGTCTTAAGTGTAATTTATATTGCTGCAGCTGTGGTTAGATTAAATCTTCATATAAAATACAATTTCTTCAAGATATGTAAAATTATGTGAGCAAACCCAAATAGAGTAAACTCATAATGCCATAAATATAGAGTAAATGATGCCAATTACATAATAGTGTAGTGCTGTGTGTACCACAAAATAATTTTCCCCTCACAGAGTATGTTCCTGATTCAAGACTCAAAATTGTCCTTTTGTTGTTTTGACAAGACAATATTTCTGGCTTTCTGAACTCTTCCTTGCACCATTTGTCACATATAATGTGTCACTACCAGCACCAAAACGGCCACAGACAGGCTGTAAGAGCTCTTTTGAAATAACAGAAACTAGTTTGGAGGGTTTACAGAACAAAATGTTTTAGTAGGACAAGACACATGCTAGCTGTCAAAAACTGCTGAGTTCTCATTGCTAATCAGCTAAATGGCTTGGTTTGGTTTCTTGCCCTGCGTCTGTATGCCCATGCTGGAGCTGGGAAGTGTTACTGGAGATGTGTGTCAGCCAGCTTTGCTCCAGTCAGTCTGGAGAGCCCCAGCTGCACCCCTGGGCTGCTGCAAAGAGCTGCCTGCTCCCAGGGAACAGCCAGGACAACACTCCATGATCCTGTCTTACTGTGTTCCACAAGCAAATTTTAATTGTCTGTAATTCATTCCTATTTCTGGTCTTGGTGAAGGGATACCCACTGCTTAACAGTCTGCAAAGTGCTGCCTTTGTTAGGGTCATGGGCTGAGGGCTAATGGTGCTGTTTCTCAGTTCTTCCATTTTCTACACAATTTCAGGTTAAAGAATAATAGAATATGAAATTCATAATAAACAACTGATATTCAGAATAAAGCTCTTTGCTATTAACTCCTTAGATTCTGAACTCCTGCCTGGAAGCCCCTTTGCCCAGTTTACTGAGAATCTGAACTAAAAATAGGATTTTGTGTGTATAACATAAAACTTATTTTACCTAAACTAGAGTATATATCTCCCAAAGTTTTCTCAATTAAAAGAAGCAGTAAATAAATTCAGATAGAATCTAACCAATTTGGAACATTAACAATTAACATTTGCGAAATTATGATACATCATTAAGATTCAATATCCTAATTTAATAATGGCCCTTTAACAAAGGCATATAGAAAAGAAATTAAAAAAATATGTGTTCAATAATCTGGAAATTGAGCTTATTTAACTCATATATTTCTTAACAGAATAGAGGGGCTATGAATCATAAAAATGCATGGAATAGTATAAAAATGTATTATTTATATATAGGGTGTTTTTTTATTCTGAGCACTGACATACTTCATCAACTGACATTCTGTTTTGTCTGTATTTCTATCTATGCTGTGTACCCATAAACTCTTTATTGATAATCCTTACTTTATTATATTGATCCTCACAATGAATTCCTGTCCTAGTAAATTATTTTCTTTTGTACCTTTGTGATCTATTCTATTCTTCTATTCTATTCTATTCTATTCTATTCTATTCTATTCTATTCTATTCTATTCTATTCTATTCTATTCTATTCTATTCTATTCTATTCTATTCTATTCTATTCTATTCTATTCTATTCTAGAATATTATTTTCTACATAATGCTTTTCAGAGCAGTATCTGAGAATGATCAGTAGTGTATCAAGGAGCACAAAAAATATATTTGACATATTTGTTGTTAAAATCATAAATATTGGAGAAAAACAAACACAAAATTAATAGAACTTGTAACCACTTTCAAAACAGCAGAATTTTATAAAAATATATACAGTCCATTAAAATGCATCAAAAGAACTGATGATGTTGGCTGCCATTGAAAGAATCAATCTGTGTGTTTAAGTATGAATGGTCTATACTCAAATGGCATTTTTGATTCAAATAACTATTATTCTCAATTCCATAAACTTCATGATAACTTGCCCCTGCTATGATAATATGATAATATTTAAATTTTTGAGTTTTGATCTAAAAATTTTTTAACCTGCCATTTTCAAACCCAAATGCCTAACTATGTTTATTTTTAGTTTAACTACACGGCACCAACTATGGCATAATTTCAACATTTAAATTTGAGTGTTCTTCAAATTTCCAGTTATAAAAGTTGTTTTTCTTATTTGGTAATGAAGTCTGCATCTGAGCCAAGCAGCTGCATACGAAGGCTGCCAGAGTTGCTCTTCATACAGTTTATAGTGAGCTGACTTTAAATTACTTTAGGTACAGAAAAAGCTATTTTACTGTTTTAAAAGGAGAGGTCAGTATAATGTCAGCCAATAGACGGAACCCTTATGTATGAAATTATTTTTGATGCTTTGCATTTTTAATATTCATGTATTTATTTAAAATATTTATTTTTATAGCAGCCTAAACATAGGAAAATGAAACAAAAAAATCTCTCATTTATTATGAAAGCCATTACTAGCACTTTTACCTGACATTTTTAAACTGTTTCTGGAAAAATTAAAGAATTTTCTACTCAAAATAATCTCAAGAAAGTCACTACACTAGATGGTTGTTGAATTTTAAACTTAATATGCCTCACTTACTACAGAGAAATAAACGCCTAATAACAAAATTCAAAATGGATCATTTCCAAATTTTCTCACCTAGATTAATAATAAATATTAGAAAACAGTTACTTATGTTTTCTAAAAAGGATAAATGGTAAAGTCATGAAACAGTGTTGAGAGAGAATAATGTAATTTTAGAATTGTTGTAATACTCTTAGCTAAAAGCACATCTTCAGCAATCTTTAAACACTTCTTATCTATTCATAATAGGGTCAGAACCTCCTACTTATTAATTATATTAAGAATACCTTAATTATCTTTTAATCAGTTGCTGGAAAAACCTCCATGTCCAGCATGACATTTAGATATCGAACATAGCAGTTTAATGGTGTTACTAATATCCACATGGATTTATTTAGCATATGCTTAAATCTCTAATTTTCAGGAGCCCTTAGGACTTTAAAATCAGCATGACCCCTGTGTTACCAATACCAGTTCGATCAGAATTATAAGAAAGTTTTTAGAGGGTAATAGTAGTTAAATTCTCATAACCAGTTTGTAAACCAGTAGATCTTGTATTAAAATGTGAGGAATCAGATCCAAAGTCCATTTGCATTGACTAAAGACTTTTGATAAGCTTCATAAAATTTACATTAAGAAAAAATGAACTTTAAAGAAGACAAACTGATTTGTGTGAAGACCTGGCTGTAGATGGTCCAATTGTCTGTAATGTTTGTTCACATTTATTTCTTAACAGATATCTTTAGATCAACCGTTTATTTGCTAGAAAAGTTCTTCCGGACAGATTTCCACAAAAATAGATTTTTAAGGAAAAAGGATGTGATTAACATTTCCACTTCATAGCTGCCTTCCTTGTTTCATTTATTACAGACTTAAATTATTTTGTGGAAGGGCTTCACATTAACTCTTTATGCAATGCTCATTTAGGAATGTTGGTAATCTCCAGCAGAGTACAGGTTCCATCATGATAATTTATTTTAATCCCCATGCCAACCATTTTAGGAAATTTTGTCTCAGCAGCTTTCTTGTCTGAAAATGAACAGAACTGAGGTCAGTAATTGCTGGAGTAACAGCAGGTTCCTGAATCTTAGGGTACCAAATGAAGGATTTCATGAAGGAGGAAATACATCATGAGAAGAATTAAATGAGAGGATTTTTTATATGCTTGTTTCCTTTTTGAGAGAAGCTTGTATCATTTATGATGGTTTTGTTTATAGAGTATTTCTGGAACATCAGTTTGATGTCTCAGCTTCAGACCAAAACACTGTGAAAGGGAGGTTAAAAAATCAAGTTTCTTAAGGAAGTGGCCTTTCTTTGTCCTCTCTCATTTATGTTACAAATCTATTTACAGTAGATATCAGCAAGAAATTGAAGGGATGCAGTAACTGAGTTCCATTTCTGAGTTAATAATAGTGAAGATTTTACCTAGTTAAAGTGAGTCAACTTAACTGAATCACACTAATCCTCACTATTGTTATTAGAAATAAATTTGCCATAGCATAGATTAAGTTCCTGTTCATTAATTATGCAAATTAACTTTAAATCACTTGTTATTTTAAAAAAATCACTAAACAGAAGAAAAACATATTTTTATACAGGTATGCAATGGTGAAAAGTAATACTAATTGTACACATGTGTTCTTATCTGTATCACCACTTTTATTTCCATAAGACCACCCAGTCTAAAATAACACTGTACTAAACAAAATTCTGTTTCATTGTCATTTTGCATCTCAGATAACCAAGTCCTAAAATATTTGACCTTAAAGATATAATGTAGTAGGTTATTAGCAAATCCAGCAGTTGAATTCCTTATAAAACTAAAAAAACCTCCACAAATTGAAACTGTCTCTCTTCTGGATATCCATAGGAAATGCACCAGTGGTACTCATAAAATTATGCACTAGATAAAACATTGTTTCATTGTAGGATTAGGTTTAAAAGAAAGAGTGATCACGGAAAATTTGATTTAAAGAAAGTGGCTTCAATATTACATGTAAAAACATTTTGTATTTGCTTCGGTAATAATAGATGTTCAGATTAGAATGAACAGTAAATAACAACAGTGAATGGTAAGCAAATATCAACTGTGGAGACTGATTCAAATACCAAGCCAAAGACAGAGCTCAAAATTTCTGAAAGGTGTGATTATACCATTTTATTATATATTCTATATCTTCTCTCTATATTTTATAAATCATATACATACAATTAAATACATAAACAATATGTACTTTTGTGACAATATCCTAATGTTTAAATTATAGATTCAGGCTTCACATTGAGATTCATTTGGGGAGAATATTAGCATTTTTAATTTATCTCTAGTCTTGACCTGTGACCTGAAAGAAATTAATTGTTGTCATGAAGAAGGCTGAATTTATAAAAATACACAGTTGGATGTTTCTCTTTACTGGATATCTTGGTTGATTTCTAATTATTTGTGAGTTTCTGTAAACTCTTCGGCATTACTTTTGAACTAAGCTGCTTATGTATATGCGGCTATCTAATTCACATTTTTTTAGTAATTCACACGTGAATTTGAAGGAATCATACACCCATCACAGAAGATCCTACAAGAACATGAGCTAGTATTGCATAAATGAGGATAGTGAGTGCCAAAACTCTTAAGCATTTCTTATTGTTTCTATTCTATTGTTGAATGTTTTCAAAATGTAAATTTTAACTTCTTTTCAAAGAGACCACCCCTGCAGCTTCCTCAGCCTGCTACAAAAACTTTGTCATGTACAGTTCATGCAATACTGCTGAGACAAATCTCACTTGATAATAAGAGGAAGATCAAAACAGACATGGCAGATGTTGGTTATATCATCTCATATTCCAATGGAATGTTATTATAATTGATAGTAATTAGAGCACTATGAAGAGTAAACTAGAATATAAAAGTAGCCAGTATAGATTTATCCTGACGTCAATAGCTTATTAGTGAATAATGTTAACAGCATTTTCAGACATCATTTCTGATTTTCATTGTGATTATTTTTATGATATTTCTACTGTTATGCAAACTTAAATGCTTACAAGCACTTTTTATGATATACAATGTTTGCAAGGAACTGCCAATAGTCATGGTTCTGGCTGTGAAAGTATTTTTTCTAGGGTAGACCCATGCACTAACATAAGAATTTATTGTCTGAGAGTTCCTACATGTAACTTCAGGTGAGAAAGAAATCAAGAATTAATCATATCCATACACATCATCTGAAAAAAGAGACAGACAGAGAGAAACATGAGTAGATTGTGCTGATTCCTTTCTATACCTTTCATCTACTCTGTCTATTTCATCTATTCATATTTCATTACTTGGAACAGAGACCTTGTGTGGTGATATGTCATCTGCTTTACCATGTACATGATGATAATATAAGCATAAAGCTTTCCTCAAAATCTTAATGCCTTTACCAAAAGGACACCAGTGTTGAAAAGATCACTTCAAAATCACTGTTTGTACAAAATGGGGCAAAGGTGTAGGCATTGTTTTCATGATGCACAGTAGAATAAGGAAACCAAGAATTCTTTTGACCTTATTATTGTATTTTCTATTATTAGATTGCTGCAGCTCATGAGCCTGTCGTCTGCCTTCCAGATTCAATACGTGGTCATCAAGAAAGTTGGAAAGGAGCAGGGTAATTATCAGCTGTGAGAATATATATATTATTTGTGAATGTATTTCAACACAAACTCAGATATTTGGTTTTTTTTGAGATGTTAGAAAAGATACCTGCAGCAGAAGGGTGCTGCAATCCACAGTCATCTGAGATGGATCAGGTATATAAGAAATGCTCTGCCTAACTAAGCAGATAATACCTATAGCAGGTGTCAAGGGATTAAAAAAGAAAAAAATCAAAAAGGAAAAAAAATGATGCTCTTACAAGCAGAAAAAAACCCCAATGAACAAGTAGGCTAAATTACTTTCCCTCACTACTAAATGTAATGTATATGTTTTGCTTTCTGTCTTTCAAAAGGGAGGTATAGGAGAGACTTGAAATTTTTAACATTTTTACATAAAATACAGCATGTATCATTAGGCAGACACAGATATATTTACTTGCAAATAACTGTAGTCTAATAATGGCGCTATTGTGCTCTGAAAATGAAAAAAATCTTACTGAGATGTTAATTCAGACTCTTGTGCAAGAAAAGGCTCTAGTGCCTGCCCATAGTGTTTATAGGTCACAGGTATAGGTCATAATGCAAATAAACCAGCACCACTCATTACTAGCAGCCCCTTTTGCTACTCTGGCAGTTAATTTTCCCACAGACTTAAGTAAAGTATTTCCCATGACACAGTCCAAATTATCACTTGGGGGCCTTTCAGTCCTCAACCAACAGAAGAAAGTATTCACAAGGCTTAAAATATTTCAAAAGTGGTTGAGGTTATGTCTTACAAAAATTTGATTTGAAAAATGCTGTCACATATTTTGTGTAGGTTAACAATAAAAATTGAAAAATAACATAGACAGTAACATAAAATTTGTATTTATGTTCATTTATTTTATTTAAAAAAACTGCAGTTTAGGGGAGAGAATTAGTTTGGATAGAAAAGCAAATTACCTAAGATGGAAAAAAAACAACATTCAGCATTTAAAGTGTCAATGAAAAAAAATCAGGACACATTGGTACTTATTATTATTTCTGGATAAGATACCATTTCAAAGGAAACATCAAAATACCTCTATGGGCTAGTATGCTAAGGTACGAAGGCGGCTGCTCTTGATTTCTAATGCCTGAAGTCAGGTCAGGAATACCAGCTGTGATAAATTGTAAAACAAGTATGTATAGTTTGACAAGGCAAGTAAGGATTTGCTTTCTGGAGTGTTTTAAATCTTTTGTTCTTTATTTCTGTCCCTCAGAATCTCAAAGTTAGCTAAACAGAGCCTATGATCAGGCATGGGGATTGTAGCAACACTAGAGCTTGTGCTGTGCTTTGTGTGCACATCATTCTCGTCCTAAATCTTTAGCTGCTGAAGGTAAGCAGAAACTCTTGAACACCATAATCCTAATTAGGGAGGAGGAATATGAATGCAGCGCAGCAGTAACACTGTATTACCGGTAACTAAAGCATGATTTCCTCTCAAAAAATGATTTTAATTTCTACAGATAGATTACAGTAATTACAGTCTACTAGAATTCCTTTATTATTTTAATCTTGTGCTATGATAAAAGAATAGAGTCATTAAATGTAATTATGAAGAATTTAGATAAAGAAATTATTTGGAAGATATGTGTTTCTGAGAACAAAATCAGTAATTTATCTGAGTATATTTCATACAAAAAGAAAGTATTTGTGTTATTATTATATTTACTTATGTACTATCTCATTATTGCCGGTATTATTTTTTAATAATTATTTTTTAATTCTGCTCTGTCATATAATGGTACCATTTTGAAATGATACTATATTAAGAAAGAAGGTTTCTAAAAATGTTAATTTCAAGTTTTCAAGACACATATAGTTTCACTGTATAAAAGACCTTTTCTTTCCATAGGAGACCTATAGAACCTTATATGGCATATTGTTTGCTTTGTTAACCACATCTGTGTCCCATCATTCTGCAAGCACATCTCTCCAAATATAAAGGACCACAACTGACATCAGTAACATTTTGGGACACTGGAGAAAGTGAATGTGGGACCTATGCAGGAACTCAGTGTCCCACTGATCACTTCTGGGAAAAATCACAGTCCCAAAGTTCATCTACTGAAAAAGCAGCTGACAAAAATTTCCAGCACAGTGTTCATGAGTTACCTTAGGCAATCAGTGTATGGGAAAAGCATTGACACATAGACAATATTCCTAATTTTAGCAGCAGGGTTTTGCTGCTGAACAATGACATAATTTTTTACATGACTTTCTAAGCTCCTTCGTCATACACGTGCTTTTGAAAATTCACTCATAGATCTATAGGAAAAGTCATCTGCAATTAGGCAGCTTTTATGACACATTGCTATTTTTACAACATAGTATATATAAAAAATCAATATCTTAAGGTGGTTTAAACCTAAAGCACTTGGGCTAGCCCTGGACTTTTCAAGGCAGTGACAGATAATGTATTGATTTTATAATGGTATCAGAATTTGACTCAAGTTTGAGAAGATGCTCTAGTTCCCTATATTTCTTATATAAAAACATGAGTAATAAATGACCCCCAAATTGCAATCCAATAAATTAAGCACATTCTGGAAGATTGAAATAATTCATTCCTTTCTGTCCCCTATTCCTTTGTCATTAGTGTTGAAGCTATGTTCACTAAAAAAAAAAAAAAAAAAAAAAAAATTAACAATGAATGCAGCTTCTGTTTAATGTTCCATTCATCCATTTATATATTTATCATCCTTTCATTTGAGATGCAAACAACAAAATATTTTAAAAGGCCATTATTTGATGACAGTATGCACACATGGCTCTGGTAGAATATTTATTATTATTACAGTTAGAAAATCCTTAAATAATCACATCAAAAAGGCTGCAGAGTTCTGGGACTTGAAAAACCTTCTTGAAATATTGTTTCTTGTAGACTTAGTTCTTCTTGTGTCTCTACCTTTTTTAGCTTCTAAGTATTTTAGTAAGAGGAAGACTACAGTAGACTGAGGGAAGCACTGAGCAATCTTGGCTACACATACCTGTGTTCCATATGCTGACTTGCTTTCCATTTAACATAAATTCAATTATTCAGGGACATTTAAGTTTTTACCTCTGTAAAACATCAGGGGACTTACTTGGACACAAAGGAGATATAAAACTTTCCATTGTGTGGTTGGGAGGAAATTCCTGGGGGCTGAGCTCAGTGTAAAGTTGGTTTATTAGTGGACCTGGTATAAGCAAAGCATGTCACCACTCATCTGAATAGCTGACATAAGGTAAAATCCATTTGCCTTCTCTAGATGGGCACTTCTGCTGCAATCAGCAGGAATTATTTATGTGCTTATTATTACATCTAGATTTGTAGTGCTTAAATCCATGCATGTAAGCACATTTGGAAATTCCTTGTGGCAATGCAGTATTTTGCCACCTTTCTTTCAATGTTTTTTTAGTTGTGTTACTTTGATTGCTTTTTTAAAGATCAGTCATTCTTAATCAACTGTATTTATATGATTATTTAAATGATACATAGTTATGCAATTAGTAAAAGTGTTTAGTCATCATCTGTTTTGAACATTGAAGTACAATTTGAAAATTTAACTTGTTTATTTTATGGGTATTTAAACATCTTTCTCAGGTATGTAGTTCCCATTTTTTCTGGTTCTACTAAACCATGAAAAAAAGACAAAAATGAACATACTTCTTCAGGGTGTTTTGATGAAAATATATCTACAAATGTAGTAAACAAAATTACAGAATAAGGCTGTACCAAAATGCTTAGATGAATATTTTATTTCCCACCTAAACACCGTGAAACAAAATCATGATAAAAAAGTCCTGCCAAATTGGTTTTGTTTCAGAACTGCATAGAATGCCTCTATAATGTCTCAAAAATTAAAGTCTAAATATTTTGATGAGGATAGTTTCATTACATTAGGCACAGCTTAACTTATCCTGCTCAGTGTAAATGAGACTAGGATAAGATAAGATGAACCCACTCTATTTCCACTGTTTATTACAGTCTTGAATCTGATAAAATACTTAGCATTGATCACTGGGGATGTTGAAAAACACACTGAGGAATACAGGCAGTAGATGCTAAATGATTGGAATTTTTTTCTGCAAATGTATTACATTTCAGAGGTTAAGTGGGTAAGGGAAAAAAATGCACTGAATATTCACCTTTGAGACTAGATAGCAAATTTGGTTTTCAATGTAATCATGTTCAAAAATCAGTTTTCACAGCTGCATACCACTGCACACCATTTTAAGCTTTTCATTTTGGCACTGGGAAGGAACAGAAGGTTAAAACCTGGGGAACAAAGATATTATTTCACCTCCTTACCAATATTAGAATTGAAAGAGGCCTCACAGAGGCTGGGCTGTGAATTTAATTAAGCATCCTTTTAAAAGGGATCATAGGATGGAAGAATTTCTTTTATATCCTGTGCCAGCTTCTTGGAGTAGAGTCATTAGATATTGCTTGGGACAGGAAGGAAGATGAGAGTGAGTGGACAAATGTGTAGTTCCATTCTTACTGCTTGGTGACTATATCACCCAACCTAGAGAAGGAAAAGGTAAAAAAAAGTAATTTATTGTCAGTATAACCTAGCTACAAATCACTGTTTATCAGAATTTAGAAGTAGATTCACACAATTCATATCCAGATTTGGGGCTGCTTCTGCAACGGTGCTGTCCAAGTCCCTGTGCTTTATGACTGGGATGAAAGTCTCGGTCTAACCCTAAGCCAACACTGATGAGTTATTGAACATCTGAGAGTGAATAAGTCACTACTGTTTCTGAGTTGGTCCCTGTTCTGTAGGAAGAGTGGTCAAGGTCTTATGAAGATTAGCACAAAACTGTAAGATGGAAATGACTGTCTTTTCTGCTGTTCAGAAGTCCAGCTGACAAAAGAATTGCTTCTTTTCAACTTTATTTTCCACAATATTTTCTGAGTCAACTTGACCATTTCCTCTTTTTATATTAAAGTAATTCTGTAAAATGAAGTCACTGAACCAGAAAACATACATTTGGTCTCTCTGATATCTAGTATTCACGACCAATTGAATGCTTATAGAAGTTAGTGAAAAATAATCCCATTTGATTCACTTCTCATTTTAAGTTATTTACAATACAGCGTATGCTGACTAGCACTTTCTTGTGCAGTGTGAAAGTATTAGGTGTGTCTCACAAAGATAGCTGTCAGAAAAAAGCTGTAAAAATATTCGAAGTGTGTGCCTTTGCCCCCTTTATAGAGGAATAAAGAATGTTGTTCACACCAGGAATTATATTAAGTATATTCTTCCAATCCGTTTTTTTAAATTGATTATAAACTAAGATCAGGAAAAATGATTCTGCTGTGTAAACTTTTCCTCACAAGACATCACATTTTTTGCAAGTTCCTTTACAAAAACACTATTTGAAATACTTGGTTTTCTATGCTTATGCTAATTTCTTCAGAATACTGCCTATTATTTTTTTTTTCCAATAATATTTCTTTTCAAAGCAAATCTGATCTTCATGTGCAAAACTAATGTATATGAAGTCAAATTCTGTGGCATAAGTAACGGCCAGTCACCAGCTGGGAAAGGAAAATTAGGCCTTTATTCTCTGTTCTGGCTTACGTAGATTTCTAATTGAACTCAAAAATGTGATTTCAAATAGAGTAGAATACCTTTGAGAAGCACAACTATGCATTGAGTTAGAGAAGAAAAGCAAAATCTAAACAAATTAACTTCAGAACATTGGCACAAAAATACAAGAATGTATGGAACTGTTTTACAGGATCTCCTAAAAGATAGAGAGAGGAAGCAAAATCATCTCTGCATTAACTTTAATATTGTTGTAGCCATTGTGCATTAGGACAAGATTTAGGATAAGAGCATTTTTATATTAATTCCAGAATACATTTTTAAAAATATCTTCTTCTAAGTTACCCTTTCAATTTCTGATAAATGAGTTTCTTCTTTCTCATACATCCTATGGAAAGCCAGAAAGCCTAATTGATCCTAGATTGTGCAAACATTTTTGGTTTGTTTTTTTTTTTTGTTGTTTGTTTGTTTGTTTGTGTTTTTTTAATAATTTAATTTTTATTAGAAGTAACCTGCCATCAGTACATACACAGAAGCTGTAAGAAATTATGAACCTATCCATACCATCTTATAAAAAAGTGATTTTACTCTGGAGGTCCTTGCTGTTATTTTCTGATATATAGTCACAGTTGGAGAAATTGCAGTTACAGAGAAGATCATGAAGAATACTTTGAAATTCAGTCATGTTATTCTGAATTTGTTGATATCTTCTCTGAGATTTATCTTTCTGTTTCTTTCCTTAGAATCATTTCGATGTTATACATATGTTGTATGGGTAACTATGTATATCAGTCTTGCTACATTTTCAGTATCCTTTTCTAGAAATTGTAGAATTGAAACCTTTCATATCCTCAAAAGAAACCAAGATTTTTGAAAATAGTTGTAAGGAGTTGGCAGTAATGACTATGGGAAACCACAAATGAAAACATTAAAGTGAATATGAATTAGAATCATGAGAACTTGGAAAAACTACCAAGAAGGCCAATGTTGAACCTTCAAAACTCATAAAACCCAGTAGGAGCTTAGATAGAATTCCAAAGCATTTATTACTTTGTCTTTAATGTTGTATTTTTGTGTAGTTTTTAAATAGCAACAAAAAAGATCCAATATGCTTCCTCTGCAATTAAAAATCATTTGCTGAATGACATCAATATACATCATCTAAAGACCTTAAAGTTACCTTAAAGCATTATAAACAGTTAATCCTAGAGGTTTTTTAGATATTTAGAGGGGTTTTTGCTTTGATTTGTTTTCTGTGTTTCACATATGGATTGTCCAATCCAACCTTTTTATTAGATTTTTAAGCTTTAACTTTTGTTCGTATTTGCATTGTGAAGCTGTATCCTTTTCATTTACTCTCTCCACACACATTATCAAGACCAAAATTGTAGATTTCAGTAAAGCTGATGTACACTGTAGCAGAAAAAAGTTCTAGTAGTTTCAAAGGATACTTTTTTTGTGATCTGTCTGTCTACTTGCCATTTGTACACAGGATGAAGTGGGAAAATATACTTGTGAAATCCTTTCTTTACTGTGATTACCATTAAGCTTCCAGAACTTGACTTCTCACTGTTAATGATACCCTATTCATCAACTAAAACTTATTTCTAAAGGAATCTAAATGTCAGTACTCTTTCTTTCATTGTCCAGCCCCATTAGACTACTTTAAATCAAGAACAGATATAGACTTTTTTTTTTTTTTCCAAAGCCACTATGTGACAATTATTTTGGAAAACCTTCTGTTAGTTGTTACATCCTGCTACATAAAAGACACACATGCTACACTCTCTGTGTTTTTTCATTTTTTTTTCTTATTGTTATCATTAATCTAATAATAAATGTAATTTTAGACTGAAAGCGTATGGATGGTTTTTGTGCAGGAAGAAACAAAATTCAAGTACCCTTCCACCATGCTTAGTGTTTGCAAGATGATACTGGTTTCTAACTGAAATATAGTCAAAAAAAGTGCTATTTCTTACCAATATATATATTTGAAAACAGAAACAAATTTGAATAGCTTTCAGATCAGAAACACCTGGATTTTTTGTTATTTTTTAGAAAATATTTTTCCATTTTTTATTTTGCTTCAGTCAGGAGCATTAGGCAAAATATTACAGGTTTTGAAAAAAAAGAGTAAAAATAAAAGGCCAAAACATAAGCATTATTTTCAATCTTTTAATTTTTTTTCTTGAAGATAAATAATTGCATATTCATACAAATAATGAAAAAGATCTGTGATAAGAAGCATTGAAGAGCAGAACAGAAAATGTAATTAGTTAGTTCAATCCAGTTTGTGACAGGAAAATTTTTTATGCCAGATTGTACTGATCTTAATATAATTTGAGTTGTGCAAAAGCAAAGCCACACAGGTTTACACACTGACAGATTGATAATTTTCTCTCTTTTATATTGACAAGTGACACCCAGTATCAACTATATGACGATGGAGCAAAAGATCACCTTAAAACTACAATTATTCTTTTTAGAATAACTATTACAATTGTAATGTCAGAGTAAGCCAGAGGTAGGATGGCATGTCAGGACTCTTTACAAAGAGATGAAGACTTCTTCAATTAATTTTTTATTTTTCTTGTTTCCCCCTAAGATTTACTACATATAGAGCTGTAATTGTTAACAGCTTGGTTATGAAAACAAAATAAATAAATTAACTACAGCTGTGTAAATACCAGTGTCTGAACAAAAAAAAAAAAAAAAGGAAAAAGCAAGTTTGGATGAAGAAGAAATGGAAATCTTTAAAATCTGAAGTATTTCCCAGGATTAATGAAAACATAGTATTTACTTTAAAAAACATTTAACTATTAAGAAAAATCTTATCTATTTTCAAAGTTGACCAAAATGGTACAGGCATGGTCCTATTTGCCAAATAATGAATAAATCCCTCCATTCTCATTTCAGACCGTTTTGAATTATGCACATATTTTGCATTCAATCTTACTTTTTATCCCTTTTGAAATAGGAATTTCTGTTTTCCAGTGGAATAATGTAATTCCAAATATCATCTGCCTCCTGTCAGAATGTATTTCCCTTGACAGTTAGACGTTACTACAATTATCCATTATGTTGACATTTCAGTTTCTTTTGAACTGTATGATACATCCAGTTGCTACAAATGTTTCCAAGTCGTCAGACAGCTTTCGTGCTTAATGTGGTCCATAGAGGCCTGGAATAAATATCCTGGTTCAGAGATCCTGCATGTATGTGAATTGTTGGATTGTCAGTTGTGGATTCATGTTGTTGCCCAGTATTACATTAAAAAAAAAAAAAAAAAAATTAAAAAATTGCTGCTTTAGAAATATTAGGGCTAAAATATAAATATCTTGGTAGCAATGCTGTCTACAAAAAAGAGCATGGATGTCCCTTAGAAAAATAAGCTTGAAGTCCCCTACTTTAGGGATCCTAGTCATCCTAGCCTGCATCAGATAGAAGAAAGAGAGGATGATGATGCAGGCTGGGTCATGTAAGTTCTGTCCCTAATGGTGTAAACACCATACCCATGCTGGTTGGAGAGAAGAGCTTCCTTTTGCTCAGTAATATGTAGTTCTAGGAGATCTTGAGTTATATAACTCTAGTATTAATAAACTCAGAATGACAACCAAATAAAACTCCTTGGAGGATGAAAAATATTTCGACATTGGTCCTAAGGAGAGCCAGAGAATACTACAGCAACCTCAAAGCCTTGATCATAGGTACAGACTCCTCATGAGGTCAACAGCTTATTGAGAGAAGCTGAATGAAGGTTCTCTCCAGGGGAAGCCAGACTGGACATGAGACATGGGAATTTTATACTGCAAGTGACAGATGCCGAGTCCTGGCCCTCACTCTGTTGACTGAATGCTGTGACTTCAATCCTCTCAAAAAATAGTATCTATTTTTATAGAATAAAAAATTTCCATTTCCCTTCTTGCCATCCATTGTGTTCTAAGCACAATCTTTCCAATTTACTATGAAAACTCTTCTTTTATGTTCTCTAAATTTTTAAAATAAGAATTGAAAGTTAGTATCAGATATCATATAAGGATTAGGTATTTAAGGAAATAGAAGACTTCTGAATGACTGAATTGTAAACAAATTTTGTTCAAATACCTTCTGTAACACTTTTACTAAGATTCATGCTTTTTATCCAAGCCCCAACATATATGAAAATGATAACAAATCTGACTACTAAACATAGGTGTTCTTTACAAGCATTTAAAATATCAGTTAAATTTTAGAAATTTTACTTATTCTGCAATGAATTCCTAAATTTTCCACAGTACTCTGTTTTATGTGACACTTCACACACAAGAGAAAATGAACCTAATACAACAAGCTAGTTAGATCCTCCAGAGTATTTGTGCCATGGTTGTTAAATCACAATCTTATTTGCATTCTCTTGTATAGATTTATGACATTTATGATGAAGTATCAGACTTTGCCTTTAAAATTAATGAGCTAAGTATTTCCAAGAGACAAACTTCTAGTATTTTATTATATCATCTAATGACGTCTCTATGGCTTACATATGATCTCTTTGAATTAGTCAGTCTTTGTACAATAAAATCAGTCTGATGAGAATGGACAATACATGTGAGGCAAAAGAATACACCAAGGGACAGTTTCTCAAAACAGCTGACTATAAATATGAATAACTTTGAGTTTGTATTAGGTAGATATTCATACAAAGGAAATGTTTTATAACAATTGGACAAAACCTGCAACATTTTTCAGTAGAATGAACATTTAATGACACTGAGCAAAAAATCTGTTTGCCTTTTTAATGGTTTTGCTCTTTAAATAGATTTTTTTTTTTTAATTTGTATATGATTATGAAAATCATGGCAGCACATTTGAAAAAATTTAGTTTTTCTAAATACCTGCATCCACTTTCAGTCTTGGAACACTTCCTCTCAATCTGCTTTTCTAATCAAGAACAGAATTATTTGCTGCATACTACACATCAGAATCTGCTTTTCAAGAAAAATATTGTAAGATATTAAAAGCTCATGGAATTCCGCATAGTGTGCAGCAATGCTGGTGACTTAACAAATCATGACATCTACAATGAAAACTGCATGCATTGTATTCTAGACTTGAACTTTTTTTTTTCTGAACTTTTTGGGTCATAGAGGAAGACTTAGAGACAAGACACTAATGTAGGTAAAATTCGGGATATCTGTGACTCATTTGAAATAAAGCTTATAGTAGAAATAACTCCTGCTTTAGCCCCCCCCAAATCACCTCCTGATTTACACCAAATAGCTCATCTACCTGTTGAAAAATGCTTTGTGGAAATGGAGGGGTAACAGCTCTCTGACTACAGCTTAAGAGCTCTGATCATGTAGACACTGATCTGCAGGAATCTACATTGATCTGTATAGCTAAGCCTTGGTGCCTTGCTGTGAACTACGGAAAAGTGATGCATATCTACAATTTTCCAAGTGTGTATGTGAAACAGAAAGGAGACACCTCAAGGATATCCAGAAAAACATGGTCCGTAGGAAAACTCAAGGGACTTTAGGACATTGAAACTGTGACAGTCAGCCAGACTTCAGCTGGGGTTTTTCATCACATTTTCTGTTTTTGCTTGACATTTCTTCAAAGTTTTCTTGCACATCCCTAGGGTCCTCTTTATGTTTTGTTGGTTTGCTTTCTTCCCTTTATACAGATAATATGTGGTTTTGGTTTAGTTTGTTTTTTTCAAGTGAGGCTTTAAAAATCTATTATGTAGCATACATTATTTATCTAAAATATAAAGTAATAAGCTGTCTTTAACCACTCAATATATGTTCACTAAAACTAATGAATAATTTGAAGCTCATATATGATATTACAAAACTGAAAAGCAACCGTAAATTGAAGAGTGAAGTTGAAGTAACAGGATTTTAGTTACGTGTGTATAGAATTGAATTTGCATGTTGAAAAAAAAAATGCCGTGCCACAGAAGGCCAAAGGTAAGGTTGTTCACTGCAATGAAATTCTCTTTTTATTTTTGGTCTTTTCCTGTCACCTTTAGACAGTTATAAGGGAAGCTGCTGCACATTTCTATCATATGTCTTGTTCAGTTATGCCTTAATTCAGTGAATAACACATTAGCCAGTCTTCATTTTTTTTCTGTGAAAAATCGACAATATATGGAAAATAAGTTTATGAATTTTCTGACTTTCACAGTATTATCAATGCCACTGGCTGCACAATTCTGTAGCTAGTAGATGAGCCCTAAAATTGCTGAGAAAAATAAAAATAGAGAGCGGTAGTGTCAACACATGGCAGTTTGTTATGGGAACACATTCTCTTCAGTGCTGTATCTAAATTCTTCAGATCAATATGTGATTTGTGGTTCTTCAAATACTCAATTATCTCAGGTTTTGAAGATCTTGCCTGAAGACAGTAGAACGAGTATTGATTTGTCTTTAATATAATACTTTTTGAAAGAGGTGCTTGAAACAATTTCAACTTTAAATGTCATCTTTTCCTATAATTATTTTGATCAAATAAGTATAGCATTTGATCGTTAGAGGCAAGGGTAATTTTGCCAGTTTTTGCAGAAAATATTGCAGGATCTTTGAGGAAAACAGTTGTTTAATCCTTTTTATTTTCTCCCTTGCTTACAATGTGAGACAAATAATAGTTATAGTGCAATGATCTAACGTAGCTCTAACACACCAATACATTTTGAACTTTTCTGTTGTATGTTAACTCCAGCAAAGATTATGGTGATGAAACACTGCAGAGCACAGTCAGCAGAGGATACTAAAATCTGGACTTTAAATCACTGATAGTAGGTAAATATATGGCAGTGTTTATTGTTTCCTTTTTGAAAATGAGAAATACTGCAAATGTTGCAATAATGGAAGCATACATGCTGTGATAAATAGCCATTTTTCAGTTCTGCTTATTTAATTACAAGTGCAGCCAAGAATACTCTGAAAGTTTCTTTAAGATTATTTGGGACTTGGGTGATCAGAAGATAAAATAGTACTTTATTATTCCTTTCTCCAAATACAGCAGGAACAAACAAGACTGTAATTACAACTCCTTTAAATAAAACAATTTTACACTGGTATGTGTGTAGAAGTTGGCTGCTAGTTTTTAAAGATCTCCTCCCTTAGATACTTTACATTTATCCCTTGTTTCAAAAATCAGTGAAAGATTTTGAAGGCCTAAGTCAGTGACACTGGAACTGTGTTTTCTGTAGTGACCTGATGCTCCCTAACTGATCCATGACACAGGAGTCTTGCGGCCAAACAATGCATCATGTGAATTGTATGTAGTCAGGTTAAGGGATCCTGTAAATCAAGTGTTTCAGAATGGCTTGTCCATTAATAAGCCAAATAGTTTTTCCAAATTGAAATAAATTTCTCTTGTGCTAAAAGAGACTGCTGTTAGTGAAATACAATCTATAAGAACATCCCATTCAGTGCTACAATATTTCAATCAAAAGATTTATAAATAAAATTCCTACCCCACTTATTTATATAATATAGCATGCAAGTGAACACTTGGCCCCAGCATACTTTGTGCTCAAATTATAGCCACATAAGCAAGTGAATACTATTAAAATTATGAAAAAGGATAAATCTTAACACTGTAATTTATTTTCCTTGGTTGAAGCTTCCATCGGCCACTTTTTTGGACAAAGTTCAGTCTTCCTTCAGGTCTCAAAAGAAACCTGGAAATGATAGCTTTTTGTTGGAGATGTAGAAGGACACTTCACTGCCTTGGGGACGCAGACACAAGTAGTGATGCAAGCATAACAGTGTAGCAGGAAAAGACTTCACCTATGACCTACTCAGTTTTCGACTCTGTTCAACAAACCACATTTCTTGCTCCTTCTTATGTCCCACTAGAACTTAAAACAAGTGCTTAAGTGTTATTTGGTGCAGGAATGCTTTCCTGAACAAATTCAGGAGAGACATAGACTTCTGTGTCATCACCCTACTCCTTTCTGCCTTCCTGACTGGTGCCTCTGTCAGCACAGCTGCAGGGATGGAGGAATTCATCTAAACATGGGGCCATTACTTGCACCTGAGCATCACTGCACTAGACAGCACAAAAAATTTGTTCCTCACATTTTTGCTTAATGACTGTGCAGTCTACTCAGGGCTTAATGAGGTAAAAGAGAAAAGCTGTTAGGAGCTTATGCTTATTTTATATCAACAATTAACTTCCTCTGTTCTTGATCTATGTGAATGAATTGAATCATGGATTTAAAGGTATCCTCATTTGGCACTAATGACTGAAATTTGATCTATGCTATTAGATTATTTTCATGCTGAACAAAGTTTACTAGGAAAAATACTTCCACTTTTTATCTTCTGTTTTTAAAATCTGAACAGAATACATATGGAGCTAAACACTGAATATTCCACATTTCCAAGCATTTCTGTCTTGATTGTTTGTATGCAACGCTGTGAAGCAAGAGAAGCTCCATTGCTACTCTTTGCTGGAGGGCTAGTTCCACTGGAGACATTAAAATGATTTTGCTACTCTATGTATAATTCATTGAAATGTTTTAATGGTCAAAGAGAAATGTGCTGTACAATGTACAAATGCTAAGTGCAGCGACATTACTTTTTTTCTTTGTCCAGTTTTGTCTCCAGAATTTTTACTATGCACACATAGATTGTCATAGGAAAAAGCTTTATTTCTAAATCTGATTCCTTCTGTTCATAATAAAATCTTTATTAAATAAGCAGTGGAGTAAAGCTAAATTAATCATGAGCAGCTACAACTACCAACACACTTATGCACAACAACTGCCTAAACGGCAGCACATAACAGTTAGGCATCTGCTCCCTGTAGCTGCTCCGTGCCCTGAGCAAGATGCCCAAACTCCTGCTGGCTTTTATGAAGGCAGTTGGACCTTTTGGAGTGAAGCTCAAACTGGGCCAACGGCTGGGGAGAGCAGGCTAATGTTAGTGGTAAGAAAGTTTGTGGACAGCAGAATGAATTTTACCCCAGGTCCTTCTCTGAGATCATGTTTATCCTAAAGGAATAATGGGCAATAAATGTGGCGTGGAGTGTTGAGCTCATCTGTAACCCTTTTAACACATAAAGAATTCAAACGACACCTGCTTCTGAGCCTTGTGTGGCTCATCCTTGTACGAAGTATGTGGTCAATAAACAAAAAACCACCTTCCCTTGCTGTCATCTGCAGACCCTGGCCACAACAGCCTCCCTTGTCGGGTGAGCAGTCAGGTGCAGCAAGGGCAGGCACAGCCCTTTACTGCTGCTGGGCTGTAAAGTCAGGTGACATAGTGGCTGCTGCCAGCTATGCCTGAGATTTCTTCCTTAAGACTGAGCAGTAACCTAAATTCTACATTTGCTCATCTAAGAAAATGAGAATAATGACTACACTTGCCCCAAATGCTAACTAAATGCAAATTATTGTTTTCCTGAAAATTGTACTCACTACACCATAAAACAAGAGCAAACCTCACTTTACCTCCCTGTCAGTTCTCTGATAAACACCTGAAAGTCAGTTTTGCTCAACTGTTCATCATATTTCTGTTCTCATATGTTTTGTGGGTTTTGGCTTAATTGTATATTAAATTTAACTTGAACAACACAGAGGATAAAAACATATTCAAATTCACAGAATCACATCACTTGTGAATAACTGACCAAATATTAATTGCTGGGGTTTTTAGAGGTATATTTTTCCTTTAGATTTACATGCATTTATCTATATACAATTAGATAGATAGACAGACAGATAGATAGATAGACAGATAGATAGATACATACATACATGCATGCATATATCTACAGTATAACAAACAGGTCATTCATCTCCTTTTCAAATATTACTTATTTTTATTCTAATTCAACTAATTTATGGAATGTAGAAATCAGATCAGTTGTGCAAACTTCAGAACCAAGTATTTCAGACAGGTTTGTTTGGATTTTTTAGTTAGAAGGATATCAGAGATATAGAAATTGTTTCTGAGCAAACAAAAAAATTTTCATGTTAGTGAATTTATTTTACTCAATGGAAATGTTTGTACTAGAGTAATGTGACATGCATTTGTGGAATAACGTTTAATATGTGAGTGTTCTGTATTTTTGGCACTGTAGACATTGATGTAAAATATTAACCACTCAGCACTGTCAGATGTGAAGAGCACTAAAAATAAGATCTGCATGTTTTGTTAACCCTGTTTACCTAAGAATTGTATCTCTTTTTCTGAGTTTTGGGTTTTTTTTTTTGTTTTTTTTTTTTTATTAAATCTATTACCTAGATAAATGGTAACTTGTTATACATAGAATGTTAAATAATTATTTATATGTAGTTTAGAAAAGTAAAATTCTCAATCTAAGACATTTTACATAAAGAAAAATGAGAAGCTTCTATAAGACTGTTTTATTGCTAAGCTATAAACCCTATCCAAAATATATATTTTTAATGGAAATGGAAATCAGTATAATATATGAAGCATCTCAAAATCTAATCACAAACCCTATTACTGTTAGGAATGTTACACTACCAGGAAAACAAAAACAATATGCTCATAAACACAGGTCTAAAATTTACCTTCCTTAATCTAGTCACCAAAATAGGAGGTAAAGCTCATACTGCAAAAACCCCCAATTTATAATAGCAGTTGTTGTTTGGTTTGAGGATATTTTTTAAAATGAAAATAGAATCAAGAAACATTTTGTTGTTTATTTTACGTTTATAAAAATGACTAATGCTAACGTTGATAAAGTAAACTTAAGCTTGAATGTGTTTTAAGATCACTAGTTCATGTGCAAAGAAATACATCTGTCAGTATGTAAACCAAAGGAGATATCAGAGTAGGAGTTTTTCTGAACCAAACAAACCTCTCTGAGTTCCAAATTCTTGCTGCTCAAAGACTTCTGCAACAGTGGGTGGCACAGGGATAAAACATGAACAGAAAGTGAGATTTTTTTGACTGCAGATCAAAATGCACTGTGTACTCTTCTTGCCTCTGGGCTTTCTCTGGAGGTTTCACAGGGGCAAGAGCAGGACAGGGTAACATTGTCAGGCTGGGGTGTGGGTTGAGGGTGGTCACGCCACAGCTCAGAGACAGGCAGCATTTCTAAGGGGCCTCCACTGGAAACACAGCACCCGTGGGTTGGGTTTAGGACAGGGCTGGTGCTGCTACCAGGGATCAGTGAGAGAAGAGGTGCAAAGACCAGGCCCCCTGTTACCACACTGGCACCCTGTGCCCTGGGGCAGTGCATGGCTCAGCTGCTCTGGTGGCCTCTGTCCTCATACTCACAAGCGTTCACCCCAGCAAACACCTGGACATCACTACAGATAAAATCCTTTAAGTAGATGGAGGCAAACTGGAGATGTGCTGAACATTTAGCCCATAACCAGGCAGTGGTTTGTTCTTGTTCTGCAGTGCCTCACAAAGAAAAAGTATGTTTTTCTGCACATCACCAGTAACAAATTTATATTTTTGTGGCAACAACAGCAGTTTTATTGTTTAATACTCCATTTTTACTATCATGATCAGCAGTTATATTAGAGGGCAGGAGAAATATAAACATTGAAAAAGAGAAAAAAGAAGAATTAATGCCAAATATAACCTGTTTTATTCTATATTTAGAAAAAAAATGAACTTTTATGAAGATTCACCTTCTGTATTAGTAACCAGTTTATGCCATGATTAAACATACATTTTAAACAGCCTATATTCTAATGAAGACCCACAACAGTTTTCTCTGCAGCTCTTATTATGATACCATTGTATCTGTTGATGGGTAGAAAAAGAATGGAGAATCTTCCTCAAAGGAGAAAAGAGCTCCTCTACTTTTTTCTTTTTCTTCTCATTAAGATTGACTTTTGCTGGAGCTTATGAATCATAATAAATTACAAAATTAAGTTCACATAATAATCCCCAGAAATATTCAAACTTACTTTTCACTTCCTTCCTCCAGTTTCACATTAGATGAATTTCAGTGAATTTCTAAGAATGCAAAGTTAGTAGTCATGGTCTGACACTTTGAAGAACCACATCTATCCTGCTCAGAAAACCACTTCTAAAAAGAATTTGCTATTGTCTCCTGCTGCCAATGCAAAAAGTAACAGGACTACTTTACGCATAGTTTGTCTAACATCTTTTGAGAAGATGCAGAATTGCAATCTTAAGAGCAATTGTAAGAGCAAGAGACTGGCTAGTCATGAGATTCTTTTAGGTGATGATAAAGGCTAACAGCAAACAAAGAGTTTGTTCTCAGTCACAAAGGCTATATTGAATGATTTTTAAAATAACAGATTAGACCAAAATTACTTGAATTTAAAGTTTGTCTTAAAAAGGGGAAAATTATACAAGACTCAATTAAAAGAGCATAAAAAGAACTGGTGGCATCTTCTCTTGAAAATTCTTAACTACAATTTTATGGAGGTCAGTAACTAGGGTGTGAGCAAAAGTAATCAATTGTTTAGATCAAATGTTTTTGAAAAAATGTTGACAAAATATTTCAGCTCACAGTGAAAATGTGAGATGTTTGTTTCATTTTGAGCAGTTCATAACTCACAACTGAAACTCAGGCTTGCAGATGAGTATTTAATGAGGAACAATAGTGGTGGCAAAACATTTCCAGAGAGCATAATCTCAGCAAAGGATTCCTTCAATACATTGTTTCTCTGCATGGACAGCACTAGATTGAATGAGTTTGAGTGGTGCAGACCCTCACAGAAGCTCAGAATTGTGTGTTTCACCAGTGACATGTGGAAAAGCAATCAGACACTGGATTTCATGGCTGTCACTGTCCATTTGCCTTCTTTATCTCTACTCACTCTAAGCTTTTGCAAGGCCTCACTAGTAATGACACTGCTGCGTAGAGCAAGACAAAAGTGTGCAAGAAAGAATGGTTTTGGCATATTTAGATGTTATGTTTCCAATTTATTTGCAAAACAGTTAAAAATTTATTTTTAATACATTACTTCAATTATATACTTGAAAAAATATTTTCTAAGGTTACAGGTCAGTTTATACATATCAAGGTTACTCTTAAACTGTTAGAAGATTTTTGTTGTTCATTCATCTTTGTTCAATGTTACCAGCCACCTATACATGTCCTATTCATTTTCCAATCAGTTGCCCCAACCTTTTTATGTTTGTATTTATAAATGCCAGAATATCTAAATGAAATTGAGGAACTGATGTGTTTAAAGAGTTGGAATGTCTGTTGGCTGGGGAACATGTTTTCCTGCACACATTTTGCTGAATAGTCTAGGTGTGAACTTGCCAATTCACCTGCCTGCAGTCTACACCCGTGTATGATTCATAGGACACTCAGGTTAAAGTCAGTGTCAGTATGCTTGTTTATGTGTCTTCAGCAGTGAAGGAAACAAATCCCATAGTGAGAAAGCAAATAGCTAAAGAATTTTAGGCGATGTGTGCTCCCATCTGCACATAAAAAGCATTTTGGCTATATCTTTAATGCTGGAAAAATAATAATAGGATCTTGCCTTACTGAAGAGTTAGAAAAACAGAAGGCTCTATATTCAGAACAGATCTTTCCCCCCAGTCAAAATATAATGAATAATAATGAATTTTCTTAACTGTAGATGCAAATCTGTTTGAATTGTAGTATTTTAGGGACAGAATTCTTTATCATTACTTCAAATCAGCAGAAGGCAGTGCCATCTTTAGGGAGCATGGGGAGGGGCTTTTATATTTTAATTTGATATACTGTAAACATGAAAACCCATTAATAGACTTAATTTTCGCTTAAAAAAAGAATAAAACTATGTATCACTGTAATTAATTTAGGTTCTGTGAGTCATTTTACATTAATTGTAATAAAGATGATACATGTGCTGAAGGGGCCCTGAGAGTAATAGCAAATTAAATAAAAGAAGAGAAAATGAACACAATTGTAACATACAGAGTCTGTTGTGTCTTGGTTTTTCTTACTGAACTTGGAAAGTGTATAACTTTACTAACAGAATGCTCATTAGAATAATTTTAATGGTCATTAAATTGCATATTCAAACACACAGAAATAATTACATAAATGTTTAGCTGTGCCTTTTAGCCTGTTATATAGAAAATAGCATAAGCTACAAACATTGCTTGCAAATTTTGCAGCTTAAGTGTCAAACCACTGACCTTTCTCAGAGCTTTTTCCATTGACAGCACAGCACTTGATGGAATAAGTCATAATGATTTTAGTTTTATATTTGTAAAGGAGTAAAAGATGATTACTTTCTGTGGAAATAAGCAGATAAGAACTCAGTGTCCTCTGCAGCTGATGAATAAACACTGTTTAGCACTCTGGGGACTGTAAAAAAGGCAGGATTATCTGTTTCAGCCTCTTTCCTTATCCTTTTTTTTACTGACCCTTAACTGCTAAGGACCTTTGACTCCAGAATAGGGAGCAGCTTAGTAATGTATCTTTCAAAGTCAAATCTGTTACTCTGATCTCTCCATTTTTGCTTCACAAATACAAGGTAAATGTTTCCATCAAACGACCACTCTCAACAGCTCCCCGATAAAGTTATTCAAAGCAAGTAATATCTGTTTAATATAGTGTTTCCCCTTGTTTAAGTAAAACATGACGCATTGCTAACTTGACTATGAAAGCAAGAAACGCATATTTGAAAGAAATGTTTTTTCTCAGGGTGAATCTGAAATTAGGCAGTGGAAAATTCCTTACTGAAGACATGTTAAAGCTCCAATATGGATTTTTACTATCATGGATTGAGAAGGAGCATATCCTAAACAATATATCTGAAGACTTTGTATCTCACATGTGTATGACAAAAAAAAAAACAAAAAAAAACACCCCAAGAGGGCATGGCATGTAAAAGGGTCAGTTTGCTTATCAAAATGAAGTTTTGTACAATACTTTTTCTAATGCTTTATTTAAGCTTATTTTAATTATCTTAACTGTGCGTGTTTCTTCATTTTGCTGGAAGGATTCACACTGCAGTAAATCACTCAGAATATTTTTATTTTTACTTCTGACATTTATTCTACATTTTTCTTCATTTGAAAATTACCATTTTTCTTACATGTAGCAGGCCAAGTCTCCCACTGACACTAGTGGGAATCGAATTAATCTTATATTCCCTATTCCCTGTCAAATTAATAATCTTTCTCTTTAAAATTTTCATCCTTCTAACACTTGCAAGACCAGTCTTTAGTTGTTCCTTGGCAAAGCCTTTTTGCTCATATACATCTTCCCATGAATACATCTGTCATTCTAAATACACTATTTAGCTCTTCACATAGAAGATGTTGTGGCAACAAATTAAGGACCAAGAAAGTAGTTTTCAAGCCATGTGCATCTTTAGTCTCATCTAAGTTATTCATTCTGTAGTTTACATGATTAAATGCTTATTAAAAAAAAATTAAAATAATTGTCATCTGTAATTACGTAGGAAAATGCACTCAGGAAAATTTCAAACTCACTTTGTGATACCAACATTGGCAACACAATGATGAAGAGGAAGTCTTTCACAACCAGACATTACCCCATCAATCAGTTTGCAGTCAGGAGAAAAACTGACTTTGTCATGATATGGTTCTTAAAGTAAAAGTAATAAATTCTATACAAACAGCAAGCCCACAGCGTAGCTAATTTATTCATTATCCACCCCAGAAAAATAATTAAGTCATGCTTTCTTTCCTGGCTCTTCATTACAGTTTAGCCTTTTTCTGCAGCAGTCAGTGACTGAATGCTTATTAAAATAAATTAGCTGCAAAACTTTTAACTCTGTCTTAAAGAAAAACTAATCCACGTTTCTAGTGGAAACAACATTGATTAAATAAACCAAGTTTCATGCCGAGAAAACTAATTCCTTTAGCCACAGTTTCCAATCTTAAATCATGTTGTATCTGTATTAGTTTGAGAAGTATATAATGAGCTGTAAATTTATAATTGATATTAACCTTTCTATATGCGATTCAGTTTTTTAGCCTGAGTGATTTTAGTGATGGAATGAAATCACAGTGCAACCTATGGATATTCTTGTGATTGTATTTGTTTTTTTTTTCAGCACACACACATACGCTTATTTAGGCATAATCCGTTATTCTTCTGATCCAGCTGTTTCAGACAGTCTTCCTTGACATGAAGTAACTTCAGCTGTATCACACTGCTTCACAGTTACTACATTGGAATATGTATTAATGCTTATTTAAGAAAATAAGTGTTTACAAACTTGCTCTTATTTCATATCAGAAACATGGAATGCTGAACATTTAAAATAACATTTGATTCTGTTTCACGGACAAGCTAAATTAATGGCAACAATTATCTCAAACAATTTGTGTTTCACAAACTACATTGTAGAAGGCCAAATGCTGAAAAGCAGGCAAATAAAGCCAAAGGGTTTCACTATGTGACCTGTGTAGAATTGCCCACATCATTACCTCTAAAAATATATAGGTTTGTATTTTTAAAAATAAACATTTTCTTTAATGCCACCAGCAATAATCAGACAGAAGTTTGCTAGCTAAAGTAATCTACTGTCGGGTCAAACATCATACACACATATCAGCTCCCACAATTAAATAGATAATAAGATTGATAATAAGATATTGATGCAAAATAGTGATTAAATTAATATAATAATTAAGCCAGGGAAAAATCCATCACCACTTCCCAAGACCAACCTTGTCACAGGGCATCAGAGGGGCTGGCTGATGCAGAAGCACACTCAGCAATATCTGCAGCCTGAGGGTGCCGACATCCTCTGTACACACAACAATCCCCTGTGCACTTGTGCACTTCCAGTGGCTCTGAATATTTATAAAACCCTCGGCCTCATCTTCAGCACCCCATTCAGTTCCTCTGCTCTAGGAAGGGTATTTTTCTAAAGAAGCTGTTTACATCATGGATCTTAGTCCCTGTAGTCCCTCATTACCAGCTGCCAAAGCTTGTCAGGATAGCACAATACCACTTCACAGAACGGCCAAACGACCTGCTGTTTGAGGTTGGCTTTTGTCCCAGTGAACAAGAACCATTTTGATGAAATGGGGAAAACAAAATCGAAAAATCTATTCTGCTGCATATATTGATGGGTGCAACTGCACTGGCTAGGAGGCAAGAAGATCTGCAAGGGGTGACTCTCGGAGTACAAAGGGCGTTCGTTAGGCAAGGCAAGCTTTTCAATACGGTTAATTCATTAGCAAACAACAAAGTACCTGATGGGGCTTGAAGCTCCATCTTCTGGGCTGCCTGAGCGCTGTGGGGCCTGAGTCAGGGAGAGCAGGGGTACAGGACCTGTGAGAGTCTAGCACTGCCCCTCTGCTCGGGCGGCCCCTGTGTACCCCGAGGCTGGCAGCCGGCAGTCTCCCAGCCAGTTTGCAGGGCCACAGTGCTCTGTCCCATCCAACAAACCCTCAAACTTCTTGTCTAATAATCCACAGGCGCTGCAGGATTGGCAAAACAGAGAGAAAACGTTTTGATTTTTGCCACTTCCCCTTCACTCTCCTTTCAATTGCTTCCCTTCCCTTTCTCTGTTCAGCTTGTTTTACCTTAGCCAGGCTGCAGGAACATGAGGGCGGGAAGGGGATGCACCTAGTCTGATGGAAAATTCCTCTTCTATAGGCAGGAGCTCACCCAGAGACTGGCTAAGAAACACCTTGTATTGATAATCGGTCTTTTCTTCACACTGTGATTATAGCTGTATCACAGAACCACAGCTGTATCATATAGTATGTATAAATTCTATCTGTAAGAAACCAAACACTAATAATTAACTGAAAAGAATCTTTCAAAACATAAAAATAACGGCCTTATATTTACACCAATGAATTATTCAGAGAAGGTAGCTTGCCTCTTTCAGATGAAAAGCAAGGGGCTGTGACAGAACTACTTCAGAATATTTTGCTATAGTAATGTCTTCAGTTCTTCTAAAAGCTTAACAGTAGAAAATATATTTGTTTCAAAATATATCTTGGTACAGTAAAGAAGAAATTTACACTTTTCTGAAATTAATATAATGTTAATATTTTCCAGCGAAAAATCCATGACCTTCAATCATCTGTGCATTTCCATAGGAATATTTGAAGATGATTTATGTGATATACTTCTATCTATAGACAACTGGAGGCCTCTAATAAACTAAATAAATGAAAAAATGTCCTCTCTGTAGTAGTTCTACAAGATATTCTCACATCAATGACAACTCATTTAATTTGATATATGGCACTAGGTTTTCATTCCTTTTTTGAATAATCATAAATCTTATCATTAATAAGCCTTCAGGGTAAAAAATTTTGATTATTATATGTAACAAAACTCTGAGTTTTTTGCACATAATGTGTAGAAAAATGGTATTTAAAGAACTCACTGTTTTAAATATAATTTTCAAAGTATTCTTTTCAGCATAAAGTAAAAATTGTTTGTTTCTGGTAGATGTAGATATTCCCCTTTTTTCAGCCCAGATTCTGTGTGGAAGCAGATATTGTAGATGGAGCACTACATGATAGCAGGAAATTTTTTGTAATGCTTTAGTCAGAATATGTTTTGAAAGGGAACTTGGTTATTGACACTGGGATGAAGTCCTGAAAGAAAGGATTATGCTTCATGTTGCATGACTATTTTGTTTTCAGCCTGGTTTCTACACTTAAATAAAACAGGTTACACTTAATGTATATGCAGAGATTGCCTGAGTTTTGGTAGCTGCTTTACTCTGGTAGGATTTTAAATAATATGTTAATTTGCTACAAATATTCACAAAACAGAACTCCGAAGTGGTCAAGTCTAAGAAGAGCACATACACAAAAGCATATGTGTGCATAGAGTCACATATATGTACAAACATCCCCTGTGTGTGAATACACAGAACTGTGGAGAAAGAAAGATGGTCTTTGGGACAAGATTTAGAGCTGTGCTAAGACTCCAGGAGCTGAAGTTGCCTTCTTGCATCAAAGAGCATCCTATGAGCTCACAGAAATGAAGGATGACAAGATTGTTTACAAATTCCCAGAAGATTTTACATTTATATTAAAGTATAAGGTCCTCCTTTATAAAATTTGAATTGCAATTGAGCAAATAAAACATGAAACAAGTGAGGTGCTGCAATAAGAGAGAGGATTATTGTGTATTTTCTTAAGTCTGGCAATTGCCAGCAAAGAACATTTTTGGACAGTCCAACTTTGCCTATAACCTTCACCAAGAAGATTTTTAGTGTTGTCTTTTGAGCATACGTTACATTTCGTTACCTTTCTGCTCCTTATATATGCTATTGTCCCATATTAAGCATTTAAAATATTATTTCTATGCAGTAATTGGAAACTCATAATTAGCGATTAAAAACGAAGGGAGAATGGGTAGTCTATTCAAAGTACATTGTGTGATTTCTTTTATTACCCTTTCTCAGATTATACCAAAATGATAAAGAAGTAGTATAGGATAAAGTATGAACACATGGGGTTTTTTTGCCATTTTTGTTCTTACTCTTGTGTAGTTAAAAAGTTTTTCAAACAGATAATTTAAAAAAATACTAAAAAAATCTCACAAATCTGATACAATTTAGCTTTATATGTTACACTGTCCAACTTGCATACCTCTTCCTCAATAATCTTAAGAAATGTTGAGAGGAATGAGATCCGACATTTCTGAAATCACATGCTTGAAACAGTATTTCTACCGTGATTCTTCTACAGCCAGTAGAAAGACATGGACCACTCTACAGGCTCGTGTCTGGGGAATCCAGATCCTTGCTCTGGAGTCTTGAAGGTGACTCAGAAGAGAGCATATGAAGACTAGTTTCCTAATTAGACACCTCAGACAGAGTGGCTCACTCCCATTATGACTCAAATTTTGTATCAACACATTTTCGGGAGTTTCAATATTATGATTTCCAAATCGTAATAGCAGCCATATTTCACACAGAATGAATCTCAGCTGTGTGTCTTACAGGCTCCAGTAATTTACTGTCTGAGAACCAAATTTGCAGTGCTTGAAAGGCCTGAACTCTAACACACATGTCAGTTCAGGGTTTTAAGGGAAACAAAATGCAGATTCTTCTTCTTTAAGTACCCTTTTTTTCATATTCATGCTTCCCTCCACTGGATCCTGCCTCCATAACAAGACCTTGGCTTGTTCTGAGTGTTTACTTCTAGTAAAATTAGGACTTCTTACTTGCTCAAGAGTATAGAAGTCCCCAGCTTCATAACTAGCTAGATGAGGCAATTCCAATACTTTGAAGAGTCTGTCCTTCACAGTCTTAGGCTAGCATTCATTAATGTTATTATCACCAAGTTGATTTTCTTTTTTTTTTTTTAATGTTATTAGAAACTAGGAATTAGCTGGTTTGATACTGTAACTTACAATTCTAAATACTTCCAAATTGAGACACGCTGTACATTTTCAATGAAGTAATGTGCAATTTGTAACAAGTGAAATATATCAAATGAAAATGATTTTACAGTGATCTAAACCCAATTAACCTCAAAGAATGTTATATGAACATAGACTGTGAAAGATTTTAATTATAGCTGGAAATGCTATGCAATTATTGACCAAGCTTGGCAGAGACATTTTATGTTGCCTACTGTTACTACATACTGTTAGCTTTTTAATTTGGAAGCAGAAAAAGTTAATGTCAAATCATACTGGTAATTTGAAGTCATAGATTGAATACTTGTTGATCACTTGAAATAATAATTTAGGCAGTCTTTCCAAAATATTTTTTTAATAGAAAGGAAATAAACCATAACTATTATACCACAGGTGTGTGTTTGAAAAAAAATAAATATATATTAGTAAAGGAACATATATCAAGCAGTGCCAATTGTTGTTTCTAATTATGAAAATGTGTGTTGGTAATCTCATAAGTCAACTTGGAAGTCTTCAGTTGCACAGAGCTTTCTGTAGTCTGAAACTATAGTTTCAGGAAAAAACTGATCAAAAGATGGTATTTTTATACAGCTAAAGTTGAAAATGGTTCCAACCGTTCCTCAATACACAAAGTTAGAGACAATACAGTCAAATGCAAAGGCTTTCATGCTTATAAACACATCTGTAATGTCTTTATTCCATTTGGAGGTTCAAATACATAATACAAATCATCTTCATTTAAAAAACACCCTCAGTGGATAGAATTGTAGCTATATTAAAATAGAGTTTAAGAACAAAATTCAACATTATATCCTTTTTTCTTTTCAGATGAAAACCAAACCACTCCTCTTCATTCATTTACTGTTTCATTTAAACACTCATAGAAGTGCAATAATATTCTCGTTTTACAGACAAAAATAAATTTAAACACTGTAATAAAGGATCTGGTAAGGGATTCACTGTAAAGTCATGTTTTTTCTATTAAGAAGCTGTGGACATAGCATGTATTTTGTGCTTTCATGTTACACAAAGGTCTTCTTGGACTGCACAAGGTAATGCTGCATTTGACACAGAAACAGAATAATTTAAGTTGTAAGGGACCTCTGGAGATCATCTGGCCCAACCTCTCTCTCAAAGTAGAGCCAGCTTTGAAGTTAGAGCAAGCTTCAAAGTTAGACCATGTTGCTCAAGGTCATATTCAGTCGAGTTTTGAATATCTCCAAGGACAGAGATTCCACAACCTCTCAGGGCAACCTATTCCAGTACTTGACCACCCTTATTTTGAAAAAAAAAATAAAAAATTTTCTTGTATCGTGTTAGTTAGTCAGTCTTCCAATAGCAAAGTCTTGTCTCATGAGTCAAAAAAGAAACCTTTGAACTAATTCTGGTTGTTCATGATTTTCATTTTGTTTTTTACTCAGAGAAGAGTGACATTGACTGCAGAAAGCTCAAGAAAATATTTGATAGACAAGAGCTGCTGTTAATTTTCAACATGCTGCTTTCAGAGGCCAGCTATGATTGAAAGAATTTTTTTTCCTAGTGAGTCTGTGCTGCTATCATACATAAATTCTTGTGATTTTATAAGTTAATTAAACCTAGGAAACAGCATTCAGAAGTAATGAATTTGAAAATGTATTCATAAAGTTGGGTTTTGACCTCTTACCCAGAAAATTTTTACTCTTGGAAGCATGAAATAATGATCACAGAAAGCCATTTGTCTGCAGGGCAAAAGATTTGATCAGTGTAAAATCATCAGCAGAGGAAACAACGGAAGACGATATTAAGAACTTTTCTCAGAAAAAGGTAAGCATAATCAATAGGACTTGAACAAATTTATATCAGAGGGAAAACCTGAGCCTAAAGGCTGAACAGAGAAGACTACAGGAGGGACCTTGGACCCCTGAAAGATCTGATCACAAACCAAAGCATTCTATGGATAACGAAATAGAAAGAAGTTGCTTGCAGGGTTGTGTTTTTCCCTCCTTTGATCTGTCTGCCATGTTTTGCTTATGAGAAAGATAGAAGTAATTGATTAAAAACTTCCTGCAAATGTTACATTTTGTTTAGTCCACCTACCAATAAAGAACAGAATAAAGTGGAATCTTCAAAGGACCATGCTTCTATTACAAGGATTACACGCAGATGGAGACTAAACTGGTTAGAATAAGAAATGTCTGGCATGAAATACTTTCCTAAATGGCCAGCTGGCACTTAGAAGAATATTCTTCGTAAGGTATATCCTCATATAGTAAATATAGATCAGATAATTGTGTAGCAAGACAAAAACTGTGGAAAAGACATGGAAGATTTCTAGCATTTTAAAGTTCCTCCTGACTTGGCTGAAGTGGGTTTCAGTACAGTACTTCTGTAAAAGAAGATAGGGTTTATCCTGTACCATCTCTTCTGTCCTAAACCTCCTCATATGAAGATAGCATCTTAAAGAGAGCAGTGATGGGCATGTCAGTCTTGGTCAGGAGACCAATTCTCTGTATAAATTTTTGCTTACTTCTGGAATTAATCTTTGTATGATGCAATTTTCCTGAAAAGTCTATGAAGTTAACTGGTATAGGGTTTTGGGGGTAGTTATTTTGGATTCTTTCTTTGCAATAGATTCTTGGTTTATTCAAAACAATTTCAGCCAATGTACTAACTTCTTCCATCACTGAAGCAGTACCCCTCAGAATACAAGGTTTAGGACCTTAAATTGAGTTTGACCAATCAGCTTAAATTTAACTTTGAAGGAAGAAAAGCCCAAAAGCCAACATAACAACAAAAAACCTCACCATGAACCGTATGAGCATTATAATAAAATAACCTTGAAGAGACAACTTAATTAGTATTTAAGTGATCCTGAATTACAATGAAATTCCTGTGGAAATGTGAACACCCACCTGCATATCAAATAAAGTCACAAGATCATTCCCTTTTCCAAAAATATAATTTCAGTTCATAACAATTGGATTTCTTAAAGAATATATCATCAGAAGATAATACGTAATTTCAAAGATTTAACCGCATAGGAACACATACATGATGCACTGGCTTATGGGAACGACTATGAATAAGCAAGCCCTAAGTGTTAGTATGAGCTGAGTTCATGCAGGATGACCTTGGAAAAGTCATTTTCACCTGCTTATGCTTCAGCCAGCCTAGCTAGAATATTGCATAAAAATCAAAAGACAATTGATAAACAGATGATGCTTTTATACTGGCCATTAAATGACACACAAGAATTTCTGATAGGTATGATTTCACAGTGAAGGCAGAAAGGGCAGGTGATGACCCTCTCCTATTTTTGGTTGTGAGAATTTTGGTTTGGGTCTTTTTAGTATATACTTGGGTTAAATACAGGAGAAAAATGCTTTTAATAGAGAGCTGTTGTTCAGTGTTCTACTTTTGCTCCTTTATCTCTGTAGCAAGGTGCTTTGCTAACTATGGAGAAACAAAATTCTCTCAATGTCAGGTTGATCCTGGAAAACATCCTGACATAAGCACAAGCACAACGATTCTCACTACAGATGAAGCTTTACTGTCCAAGGGACTCACTGTTTTCCATTTTTCCTGAGATACCTCTGCTACAAGAGTTCAATGAACTCTGAAGTGAAAGTTGGAGATAAGCAAATGCTCAAGAAATGAAAAAAACCTTTCAAAATCATGAAGCTGCTGGAGACACAGACACAAACTGATTATCCTCTCAGGTTTTGCTGCAGCTAAACCAAGGGTCTGCTTTTCTCTTAATCTGTGCTCGTGGCACTCTTGTGCTCATTTACTTCAGTGACTACAGTTAAGTGAATCCTAATCGGCATGGCTGAAAATTGGGAGAAAAAAAAAAAAGTAGTTTTTTTAGCATTTGGTGAAATTTGAGCTATTATTATAAATATACTTCTCCCCTTACTAAAAAAAAAAAAATAAATAAAAAATTAAAAAGTGGAAGATAAGAGGCAGCTGCAACAGAGGAGACAAGTAAGGTACATGATGGAGATCATGACCTGGAATTACAGAGCTGTAAAAAAGGACTTTCTGGGTTGGTGGCAAGTGGTCTGGGGAGAGACATTTGGAACAAAAGCAAGGAGAATTTAGCATGTTTATTCCAGGATTTTGTTAAGGGTGAAATGCATCCGTGATCTTCTGGAGATAGCAAAAACAAAGACTAAGAAAAGGTAAGAAGGCATATGGCTCCTGGCAAGTGGCATATGTCAGTCTGGGAAATGAACTTTCAATGCATGGAAAAGCAAATTTGATCCCAATGAATGTTTGCAGTAGACTATTAGGGAAAGATAATATGACAATCAAATAGGTATTGTAGAAAATGTTTCCCTCCCTGTGAAATAAAACATGTCTCCAAATGTTATATTAAAACCATCCTGAATACACAATTGAACTACTCAAAAATTAAAGCAAATTAAAAAAGGAAATATATCAGGGAGAAAGAAAGGCAAAATTTGTCAGTTGGGAAAAGAAGCACACAGAATTCAAACCTACCATGACTAATCTGGCTATAGTAAGATACATTCTTAATATGAATTTTAAAGGAGAACAGAAGCTTCATGTGTTCTTTTGTTAACAAATAGCAACAACAAAAATTCAAGTAATTTTAAACAATACATTTCTAAAAAATGTAGGCATCAAAAGGGTGGAATCTACCAATACCTGATTAAGTGTATTTTTTTAAAGTTTTCAATTCCATACCTTTGGGCTGAAACATAAAATAATTTCATTTCTCGTGGCAATTATCTCACAGGAGCCTACACTGCCAGCAGGAAGTGCTGCTGTGACATAACAAAAGCTCAAGTTATCTGCAACAGAGTGAATCATTAAGTAACTAGGACAGCTTTGTGACCTGCCTCAATTATTCACGTAATGAATTGGTGATGATGATGAAGACGGTAATGTTGCAGAGCAGCCTAGTTGTGTCTCTCTCAGAGTTCCAATATTGCTTTCAATTACAGTGGGTTAAATTAACAAAATTGTGTTCTATGTAAAATGACATTACACTCCAGCACTATACTCTCTCCAGAGCTTTCTGAATCTGCTAAGACATCTTTTAAATGTGCTACAGGGCATAGTGAAAGGTGCTATGACAAAATGCTTAATCAAATGCTTAACTTTAAGCATATGTGCAATTCCATTCTCATTCAGCAAAGCAGTAACTATGTGATTAATGTTAAATAAATGGGACAAAATAAAATCATGTGCTTAAAATCATGTGCTTAAATGCTTTATATAACTAATTTCTTTAAAAGAAGTGTTATCTGAGTTCTTGGCTGAACAGTGCCTGCTGTATTTTGAGCAATGCCACACATGGACCTCTGACAGCCTCACATGAGTAGGAAGTATTATTTCTCAGCAGAATGAGAAAATGTCTTGTTTCAATATATTTAGATGACAAACTCATGGATGGATATTCTTTGTTACTCTTAGTCTAACACTGTGAGAGATTCCTGACGTATTAAACTTGGCCATATAGAATGACACTTTGGAAAAACTGAAAACACATCTATGCCATTACAATCTCAAAACATTTCAAGTATGCATCTACTTCTCTTAAAAATACTCTGCACAGCAGTTCTAAAAACAAGCCCCTAGAAAATTTGGGTGCTTACAACTTAGAGTGTTACGAGGTTCATTCAATTATCCTTTCGTCTGAAATCTACAGCGTTATTTCAGCATCTCCATTGTGTTTTGAGACTCTAGCCCCTTTTGTGCTGAAGCTTGATTGCACTCTCAATACTGTGATTGTGCTCATATTTTATTGTTATGCAAAATAAAAGAGACAAAGTACAGCTGATATTTTAAAAGAAACAAATTAAAAAAACAAGAGATTGCGAATTTTTCCCTATATTTTTTTTCTTTCAGTATGTGGTGATCAAGCATTTTTAGAATGTATTTTGTTATTGCAAATTCCATTTGAAGTCTTCCTTATTTACTTAATTTTTAGTTCGTTACAATCCAAGATCACCTCACTTTGAATTATGAATGTGCTGTAAAATTAATACTGGAGGTGTTGTATGAATGTGAATGCATACAGGTGCATACACATATGTCCAAATTTCAGTAAGTAATATTAATATTCATTTAAGACATAAATAGTCTTATTTTCTTCTATCTAAGAAACAGGGGCTCATAAATACCTTTTCTATCCTTCCTTATTAAAATACAACCATGCTACAAAGAACTGAATTCTGGAACATATTATGATTTAGAATAACACACCTATACTATCTGCAGCATTAAACTTTCATTCCCACTGGACAGAAAATTGTTTTTTAGAGATTACAGACCTTGAGAAGTAACAGTTTTATTTTTATCCAAGAAAAGATACAAGTATTTTCTTTAAGACTGGAAAAATCTTCACAGTCTGTCATTCCTTAATGTGTTGAATGATCCCATTGTAGCTGTACTTAAAAGAAATATTATTTATGCAGAGGAAAATGGAACAATATTAGATTGAAACATTGCCTATTCAGAATTTTCCTTTATTTTAGGGGTGGGAAAGATTCATTGTCCAAATGCTATATAATAGTCTAAAGGACATGCTTCAGGGAACACAGTGGGTTGGGAGGCACGTATGCAATTCTCTGGTCACTGGCGTACAACTAAGTAGTTCAAAACTATAGTTTACTTCAGGCCTGCCTTACAAACAAATGGGAGACTGGGAGTTACAGCACATCCGGTACCTTTTGGAATTTCCAAAGAAACACTTTTCCCATGTTTTAAGTAACAATGGCAGATAAAGAATGTCAACTTAATGTCATGGCATATTGGAGGTGCCTATTGTTCTGCTTTCAGACAAGCATGGCTCATCCAGCTGTGGAGCTGCTTAATCTCTATATGATACAGCTTTGGTTTTCTCTGTGATATAAACACATTATCATGTACAGACCTTGGCATCTGTCAGCTATAGCAAGCGCACCTCAGAAGCGCCATTATGTTTAATTCAGACATTTCTTAAAGCTAGAGAAGTATGAAGGAACCAAGTTTTGTAGCCTTACGCCTTGAGTAATCTTCAAAAGTTGTTTTACAAATACTTGTAAGGATCATGGTTTACATGCTGAGGACATTGTTTATGGATTCTGGGAAAGAATAAAGTCAGAGTGAAGAAATGATAATAGATAAACTTATTTTAATTCAAAAACTAAAACCTACTTTCAAGTGTGATCAAGCAAACTAAAATTCCTGTTAAAATCCTCTAATTGATTAGTAGATCGCTAGGATGACATAAAAATTACCTAATGAATGTAGGGGAAACAGTTGCAAAAACTGAGAGGAAAATAAAAAATGTGGTGAATAACAGCTGTGCTTCATACAAGTTCCACTGAGTGCTGATGAATTTGTCTAACAAATTAGTTTAATTTTAAATTATGTTATGAAAGGTCTTGGGCAATTCTATTTTAACATTAGCTCAGAGGCTCAAACAGTGAACCAGTTAAAAAGTACTTTGAACAGAAAATATTCTTGTGAAAGCCCTGTAACTGTAATGGACAAGATTTGCACAACTCTAATTGCAATCATTGCACAGCAGGTTGCTGATTATTTTATACTGATTTATATGAAACAGAAAAATTCTGAATATATTGAGAGCTATGACAGATATAATAAATTGATTGATAAAAGATTGAATCTACTTCCATGAAGGAAATAGTATCCAGCTAGGTTCTGAAATTACTCAACATATTGCAAAAATATACAAAATAAGATTAGGAAAGTTCTTGTAAACTAGCAAATAATTATATCATCTTATTTGAAACATTAACATTGAAATGGACTTTTTATTTGCTTGACAGTCTCTGTAGGCATCTGTGAATGACAACAAACACCTTTACCAGTGTTTGACCCAGTACTTAAAAAATACCTAAGAAAAAAAGGGAGAGCTTGAGAGAATCAATCCTCTGTAACTTTTTCAAATACAGATTATTTTTTTCCCAATCCTTTAGGTCCCACTACCTTTTCATTCTTTAAAAGCTCAGAGATTTCATCCTCTCTTTTGGGTTTTGAGATTCCTCTTTCATTTCCTTCTTTCATTGCTGGAGTTGTGTCGAATATGACATGACAGAGTTTGGTGCTTCCAGATGTAGACTGAATGTTACAAACATTAGCACAATCATATCCCCAAGACAACTCAATTATTTTTGCAGATGTCGTATGACTATGAAGGTGTAGTTCTCTCCAGCTGCTTGTAGTTAATGGAAATCTATGAGTATCTGTAAAACCTCCATTTTACTCAGATACAGCCTTTGACTGACTTAAGAATCAATTTTCTTACTCTATGCAAAATCAGCTGGGTTAGATCTAGACCGTACCTTAGAGTTGGGTCAGGGGAATATTCTGCTCCATCCTCGAGGGACCTTGCCTTGAGTACTGCATCCAGCTCTGGGGTCCCCAGCACAAGAAGGCAGCCAAGAGAATTGGGATTGTTCAACCTAGAGAAGACAAGGTTTTTGTGACTTTCCAGTACCTGAAGGGAGCCTACGGGAAAGATGGAGAGGGACTTTTTACAAGAGCACATAGTGACAGAACAAGGGGAACGGCTTCAAATGGAGTAGGTTTAGATTAGATATTAGGAAGAAATTCTGTGAGTGTGGAGAGGCACCGGGACAGGTTGCCCAGAGAAGCTGTGAATGCCCATCTCTGGAAGTGTTCAAGGCCAAGTTGGATAAGACTTTGAGCAACTTGGTCTAGTGCAAGGTGTCCCTGCCCACGGCAGAGGGCTTGCAGCTAGATGGTCTTTAGGGTCTTTCCCAATACAAACCATTACATGATTGTATAAATTGGCTAAAACCAGACCTAATCCTCAAACTAGTTTTAACCATCACTGTCATAATGTGGAAAGGTCACTAAATTACAAAGGGAAGTCAAACTTCAGTTGTCTACTAGCTCTATCTGCTTTTTACTATAAATTATAGAGGAAATCTCTCAAAAGACTTGCATTGAGCTCATCTATCTGGTGCGGCAAATATCCAGGGGCAGCTGGGACAGTAACAAGCAGAATAAATGGCCTAGGACAAAATATATTCTGTATGTGTGTCTGGGGTTTCAGCTCCTGACCTTTGGGGACATCCACTTATGTTAGGCCAATCATTTTGTCCAGCACTTATGCAAGATGAATTTGAACTTCACTGAATGTCTGAGGTCAAAAAAGTCAATATTAAAATACCCACAGGCTTCTCATCTTTGGCAAAGGAATTCAGCGTAGCAGTGGCCTTACATCCTACCTAATTGGACACAAAGATCAAGCTCTTTGTTTCTACATAAATGTGTCTTTCCTTTATAAGGAAAAGACAAGTTACGTACAGGTGCTTTGTCCTCAAGTGAACAGGGAGAGAAAGAACTTATTTCAGCACTTAAGGAGGTAATAGCATACAGTTGCCTTCCATCATTTAGTATTCCTTGCAAATGCTCTGCCAACACTTACATCTGCTCATCGAGTTTTCACAAATGCCAAAACTCTCAGTTTCATTACGCATGACTAAGCCAGAAAGATTTCTGGTGATAAAAGAGGAAATCTACAGAGAGAATCAACAGAAGTGGTAATCTTCCAATATGGAAACAAAAATATCAGGCTGTCATTCCTGCAGGGTTGATGTAACAACTTTGCTAACCTCAATATAAAGTACAGATCTTTCAAACATTTTATTAGTTCTTCTAAAAAGATGCCCATAGGCAGCACATTTAGAGATAGACTCTTAACAATATTCAGGTGATGTACAAATAATCATTAGCAGATATCTGTGTTACAAAGTAACTGTGCCTGTGTTAGTGCATGAATCTTCTTATTCATGTGTGCCACACTGCAAAGACCACCCACAACTGTGCTGCTCAAATACATAATGAATTTTGTCCTCTGGCTGAAATAGCTTCCCTAAAGGAAGGTCAACTGTGGTCCTCCCTTCTTCCTTCACTGACTTGGAGACTAGGTCAAAGAAGTTGCATTGGAGTTAAGCCAGCTGAGCAGACATGAGGAAATCCCAAGTGCCCTTTTAAGAGGTAACACATCTCAGCTGTGCAATCCTCCACATCAGTACAGACACAGATGATTTCACTACCTGCCTGCAAGCCCTTTAATATCCCCTCTCTCAAATATGATTTTTTATTTTGGAGGGAACAAGCTACATTTTGTTTATTTCAGTTGAGAACAAAAAAACAAAACAAAAAAAGAAAACTTTAAGAATAGCATGAATCCTTTGATAGCATTGAAACTAGCAGTTATTTCCCCCGGATTGATTCAATTGGATCATTAAATTTCTTTTGTTGAGTTTAATAGAGGATGATTGAAAAATCAATATATACATGCTTGAGATCATGGAAATGATGATATGTCAAAATGTCAGAGGGGCTGAAGGGGTAATAATAGAGTGTGGTAGAAAAAATCTCCCTTCAGCTGCTGTACTTGGAAAATGAAAGGCTGAAAGTTTCTCACTAAACACTGATTTTTACTTTTTGAAACATTTGACATTTATAGTGCCTCAATACACTTTTTTAAAAAATGAAAGCATTCTCCAAAGAAATAGAAATTATTCTTTCACACCCAAATAACAATGATAATGAACTGGTGACTTTTTCAAGTATATTTCAACTATATGTGAAGTCAGATATGATAGTCAGCTAATAAATTCAGTGATGAGAAGGGATTGTGGCATTTACATAGTGATTGTTGTCACTGTAATTGTATTCCTACAGTTTTAAGATAGCAAGTATATTTTGCACTGTAGATTTATAAAAAGATATGCGAATGTCAAAGCTGTAACAAAGAGTATCAGAATATTACTCCCTTTTAACCCATGAAATGAATTCTAGATTTTTTTTAAGCCTTCTCTGAGAAAACTGAAAAAATATCTAAAAAAATAAATATCATGAACTAATTAAGTTTCAGTCATTTTCAGACTACTTCACTTTTGGTTCTTGCTAGTTCTTTTTAGTTTTCAGTGTGTTGAAAAGATACTAAAAATGCTACCCAAACATGTATAAAAAGTTTTTTAAATATTTAAAGACTTTGGTTTGTTATTATCTATTCATTTGCATCTATAGTACCGCATTTCTCTAAGATAATTCCTTTTAATTTAGTGAGAAAAAAAGTGTTTTGGCAAAAGAGTTTACATGAGTAACATATAACCAAGGAAAAACACTATACTAAAGCAAACAGCAACCTCACACACTTTAGTGAAATACTGTTCATCAGTTTTAAGTTACCTACATTCATTCTGGCAGACCCAAACCATTAACGAAGTGAGATTCAAAGCCAGGACCTCAAAGCATATATGACATTATTTTTGAAGAAGCAAAATTTCTATACCAAACAAAATTATGTTGATGTATAAATTATCAACTGTCCCCTACAACCCATTGTCTAAATCCTAGTTTGAAATATTGAGCTCCACTTTTACAAAAATGAAGTATAAATATAAAGGGATTGGCCCTTTTTATTCAGCTTAGGCATATACCCCTTATAAAACTTTGTGCAATGACTCTTCTTTAATAACTTTCCTCTTTGTAACTACTCAACTCATAGACGTATAATTATGAAATACATTTCTCCCAACTTTAAAACAAAAAACAATCTTCTTATGTTACTTTTTATGGTTTATATTGTAATAATATTTAGGAGTCTCAGTACTGACCTCAGACTCCACTATGATGTGAAGTAATGGAAGAATAAAAAAGAGACAATGGGTTGATAACAGACAGAAGGGCCAAAGGGGATCTAATTTTCAACACAGTTATGGACTGTATTTCCTGCAAGACAGCAACTGATTTAGTTAAACATTTTGTAGCCAGGTGAGTTTGTTTGGGGTTTTTTCACTGAATATGATATTGACTGGAAAACAGAATTTCTGGGTTGAATTGAGTAGGTCCTTTCTGTAAAAGAAAATATTCATAAGGGTAAAAAAGTACCAAAAGAGATCAGTTATTATATTTATAAAGGAAAGCTTTTTAACCTTTTTTATACTGTAATTTATTTGTTTAGAAAGAAAAAAGAAAAGAAATCTGAAGAATCCATAGAAAAAAAATCAGCATTTTGTTTTAAGATTTATGGGTAACTGCATGGCAAAACTGTGATTTTATTTTTTTTTCCTTAAAGGCTTATGCTATTGGCCAACAGGAGAAAGAAGATTGCAGTTTAATAGCCAGTTAATTGAATTATAATTTGTACGTTAGGGATTGGCATGGTGATGAGCCAGAGTGAAAAGGCAATGCAGTTACATGTCTAGAACTGCATGTCACAGTAAAAAGATCATAAAGGCCCATCATTTGCCATTGTAAACATGTGCCCAGCCTGCAATGACCTAAGGATGAAACTGAAAAGCAGAAGCAAATTTTGTCTGATAGAGCAGAAATAGAATGACTGGAATCATTAAAAAATAAAATACTAGCAAAATAACAGATGATCCATTCTAGTTGTATTACAAGCAGACATACAATGTAAAAAAAAAAAGTGTATTTTAGTGATTCAGATAGAGGATGATGAAAATATAATCATTTATCTCTGACTGCAAGGATGATTCAAACTGAACTATGCAACTCACACTATATTAGCTCAGGAGGGGATGGGTCAGAACCTGTTTTGACAGCCATGAGTGCGAATAACATTCTCTGTTTCATGAGACTTTTACAATGAAAGTATATTTAACTTTCTCAACTGTTTTGCTTGGTTTGATTTGTTTTCTGCACCAGATCTGAATGTATCCTTTATTTAAGAATCCTGATGGACTTTTACTTGAGCGATTTTATGAGATGCCAGATCCGCAGAAACACAACATTACCCTGACACGCTACTTTGATGGTCAAGGATACCCCTGAGTCTTTATTGCAGCCTAGAAAGATTTTCTATAGCGCTAAAATCATATTAGTCTCTTGGATAGCCATCATCTGATTGTCTTAAATTGTATCATGGAAAAATATCTACAGTTCTGTAAGCTTCTCTTTTAAAGATATTTAACTGACAAATTCCTAATGCATGAATCAGGAATAAGAAAAAGCATAAAACATTAATGGAATTGTTTAAACAGCATTTTCCATCTCTGCTTTAAGTACTGAATGAATCTTGTTAATTTAGTGATTTCTTTACTAAGATATGGCTGAAAACATTCTTCAAAGGTCTCTTGGGCTACCGTCCAAAAAATCCCTTTAATAACACCTTCTATTTATTTATTTTTTTTTTTTTAGTAATCAATCAGACCTCTGCGTTGTCATCATGTCTAAACATTTGCAACTTATCTCACATTTTGCACTCAGCAGTAAGTCTTCACAAAAGACTCAAGAGCTCAAATTTTGGACAAACATAATTGAAAGCTACAGTCCTGATTTGATTACAGTAGGTGACAAAAACTGGAAAAAGAAAAAGGTTAGCTTTTACTGTGATGAAGTTAAGCAGGAGTTCTAATTCAAATAATTTAATGCTAGCATAATTCATTTACATAGGGTTGCAAAGGCACCAGATTTCTTAAAAGTATTTTTAAAGTTATATTTTATTGATCTTAAAAAGCAAAAATATCTAATGTGAATTTGCTTGTCCATGAGCTACCTTTTGGGCAACAAGCTATACAAGCTGTAAGTTGCCCAAAAAAACAGAGTCCATACCTACCCACATATAATTCATCCTGCTGTATGCAGCCCTAAGGTGACAATTATTTTTGAATTCTATTGGAAATAGAGACCTGATATGATGGCTAACACTGAATAGCTGTTTTTTCCCCTATTGTAGCCTGGAGAAGACCTCATGGGTGATAACAATATGTCACTTCTAATCTTATTTCCTACTCCCAAACTATATTTTCATCAAGATTTTTCATTTTATTCTGCATTTTATAATCTGATACAGCACTAGCTTTTTCCATAATAGAAAAAAGTTACTTTATCAGGGGCTAAAATGATCTCATGGACTACACTTTCCTTTTATACTTCCTTTCTCTGAGAATGCTTAATTTTTTACTAATATTACTGTGCTGGGGTGTGGGGGCAAGGAAAGTAGTGATGGTTTTACCTGTTTGTCAATATATTTTCTGGGAACAAAACAAAACATTATCAACAGCACTTTCAGGCTTGGTAATATTGCTTAACTATTGGAGAAGTTTAAGGGCTAATCTATATGAAAAAGACAACATCAGAACAGCATTTTAAAGGCAATTATAACATTTACAAGTTCATATTTTATTGTAATCAAACATCCTTCTGCCTGAAATTGTTTCAGAGTTCAGTGTTAGAGCTGCTGTGGTGAGCCACTCTTACATATGTGTTGTTCACAAGACAATTTGGACTTGTTATGATCTGAGTAGCAATCTAAAAGAGACACTTGCCCTGTATCTTGTACCATCCAGGTCAATCTGGAATATCTGGCAGATATAAGAAAACATATATAATGCTCCAATTTTCTTTTGAAATTCCACTATGGCAGAGCTGCCTACTTTGACATAACATCATTCCCTAAGAAGGCACTAAAAGAGCATGAACTTCCATGCAGTCTCACAACTAGAAGCAAAGAGAGAAGCAAAGTCCTTAAGCAGCTAGTTTCTCCTTGATAGTTCTATTTCTAATGTCAATAAAGTTTTCAGCTTTTTGCAAGGTATAATACAAAGATAATCCTGGTCCTAAGTTCCGTAAAAGATGAAACAAAAAAGATAAGGAAGCTTAGAAATAGAATTACTTCCTGAATTTTTGTGTCAAGGTATTTGCAAACACTGCAGAAGTGTCTTATGATGAAAAAGCAGTTGCAGAAACCTCTAAATTCATTATTGCTAACACAAGCCTTTTATTAATGGGTAAATAGTATGGCTGTATAGATTTTTGTAGAGCGTCTAAACCTATCAGGAACCACATCCTCTGCTAGAATAAATTGTCACAGCACTGCAGGTTTGATGCCCACTCACCAGAAACAGCTTGAAAAATAAACAATTAAAAGAAAAAAAAAGTGTCAGCAGTTTGCTCTGTCACAGTTCAGAAAAATCTGAGCCAGCGCTGTGACTTTACAAAATTTGCAGAGTCTAACTTATGACTTTCATAAATGAAGCTTTAAATTTCTGTTCTCTTAGGACTGACTAAAACTGAGTTGAATTTCTTGAATGCTCGTGCAAGCTTATTTTTAATCCATGCATAGAAATAATCATATTGAACTCCTCCTATAATCACACAAGGTCTATATTTGTGCCTGTTTGCATGCTTATGCACAGATAAATTGTGATGGGAACTTTATGTCTCCAAGTGCCACAAGAAATGGGTATGTAATACCTTAAGAGTCGGGATAGAAATTTGAATCTTCCTCAGTGTAAAATACACTTGGCTCTGGTCAACAATAAATTAATACTTTTTCCCCAGGCCTAGATAGTACAAAATCAGAAGTCAATCGTGCCCTAGAGAAATACCTCCACTGGGGAAAGCAAGTACTTATGGAACCTTTTTTTGTTTAGTTTATGTTTTTATTTTATTTTGTATAGAAGTATATAGTTTAACACTTAAAAGACACTTGCCAATCCAGTCACCACTTTAAAGGGGTAACAGGTAAAGCAATTAATCAGTCATTACTGGTTTCTGTCAATACACAGAATTAATTATTTTTTAGCAAGTGTATCCAGCCAACTGTAAGTAAAGAATTCCATGTAGGAAGTTCCAATTGCTTTATTGATACCCTATCTTAGAAAATTATGTGTGCTGGGTATCCAGTGCATTAGCAATTAGAAAATGGTCAGCCAGGAACCACTAATTTAATTTACCTACCAGTGAGGAGCTTTTTTCAGATGGGTTTATAAGTGAAAGCAGTTGCAGAGGTTCTCAGACTGTATACAGACAGGGATGGCTTGGTTTATGGAGTCACAATAGAACTGATTTACTATTTCCTCCCAGTTCATCTTCCTGAGACTATCAATGCCCCCATTTAGCCACTGAAGAAGGGAGCTTCAGAAAGCTTTGGTTTTCAGCTTGACCTTGACTTGTACTTCAGTGGGTAAACATTTCCAAAGAGAGACGAACCAAGCAACACCTTGGGCTGTACACCAGCCAGCACTCATTGTGTATGAAGGCAATTCATGATAACCCTGCATAGTAAATGGGCTTTATATACTGCTAAATTTCAACTGTATTTTTGCAGTATCACATATGTTCACATAAAAGCCAAATGAGCTCATCATGATTAATGGTATTACAATGGATACTAAAGGAATTAAAAACTATTATCCACTCATTGTAAAGGGTTGCTGATAATTAGGGCTATTACACAAAAAGGTACATTTTAAGCAATCACCACAGTTAATTCATTCAGTATCATATTATAGAGTCCTGATAACAATGAGTTCTCTTGGCACTCCTGTGGTTCCCACATGTGTGTCCATCAATAACCCATTGTACTGTACCTGCACTGGTTGAGCATCAAGTCACAAACACTTCAATAATGTGCTGCCTGTTGTGAGCATTTATTATGCTTTTTTAGAGTTATTTTCTAACCATTAGCAAACATAGCTACAGAAGCCATTTCCAGTGCTTGGATTACGGTGCAAATATAACTTTAAGAAGTATTTTATTAAACAAAAGGAGAATGTGTTCTTAAATATGTATGAGTACTTCTGTGCACAAGATAAGCCCATAAACTCAAAAATAGGCCCAGAAGTTCAATGAAACAAACCACTGCTTAGGCCTTTCAACCTTTGTCTCATTTATGGATTCCCTTTCATATTTGTTCTCACCATTTGTTGCTTTTTATTTTATATTTTTACTGAAGTCAAGGCAAGAGGTAGGTTTTGTAGTGGCTGTAAACAGTTAATTCAGAAATATCGACATTAATATTGAGAGGTTCCTTGTGACAACCTTTGTTTAAATTTCATATTTGACAGGACATAGGTGTTTTTTTCAGTCTCTCCAGTGTGTCTCAGTTGTGCCTGATTGCCAGAGCCAAATTCAAGGGCTGAGGATAGCTGCCATGTAAGATACTGGCTTACACATTCTCATATTATTTTAACAAAGAGCAAATAATTTCTTTGGTAGACACCATCCCATAATAACTCATAAGCAGACTACAGAATGCAGAGCTTTTAATGGGTCTGACACTGTATTGCTATCACCCTGTGGTTAGCTGCTATATATTGTTGGTCACTCTGAGCTTGTTACCTGAGCTTTCCTAAAAATAAACATGCATCAAAGACCCACAAATAATAAAAAAATTATACTTTAATTTAATATAACATTTGAAGATATGTGCCACTTAAGTTCTCCCAAGGAAGATAGAGACTATTATTTTGTTTAAATTTAAGGATATGCTTAATCCCTTCACTGAATCAGGGCTTTAGGAGTCAGACAAAATTTTAATAAATTTCTTTTCCTAAGGACTACAGGATTTGCCCTTTAGATAGGACTTCTTTGTTATTTAGTGGAAGTATAAATCATTTTTACAAATGTCCTTTCACTTGCATGACTGTCATATATTTCTCTCTTCTTTTGTATTTTTGACAGTTTAAACTTGCACAAAGCATCTAGAAATCATGTTTTCAACAAATGTATTCACCTGTGGATGATAAAATGAAAGAGGTGGAGGCTAATAGTACTGAATTATAGGGTGGTAATTCAAAGCTATGAAAAGAAAGTCTTGAGGTCTGTTGAGTGCCATACCCATTAAAATGTCTGTTTTCAATAACTGATAAGAAGTGGAATGTCAGCACTCTGCTTTCTCTTGTCCTCAATGATGCTGACAAACATACACCTTGTTAGTATTAAGTGTAGAACGCTGTTTCTTGCAGCCAAGTTTGTATAGTGGGAATGGTAGTCCCTGTGAAAGAACATAGCATTGCAGATTTCAACATCATATTAACAGCTCCCCCTTTTTTTCCCATCAGTTAACATTTAATTCCTATCAACAATTATTAATCATTGTAAATAGTATAGCTGATTTCACTAAGTAAAAAAAAAATAAATCTCAATTATAATTCTTAAAATATGTTTTCCCTTATTGTAAAACTAAATAGTAATGAATTCCAAAAAAATGACATGAATTTGATCCTTTGGTGATCAAATTTATAATTTCTCACTCAGATACATTTCTCTATGCAGTCTGAATACTATTTAGTTAAATTCAAAATATGAAGCTTTTTGTCTATGTGCATCAGATTTTGGTTAAATTTTCAGTTTGGAAAAACTCAAACATGGATTAATCTCTGGTTTACCTAATCTAGTTAAAGATAGAAGCGAAGAACAAAAGGTACAATATGATATGGGTTTAAGTTCATGATTTTTCAGAAAAAGCTGCTCATTTTTTGTTCTTATGTGTATACTAATATTAAACCAACAGCAGAATCCTAAAGAACTTCACCATAAACTTTCTGAATGCATCACAAGGGAGCAGGCTGTCTCTTGTTCTGTACTGTCAGTGCTACTATAGACACCATCTCAGTGTTTATTTGCATCTTTCTTCAGTCTTAATGTCTTTTCCAAGATTTGTTGTATTCAATGGAGATCCTGGCTTAAAGGGGGTGGCATTTTCGAAGCCCCAGAGCTTGTCTAAACGCAATGTTAGGGCTGGGAAGGACTGAAAGTTGTCTGACAGGCTTTTGTTTTCATTGTGTTAAAATAATCTGTGAGGAAGGAGAGAGATCAGCCAATGCTTTAGCTTGAGTTTTTTGATATGCTACGTTCTGCACAGGGCCCCCATGCCCTGCTTAAATAAGATAAAGGTGCTTTACAACTATTGCAGTTAGGTCAGAGCGAGGTAAAGGATTCTGTGCTGTCAAAACGTGTTGTGTTTGCAGTGAATACATTTCTAGACTTCTTAATTAAATAGGAACAACACTCTCGTATAGCAAAATTTAAAAGCAGGCTATTTATAAATATGTACTTACAGCAAACCTAATTTGGAGAAATACTACAATTTCCTCACTAATGATGTTTTGTCATTATGTGCTTAAAAGCTCAGATCTTTATTTTTCTTTCAGTACATTGTTTTCAAGCTGAATTCATCCCAGCCTTGCAGATTTCAAGTGAAGACATTTTTGAGGCATTTGAGTGGAAATTAAGCATCTACAAAATGACAGCAAATGAGAGCACTACTTCATCCTGCTTCAATAAATTCATAAGTGAGTGAATACACATTTTGCCAACATTTACATATACATACCCACACAACCACATACAATCGCCTTCAGTTTAATATGTATGAGCAATTTCAAGTGAAAGAATAGTTTATCCCAGTAAATAATAAATTCTCAAAACGAAAGGCTTTGAACAAAAACATTTCACATCCAAATAGAGAGGCCCTCTGTGTTGACCACTTATTCAGCACAAATTATTTGTGCAAGTCAAATTTCTGACTAGACTATGGATTTCCAGCAACAGATATTGAAGCAATGCCACCCACTAATACATAGCAGTAATATTCCAGTAGATTTTGTAAGGAAGCTCTTTCCCAACGGAAAACTTTGAAAAATAATCTTTTTAGGAAAAAATCCATTTCATTAGATGCTTTCTTCTTCAAAACTAAAGATATTTGCGTAAGAACTAGGTCTTTGTCTTGAAAGAATCTGGCTTCTCAGTTTATTCCTTACTTGAAGTCATAATTCCCGCTTTGTGACATCATCATTTGTTACCGTGAAAATGGCTATTATTGAGGAAACAGAGCAACTAACTGCAGTTCTGCTGACTCTGGGAGTAGGGGGAAAGAAGATGTAACTTCCAGCACATTGCGTTCAGCCTCCTGAAAAAGCTTTTATATATGTAGGTGGGAAGTAAGCAGAAAGCTACGTGTAAAGAATATCAGGTGTTCACAGCTGTCTCCCCATTGTTTATTAAAATAATTAAATATATAGGCATATTTTCTTATTTTTCATCCAGGCAAAATGAGACAGAAAGAGACAGACAATGAGAACACAGATCAGATATTGAGCATAGTGATGAATTTTGATGTAATTGTGGATGTCACCCAGGTGTTGATGAGGGATTCTCTAGAGTTAGCCAACACTCTTATGGCAATTAAGCTACCTGATTATTGTTTTGTGTTTAACTACCTTCTTAACTTAAACTTTTGAAACTTATAAATTTTTTAAAATTGATTAAAAATTTTGTAAATATGTGCTTGCTGTGAATTGTTCACCTAATATCATGACAATGGCTGTCAAAAAGTGAAAATCCTTCCTAATAAACCAACATTTTTTCCTATGTGTGAACACATATATCCATTCAGCATGTTCATATTCCTCCAAACACATAGACATGAGACTATAGCTGATTATTATAGCAAAAGGCAATAATGCGCTCTACATTTTTGTCTATTTTGAGGGTTTAGTAAGGCACATGTTGTACCTTTTTGTCTGTAGCTAACTTCTTTAACAGAGCATACACTGTGGTCAGTGAAAGACTTAAAAGAGAAGCCCAGATCATCCTGTACAGCCTCTCACTTCAGGCATTACTATGTTTGAATCCCATTTGTAAACAGATCATGTTTCCTCTGAAATGTAGATATTTTTCTTTTAATACTCCTAGGTGAAAACAGATCCAAAATGAAGATCTTATGGGCCTCCCTATTTCTCTGTTGCTGACGTCATTTAGTGGAAATAGCTCCTTTCCTATCATCTATCTACCTTTCTGGTATACTAATTCAGAGTTTTTTGGGGTTTTTTTTTGTTTTTTTTTCAAAAGCCAGGGATGATCTCCCAGATCACTGTGTCACTTGCAGGATCCCACAGACGGCCTGACCAGGTGTGGTTTGCAAATGTCCCTGAACTGGAACCAATGTAGCCACCTAGTGCTCTATCTGGGTTAATGAAGACTTCTCAGACACAAGCTACTTAGTTCAGACAAAATACCTTGTTATACTAACTTTTAAGATCCAAGTTATTACCCTTAGATGGAACTGTATCATGATGTGTAAAAGTATCAGCCTTGGTAGAGGTAGACAGAGACTGTCTCCATTGTACTTCATTTTCCTGGATAGACATGCCATCAATCTTTTCTCATGGGTTCTCTTTTTCCCCAGGCAGCTATTACTTCTACTTTATGCCTGTTTTAGTTTAAATTCATGTTTCTTCACTGGTATTATGAATACTTTCAGAACGCCATGAATGAGTGCTTTGTGCAGAGGCATGTACTTGTTTGGTAGAAATAGCTGCCTCGATGCACCTTGAATTATGTCTATTTTTTTCAGTCATCTCACAGCTGCTTTAACTAATCTGCTCAGGCCTGCCTCCATGACCAAGTATTCAAAATTCAAATTACTATTTTTAAACACTGAATTTTATTTTAAAAGGTTACATATAAATATCAGTCACCAATGAAGGCGCAATTCTGGCAAACCAAGCAAAGGGCATTTCAAAGAAAAAAGAAACAATGAACTGCAAAAAATATTTGGTAGGTAATGTGTTTATAAAATGAACTTGAAAAAGCATCGCAAAATGTCCTGAGATGCAGGAAGAGAATCATACTTTTCTTGCGTGCAGTAGCCGGTGATCCTCATTAGGAAAAAGTAAGGAGTAGGGAACCTGGAAAGGGAATCAATATTTCTGGCACAAGTGAAAGGAACTCCCTGTATTTTACCTGCTCCACTGCTGCTTGCTGAAATCATTAGATATGGGTGTTTTTCCAGGGCGGTCTGTGGTACTTGTCAGTCTCACATCATTAATAAGTGACAAATTTTTCACAACTCCTCAATCCCATGTTAATTCTAATAATTTTGCAAGGAGCTGCCAAAAATTACTTATTGTTCTGTTAATCATTACTAATAGGAACAGAGGACTGCCTTGAATTTCTTCATGAAAACCATACTAATTAGAAGTGTCTGAATACATACAAGTCCTCAGAGATTAATTTATTCATCATAATCAGTTAATCACTTTTCCTTTACATAATTAGACAGCTCCTGGTGGAGAGGAAGACCCCTAAGTTTTCTTGGAAAGAGGTAGACTGTAAGCTGACATCAGGAGAGTTATCATATTTTCCTTTGTGTGCGTAGAGATGGCTGCAGGTGTGTTTTTTGTCCATTCACGACAAACGAAATCTCAACTCAGAAACAGTTTTTAAAAATATATTTTCTAAGGCTGTATCAGATTAGGTTTTCTCCAGTCTTGCCCTTCAGCTGTCCACTGACACTAGGCTCCAAGATTGCTGAAGAAAGTAGTCAAGTTTTAGTATTGATGGGTCCAAACAGAAAACTGCTCACTTTGCATGTAGTGAGACATTCAGAGACAGTCCAAATATTTAACCCTCTTGCATATTTCACAAGCTGAGCTTTTCTTAGCCCCACAAGAGATTTTCATATGCCCTTCAAAATTATAGCAAAAGTGTCACCATCATTTACCTGAGTGGATCACTTTTTATGTCCCCTGATAATCCATTGTAAGAACACGCTCGTATCACAAGAATAGATTTACTGAGAAGGAGAGCTAAAAAGAAAGCTGTCCCATTAGCATTCTCTTTTAGAGAATGAATTCTCTATCCTTTGATCTGGAAAAATCCCAGGAATTAAATTACTCAAAGGACCCTGTGGGCTGGGGTGGCAAGTACTGTGGGTTTTAATGTCCTTTATTGCACATTGACATATCTAATTATACTGACCCATTACAAGCCACTGAGAGAGTATAAACAATTAAATGTTCTAGAAAGAATGCTTTGTAGTCTTTGCCTTCTGCTAGCTGCCCAGATAGACTGTAGAACAGAGAAATATTCCTCCCCTCTCTCTTGTATATCTACTCAGAAAATCACACAATCTTCTCCAATATTAATATTTTAAAAGATATCTTATACAGTATGTCTCAGTTACGTTAATTGCTGGAATAAACGACGAGATAGAGCCTTTGCAACATAATGGTGACAGATATGTGCCAGAGATACTTGTTTAAATCCAGATTTTATTCCAAAATGGTGTGCTATTTCCAGCAACTGTGATACTATCTAGTGTCTTCTAAATAATTCTATAATAATTATAAAAGACTTATCCTAGAATATAACATCTTGCCTATTAGGCAAGCTTGAGACTGGTAAAGTCTGTGGACAGATAAAACCTGTTCTGTACCATCTTATCTTTGTTTTATTGTCTTCACAGAAGAGATGAGGAAGGAAGTTGTCAGGGGGATTTTCACACATTGGTTCTCAGATTTTGCTGTTGGCATTAGTTAATGATCCACTTTCTCTAAACGTTTCCAAGATGTAAGCTTATGGAATAAAAAAAGAATGGTGCATACATACACATACCAGGCCAAATAACTAACTTTCTAAAATTATATAAGCAGAAAATGACAACATTTTTTATTTAGTGACCAGTGAAGAATGAAATGTATTTAAGTCTGATGTTTGAAACACCTGGCAGTTTCCTGAATATTTGGCTGCTCTTCATATTTCAGTGATCATGTCAATTGTTCTAGACATTGAAAAGTGAAACGATGCAACCAGATCTCATGACAAAAAAACTCCCCAAACCCCCCAAAAAACAAAAAGGAATTTTCTTTATGTAGTTTTAAATTATTTTCATAAAATTTCTGGGAACAAATACAGCTTTTATGAACCTATACAGTCTTTATGAAAGCTAAAGAGCCAGCAAAAGTCAGCTAGTCTCAGTTTTTAAGATATTTGCCTATGTTAACTGCATGTTTATGGTATTTGAGTATGGCAAAGCCCTCAAAACCTATGGAGTGGAAAAGGCAAAGGAAGAATAAAGGATTTTCCTAATCATAAAAATATCCATGTTCAGTAAGTTTCTGCGGATATTTCAAAAATATCTATCTTTACAAAATATTTGCTTTGAAAAGCAATGGGAAGGGATTCAGATCAAATAGTTTTCACTTTTTAAAATCATAACAAGAATGCAGTTATAGAAAATGGCTATATCTTTGATGTTTCCTGCATTTTGCTTAAAGTGTAATGTTATATTACATCAACTTTTCTTTTGAACAGTGAATGCAGTAAGAAAGTGCAGAAACAAACACAGATGCAAAGAAGATGTGTTAGGCAGCAGTGATACTGATGGCCATAAAAATCATTAAAACAGTCTGGGAAAGTATAATAAAATTACATGTATAAAGAAATAATTCAAGAAAATTTCTTCCTTTTTTTGTCCATCTTCACATTTTCAGTAAACACTCTAAGATTTTAGTAATATCACTTAGCAAGGTAGATAAATTACTTGGATTAACGGAAGACCAAATGAGAATGCTTGTCCTAGATCCACAGCAATCCCTCAAAAAAACTCAAAAAGCAGCAAACCCCCTCCTCCCAAACTACAAACAAACAAATGAAAAAAACCCACAACAAAACAAAACAACAAAACCCAGAGAGCTGGACTGTTTCTCCTTTGTGCCTTTATTTTGATTTCATGCATTTCCGTGTTCCCATATGAGTCAATGCCCTGTGTGGCTGTCCTTGTATTTTGATATTTTCATTTGTAAATATGAGAGTTTTTGAGCATTTGGATAAGGTTAGGTATTTTCCTAAGTCATTTTACAGTCATTTAAACCTAATAAAAGTTAGAATATTTGGATGTTTGTGATACTGAGAATGATCTAAAAATGAAAGCATTGTGTGTCTATAATTATTAAAGGTATTTTAACCTTACAGATTTTGGGTATCCTTGAGTCTTTTTAATGGTGTAAGTCAGCTCATGCAGTATTTGACTCCATTTTTACTTCCTTTCTGGATAAGAATATGTAGTGCAAATATACAGGGTTATAACCCTGTTCCCAAGGAAAGAATAATATTTGGATAATCTAAAGAGCTGTTATACCTGACTTTGTTGATCTTACTAGTGACTTATATTAAAATATTGCAATATTTTCACTCTTTTACATTGCCATCTATAATGCTAAAAACAAAAAGCAACTATTTTCTGTGCTTTGTTAGATAAAAACATCTAACTAAACCTGACTAAACCATTATACTATTTTCTTATCACAATTAAAAATCTTGATAATGAAATCTTGGAAGTCCATTAAAAAAACCCCAACTTAAAATTGGCTCTTGAACCGAAAATATTTTCTAGGGCATTTTGCATCTAGTCTATAGATTTCTGCTTTACAACCATCCACAAAGCATCCTCAGTTATTCTCTAGATAACTGTAAGTTGCTCTGAAACTATATTAACAGAGCTTTTGGAGAAATAAGCCTTTATACCAGCGACTGCCACTTACAAAATCGTTCTCATGACCTCCAGTGTGAGGAGGGAGAGCTCTGACCTTTCTTTCACGTCAACGATAGTGTTGTTACCCAACCAATGTGCAAATGGACAAGAAAATTCTCGTTCATTTGAAGCACATATTCTTTGCATCATTTCAGGAAATGCTTGAACTTTTCACCCTTGTTTGAAGTGGGATCTACTCTGTCTCTGCCACTGCTCTGAGAATCTGTTCATTTTTCTGTACACTGCTATCAAAAGCACCATCTTTCTGATTACACACTAGATTTTTTTCCAGTCTCATTTTAAAACGCACTTGCATAAACTGGGGGGAGAGCCATCAGCATAAAGAGTAAGACACCAGAAAAACAGCATTGTATTTTTCTTTAATATAAGTGTGCCCACAGAAGAAGCGTTTAGAGAAAAAAATCTTGTGCCATTTGAATTGCCAGTGGGTTGGTGCTGGAGAGATCAAGGCAAACCTCCAAATATCTGAAAATAACCATCCATAGAGATGCATTGAGAGCAGCTGGTTTGAAAACAGGGATTTCTACATAGGAAAGTGGAGATTATCCTAATGTTTTTATAATCATACTACATTTTCTTTGGATAAAGGAGGGAATTTATTTTTAAAATACCATAGAAATACAGAACATCTAGTAAACTATGTGCTGCTTCCAAGGGCAATTATATTCCCAAATTTGATCTGCCTGATTTAGAACAAAGGCTAAAGTCTGTCAAAAAAAAGCAGTTTTGGTCTCTCCTACAGCATTTGTTTTACTCATGATAAGTAGTTACATCCTCGGACAAAGGCCTCAACCTACTAGTTAATTGGATGGGTACCCAGCTTTTAATAATGTATTCTCCTGATTCTTATCATCCTGTAATTATGCATAATTTTCCCAAGAATGATTTCTGGAAGTTTTCTGATAATTTAAGTGTACTTTTTGAATATTTTACATTGGCTTCATATCTCTATAAAACTCTTGAAATTTTGAGCAAATCAAAATTTTGAATCCTTAGCTGATTTATTATATGCGTAGCTGCTGGCTTCATGATCACTTCTATCCACAAATGCTATGTGCACTGACAGATGTGCTAAAATGAATACAAAAAACTCTCAAATTATTAAAAGAGAAATTATTGCTTGAAGGACAGGATATGATACATTGTGGACAGACAGGAATTTCTCTCCTTTCTGTTTTCAATCCCCTTAGGCAAATAATTTCCCATCTCTGTTACCTCTTTTTCCTTCTACCCTATGTGTCGACTGTGTGCTTCTCAAGGTAATGACTATCTCTTATTATTTTTTTACTAATACTGGATAGCATAAAAAGGGTCACTCCTGGTTAGGACCTTCCAGTAGCACAATGCAAATAATAATCACCACAAAGCACTAGAAACATATCAGAAGTATATCAGTGGTTCCAATTATTATGGCTCCTTACACCTACTTCCCATTAAAGTATTTTAAAATACACAGATTCAGAAAACATTACTACTGTATTAAGTAATTATATGTCTTTTTAAAGAATATGACTTTTGAAATAGCAGAAATGCATACATGCAATAAAAACATCACGTATTTACTATATAATAATGTTACAGGTTTTATTTTGTCTCTATGCACTTTTGAATATTTGATGCATCTTTGTAAGTATATATTGTTATACATACATACTTATACAGTCAGATAGGCAGCCTGATGTCTGAATTTAGTGATAACATCCATCATCATGAGCTAAAAGGAATAAGAGACTAGCATAAAGCAACAAATATATTGTTCTTTGTCTGCTTGCAGAAACAGGAGAACATGCATCATGGTTAAATTTTAAATTAAAAAAAAAGGGACTAGTATTCAAAGAACAGGAAACTGTGTGGTGAGATAAACAAGATTTGACTCATGGTTTTATACCCTATCCTATATATTACTATATAGCAAAGCCACTAGCATAAAACAGTCTGATATAATCTATAGTACTAAACATTATCCTCATTGTTTTCACCTTTATTTTGTCTGTGAAAAAAAATATATTTTACCTTTGAAAACAAGATACCTGTCATTTGTGATGATTGCTTTGCACTAGGAAATTTCTGGGCAAAACTACAAACTCAGATAATACAGAAGTTTTGAGAGTCAACATCAAAATCGAAGTGACAATATTAACAGCAATTTACGTGCTTTATATACATTCCACTTTGACAATTCAGTATAATATTAAAATCTTATATCTCTCAAGCTGAAAATGTCAGTCAATTTCCATATATGGCAGTTTCGTTGAGTAATTTTTCTCAGTGGCCCAGTGTATCCTCAACCTAAAATTCACTTCAGATTTCACTTGGCTGGAATCTGAGTGTCCTTGGGAAAGCTCAGCTTTAAAATATCTTATGTTGGCTAGTTGGCCAGCTGTTTTTGAGATAAAAACTCTTAAAATAAGGTTTCTGGCTCTTAATTAAAATACTAGACTTTGTATTTCTTGAATTACGTGGTATTTATTTTATGTACATATATACACACATAAAACTGCCATTTTCTTTAATGAGAAATGACCAAAAAGTCCTTTAATGTGTATTAGGGCAGTTAATTAATAATGCTGTTTAAGTTAAATTGAATCACTGGTGAAAAATAGGTCTGATGTGTTTTGTGCATAGGATGTTGTGGAAGACTATTATTAGGCTGAAAATTTTTGTACTTGAGCTCACCTTGGTATCAATGGAGGTTAACACAAGTCTTAAATGTTTGCAGCTAACAGTTTACTGTATCCTCATTCAGAAACAAACCTTCCACTCCCAAGGCTGTCTCTGGTGAACATCAGTATTATTGCCAGAAGCAGGAAGGAGGCTTTTGGCATTAAAAAACATGTGGTACAAAGGTTCTACAAAATCTAAACGCTAAATGAAATACCAGCTAAGGAATTGCAACATATAAGACAATTTATAAAATGATGTACTCAAAAATGGAAATCCAGACCACTAGGAAACAGTCTTCCTAGATAAATGCTATTCATCACTGTTCCACAGAGTTATTTTTCTTCTATCTGCTCCAATTCATTTTGCAATCTTTCTGAAGACTGACCAATTTAAACAAGAGGAATGACTGCTAACCTCAACTACATTTTAGTGGGTTTTTAAAGAGCTAAAAGGAGGGGAGATCAGACATGCAAGTAATGTGGTTTAACCCCAGCTGGCAACTAAGCACCACACAACTGCTCACTAATTGCACTCCAACATGGGAGAGAGAATTGGAAGGGTAAAAGTGGGAAGATTCAGGCTGAGACAGTTTAATAATTGGAATAAAATAATAACAATAATAATTGTAATTAAAAGAAAACTAACAAAAAGAGAACTAAAACCCAAGAAAGAAAAATTATGCAAATGAGGAGAGGCTGGATGGAGCCCTGAGCAGCTTGCTCTGGTGAAAAATGTCCTTGCCCATGGCAGGGACATTGGAAATAGATTATCTTTAAGGTCCCTTTGAACCCAAAACATTCTACTGTTCTTTGATTCTATAACTCTAAGAAAACAACTGGTCCCCACCAATTGACCAATGCCAAGTCAGTCCCCAAGCAACATACCTCCCCTGCTTCTCATCCCCAGCTTTCCTGCTGAGCGTGATGCCATATGGTATGGAATATCCCTGTGGTCAGTTGGGGTCAACTGTTCCAGTGGTGTCCCTTCCCAGCTAATTGTGCACCCTCAGCCCACTCACTGGTGTGAGAAGCAGAAAAAGCCCTGACTAGGTGTAAGCCCTGCTCAGCAATAACTAAAGAACTAAAATAAAATACTACTGTATTATCAACACTGCCTTCAGCAGAAATCCAAAACACAGCCCGTATACTACTTATTAAGAAGAAAACTCTGTCCTAGACAAAACCTGTACAGCAAGCTGGCTGGTCTCAGACTGTAGATGGCACTGACAGGGGATGCTTTTAATGGTCACTGTAATCATTTGGCTGATACACATGTTGCAACAATTGCCACCATCCTATGTTCTTCTAGAAGTCCTTTAAAATTAAAATAATGGACCTAAGGAATGGGAGAAAGCTAGTCAGTACAGAGTGCTGGGTATCCAGTAACGAAGATAAGGCAGGAGTGATAATTTACCCATTTGTTCAGAAGCTCTCCTCTGTCATCTGCTCTCAGCTACATCCTTCTCTGTAGGCTGCTGGTTTTGTTTTTTATCTCACTTGGTGTATCTTGTTCCCCCTGCATGTTACTTATGTGTCTGTCTGGAAAGTGTTTTATTTTAGGTTATGTTCAGGTACCCACTTTCTCAGAATTCAAATTCTTCTTTTTTTTTCCTTCCCTAAAAAACCCCTCAGTTGTTTATTGAAGTTCACATGTCAAACTAGTGATAGTAGAACCAGAAATAACTTGGAATTTCTGGATAATAGCAACCTGTTCTCATTTTTATGAATCCATAGATACCTGCAGATATCAATAACAAAGATAATACTGTACATTTTTTCTTCTTCTGTCCTGTTCTTAGTGTTCACTGCAGCAATACAGATTAATACAAGTGTATTTTCATCTTTTCCTCTTGGGAATAATAATTATACGTTGTCACTTTCCCTTCCTGCTTGTTATCCTAGGTCTAGCCTTTATTCCTTTACCCTGCATCTTCTTTTTGTCTTAGTCTGGTAAAACCTAGGGATCCTGTTGCTAGTTTGGATTTCAATTAACATTCTTAAACAGAACTAAAAATAGTAGCTGTCATATTATGTTCTTTTCCACTAGGAACTAAATGTCTTCCATTGCCTCTAAACCATAGTTCATGGAACAATAATCAAACATTTCATTTCTCAGTGAAAGAACAGGCACAGTGCTTTGCTCTTTCCTCCATTCCCTAATTGACATTGGTGTTTATTTGCAGGGGTTTTATACTATATTATGGGACTGATATGATAATAGTATACTTCTGCATCTGAAATTTTATAGATCTACCTAAGATCTCAAAGCACTTAACCCAAGGTTGTCGTGAGTTTCTGCTTCTATGAAATTCTAACAGAAATTAAGCTCCCAGGACAGACTTCTATTTAGCTATAATTATCTTTCATTTCCATAAGAGAAAAATGAACCTTAAGATCATGACAGCAGGGTTCTTATTGTCCATTCAGGCTCAGTGACAAATCTTTTATGTGTAGTTAAAACAAGTGCGTTTTAACATTTTGTCTCACTGATGATCTTGTTTCATAGCAGAAAACAGGCTCAACAGTCTTTATTGTACAAGGAGAATGAAAAGAAGCAGTTGAAAAGGGACAGGTTTGTTTTTTAAAAAGCTACCCTATTATTTTTCATTGAATAAGCTATAAATCACAATATCTGGTAAGTTATTTATGCCAAGAGTTTATTTCCTTCTGAGGCTGTAGAAGTTACCCCTCACATCTTATAGAAAGCACAACAAAATATCCCTTTTTTTTCAGTTCAAAGTTAAAAAGGAAGCATCTAAAACATTTTAGTTGGCAATAAACAAAGGAATGTCTGATTGCTTTTGGGAGATTTAGGTGATTCATTTATATCCATCCTCTCTTGACCTCTATGAGAATTTAATGGATTATTTGAATGGCTTAGAGATTATTTCACTTGGTGCTTTTCCTTTCCGTATACATTCTGTGGAAAAAACCCCTAAACCATAGTATTATCTTTGCAGTGTTTCTTTGGAGAATTGGGAATGTAGAATGATGATACTCCGTCTAATTTTATTAGCACTCCCTGAAAGGTCAAAGGTTTATTGCAATTACATGTTTGAGTTTGCTTAGAAACATCTAAATCCATAGTCACGATTTAAAAGTGGTTTAAACAACTGCAGCATTATGATATTGAAAAGACCTTTGGCTTTAAATAACAATTCTATGCATGATTTTAAGACTACAGAAAGGAAAGATATCTTAAACTACGAATCTATAATTACTGGAAAGGTGTCTGGACTGACAACCCTGAAAAGTGAAATGCCATATCTGTCCATCAAACAGGTGCAGCAATCCCAGCTTGCGTGGGACCAGTATCTCAGCACAGAGACAATCACCCAAGCTCTGCTCATGGAGACTGAGGAAAACTGTAAATTCTAAGGGCAGAAATCAGTAAAGGACTTCGAAATTTGAAGGTTGCTCCTACATTCTTTTGTACTTGCTCTGAACTTTTTGTATCTTAAAATCATACTCAAAAGTACAACTTTCAAACAATAAAACCTATTGCTTCATATATTCACATACTCGCTTTGCAGTAGTTAATTCATTGCCACTGCATATCTCCCCATTAAATAATGCACTACCTGCAGACATTAGGGATGACTTTTCAACTGCAGCTATTTAGTCAGTAAATCTGATACATCAAAGTCCATGGAATTCAGCTGAAAGGCTCCCATTGACTTCATCAAGTTTTGGATTATGCCCTTGAGCAGTTGCATGGGCCTACACACACACCCCCACATGTTGATTAAGGTATTGTTTATGACCTGTGAGGATAACTTCTGTATGAATTATGAGACATTTTATGCCCTCTAACTCTACTCCTGGACAGGTGAAATGCTCAAGGTTTACTGGCATCTCTGAAGTTCAGAAAAATACTGCAGTCTCTTCAAATGTCTTTCTTCAGAGAACAGCCATGCACTCAATCAGGCCAGGAAATGCAGAGGTTTAAAACAGCCTAATGCTTATATCTGGCAGTAATCAGAGAAGAGTATTGAAAGTGAAGGGGGGAAAATAGGGTTGGGAAGAGGTGGAGGAAGTGAGGCAGAAGTGGAGAAAAGAGGAGAGGGAGAAATAAATGTGCCTACTGTGGCTTAAAGCATAATAATTTAATTGTCACTATGCGATCAATAAAAACGTAACAATGTGAAGAGAGCATGACAAACAGATTTGCTTTGTCTTAAATGGTATGTACTGAATGAATGTTCCTCAAACTGAACAAGATTGACTCGTAAATTAGAAGAAAAATTGGTGTTATTTTACATTTTCTGCTTACCTATGGAAAAGACATTAATTTGCAAGAAGAAAACTAGAAAATTGATTCTTATTCTTTGGCAACCATTCTTTCAGATCATCCCAAACAGAGGCAATAGGTATATTCTAAAGTAATAATATGATTCAGTAAGCATCCTGGCTTAGAGAATCAAATCAGTGTCATCACCACATTGACACAAGTGGATATCATAGGATCAGGCCATGTTCACTTAGAAATGCAGAGAAATATGAGAAATATAAAGCAGTATAGACCATAACACTGCACAGATGGAGTTTTACATCCTTGCTTAAACATGCTAAATTTAACAGGGAGCCATAAGAAAAATGAGGTCTATCCTTGCAGGCACTGAAAACTCAGCCAAACTTTGTAATTGGTTGTGATGATGCAGGCAACCTGTAGTATATTGATATCTATATGAATTTTATATGAAAATTTTCAGAAGGTATAGAAAGTGCCATGAAACAACAGTACATTCTCATTACTATTCTAGCTTCTTTATGGGCTTGTACATTTACAATATTGTTTTTAAAGTTGAGGTCAAATCCTTTCTCCTGAACATGCTAGATGAGGAAATTAAATGAAAGAACACATAAAGTCCAGACATATTAGCTATATATTCTTTCTATTGTCAGGAAGTTATTATTGAAAAAATAAAGCCAAAAAGTTACAGACTACCCTATATTTTGCCTTTTAAACCTGAATAAACAAGACCTTATTTGTGTTCTGTTTGGCTTCACTGAGAATTTATGAGCAAGCAGATATAATCAAGACAGAAGAGACTTGATCCTGCGGAAGCTTATTTATTAATACAGAATAAGCAAACATCTTAACCTGTTTGTGTTTATCTTCACTTTTTTTTGGCCAAGCTCCAAATTCAGAAAGAAATTATAATTCTTTCAGTCTGAGGACATCTCTTCTGTCACTATAGTGCTTAACATTTTTCTGCTAGATTTGTTAAGTCAGCAGCCTCAAAGAAATATTTTTTTTTCTAGAATACATTCTGTGGCAAGAAGCTGCACAACTATCCTTCAAGCCTAATATTCCAGAATACTAGCAGTGCATTTGAACTCTATTACTTTGAATAAAAAAGCAGGAGCCATGTGTGGGAGAAGGACCAAAAATTCAAGCCATACTTCTTTAAAAACAAAACAAAGCAACCAACCACAAAAATAATTTGATAGATACACTGACTCATGCAGTTGCTTTTAAAAGAATTAGGATAAGATAATAAAATTTTGTTTCCTTAGAAAATATTGGGATGCCTCACCTCTCACATGGCAGCCTAAAATTCTGTACAAATTAGTTGTCTCAGGAAATGCCTTCATATATGAGAATGAAATTTACTGAATATTTCTTGTTAAGATGTTAATTGTGTTTCTCACAGGGAAAAAATGTAAGGTAGATGCATTGTGCTGAAAGACAAGACATTCAAGTATGACTTGAAAACTGCTGGAAAAGACACAGGATGATTGAAGGATTTTTCAACCTGTTCTGGCACTGCTACTCATCATTTAGCTTAGTATTTTGAAAATCCTTTCATGTGAATACTTTTTTAAATAAACTTTGCATGGAGTGGACTGTATTTTATATTCTTATGGTTCAAAGTCCTGCTTCTGAAATAAAACTCGAAGCTATTACTGAAGTCGATGGGAATTCAAAAGTACAAAATAGTGGATTGGGGAATAATTAGATGACAATATTCTCACAGCCAGGTTTCTCATTGTTGAGATGAATTCTTTGCATGAGGAAGAATCTATGCTGGCAACATATTGAGCATTCTGTTTTCCTTGCAGGAACAGTAAAATGAGCTCTGACCAAAACTATAGCCGTTTTTAAGAAATTCTGGAACAGTGTCACCTGTTATAGATGGAAGATGTCTCTGTAAATTTGTTGGTAGGCTATATTTTACAAAATTTAAGGCTTCATATAGAGATTTCACACTTCATCTGTAAATAAACAAAGTCCAGGTATGTAGATTTTGCATGACAATTTCTGCGATGAATCTGAAATTTAATAAATAAGGTCTCCACCACACAACAAAAACACATGTATTTTCAAGTATATATATATATAAACTTCTTTTGTAGCAGATGCAGCACATGTAGATCTAAAAGAATGACTTTTTTCCATAGTACCATAGTTCCATTCATTTCTAGTTAGTTACATGATACGTATACACTGTACATCTATGTATATATAAATGTAGAAAATAAGTATAATAGCTATTTTGTTTTGATGAAAAATAATACATATCTTGATTTATTTTTATGGTAGTATTCTGAATTTAAGGTGTTGAAAAGGCTGTAGGCAGGAATGAAACACTGACAGGGATAGTGTATCTCCAGGGACAATAGTCAAGGTCCTTAGGAGTGTGAACTAGTCACTTGAAATTCCCAAGCTATCTGTCACTAGCCCAACTAACAGGCATTTTTTTCTCAAGGTCAATAACTAAGATCAAAAATATACAGTGATGTTGTAAGCCATTATTTGCAGGGAAAAAGTGCTCAAAAGATTCCAAAATACACACATAAGTTAAGTAACTTTATTCTGTCTATCAGGGGTTATCCTCAAGATTTGATTAACCTTCAATTTGCATGGAAAGTGTGCAAGTATAAATTAAAATGTCTTAATTTGCCTGTGATACCTAGTTCATGTCGAATGTACGAGAATGATGATAGAAGTTTCTAAGACCTGTTAGCAAAGCATATCCAAGTATGATCTTGTGTCCCTGCAGAAACATTCATACTGATTCTGTGATGTGCTTCTTGGACACTGCAGAATAACTCAGGATCAGATAATAACCCTAAAAGGGCTACTCTATAGAGGCTCAAAAATTCTTTCATATCCAATCTAAATTCTACAACATAATAAAAATATAGAGAGGAGCTGATTGACTTTGACTATATGAATGATCATATCTCCTTTGGGCTTTACTCAAGGAATGTAAGAAATCATCTTGGCACTTGGATGAGATATCCATTGTGGCTGGTGGAAGCATACTTATTGATTAAATAGATGGAAATGTGTGAAAGAGTGCAAGAAATTCCTGACCAGAGAATGCCTTGCTACGTACTTTTGCCACAGTGGCTAAAGGACATAACACCTCATGAGCAGGTGACACTCAAGAACAATTAATCAGACAAGTTCAGGAGAAGCAGAGAGCAATAACACCTCTGGGTCTTCAAGCTACTCTATTTGGCTTCCGTTTCCCTGATCTACCCAAGAGAAAGAAGATGCTTCCTTTATGTTCTAACAAATAGGGCTGTACTTCCCGTTACCCTTCAGAAACCAGGCATATCTCTACATTTCTGAATGTGAACTGTGAGAAAGAGCTTTTCACAGATCTTTGATAGTAGACCAATAATTTATGTTAGCCAGCATTACTGGAATAAAATTGGAATGTCTCGTAGTTCCCTAACTCACTTTTACATTTTGTGAGCTACTGCTCCCCCAGGCCAACCATGTTCCCTTAGTGCAGCCATTTTTACCACTGGCTGTCCAAGGCCTTGAGTGTGAGATGCATGGAATAATATAAATCATTGACAGCTGGTGGGCTTTCATGCTGCTAAGATTTGTGGCAGACAGCACTGTGACTGATGGGTGAATCTATCTAGCAGAAGTTTTAATCCTTCAGGACTCAGACAGGAGTCCTCTAGGCCAGACTCATGGCTGAATTCTCTGACAGCAGTAGTGGAAATAGGTGATAAAGCTACTCCCATTAGCTTGCGAAGTAGCTATGGTTTGCATTACTTCAGCCTTCTGCAAAAGGAAAATCCCAGTGGGAAGATGAGAGAGAGCATGCAGCTGCAGCTTATGCTTTTCATTTTGGCAATTCCCAGTCCCTGCATGAGTCTCTACAAAGCTATGACTGCCAGGACAAATTAGAAGAGGGAAGAGGTGACCTCAGAGGACGTGTTGGGTCTGTCTAACTCTGCCCATCCAGCTTTCAAAAAGCATGTGTGCAGTGAGCAGTGTTCCTAAGTATCTGGAACCAGACTGAACAAAACTGTGGAAAATGTATTATTTGGATCAATCATGTGCTACCAGAGGATTGGATTAGATGACCTAATGGGACTTTTCCATTTGTGATTTCTTTGATTCTTTGATTTATATTTTCAAATGCTCTGTTTTCTGAGGGAGAACACTGGAAAGGAGTTGACATGATAAAATAGTTAGTAACAGTGCTCTTTTTAGCTTTTAGCAGAATATTTTTCAGTATCTCTTAGCTAGATATGTAAAAAATGCCACAGAACTATGTATACTATATTATGAAATATTAATGCTGGCTGGGAGTACAAGGCTGATATTGGAACTGAATAAAAACCCATGTATTTTACTGTGCCAGTGAAAGCCAAGAGGACAGATTTTATTTTAATTTTATAAAATCTGAAGGTAGTAATGTGGAAATCTGGCCAAGGCTGCCTGGCAGACTGCCTTGAAGGGAGTCATTGATAGTACTCTTCCTTTTTACTTTATTAGTTCAGCATTTTCCCCCATTAAGCACAAAAAAAGTAATTTCCCAAATAGCAGGATTCCTCAGTTGTTTTATCCTGCTCCTAACATCCACATTTTATAAAGCATGTCGTTGAAATTAGGGTGCCTAAGTCTCGCAGCATGGTCAATCTACATTTTACTGAGAGATTTCTAAATTCAAAATGATACTGAAAGTCAGAAGCAGCATTTACATACATGCCACTATGGAGAGGTGAATGAGAGTAGTAAACACTCTTGAGACCTTAAGGGGACATTTATAAAAATGTGGAGTTTTAAGTTTTATTTTGCCTTCCCGTCTATAATATTGTAGGGACAAGAGACTATCTATCAAGCTGAAGGGTGAATTAAGAAGCATTTTTTGCAAACGAATCTTCTAATCAGCTATTCAATAAACAGTGTTTCATATCCATATTTAGCTATTAAATCAGCACTACAAATCAGAAGGAATATTAATTTAGAATAATCAAGACCACATTAAATAGGTTTAAGTGCTTTGACCCTCTTTGTTTTCTTTCACCTGAAAAAAGACGTACAGCACCTTCCCACCCCATGATACTGAGGCTATGAAATCTTGTCCCAGAGAATTACAGCTTACTATAACTCTCAGCTATATTAGAGATTTATTTTATATAAGTAGTCAGTTTCTAATCTATTTCCTGGCTAAAACATCCACCCCAATATCTGCTGTATTAAGTTTTCCATTTCAGAATCCATGTTTTCCTTCTGAGATTCCAGATAGAAACATTTTTTCCTTTAAGGAAGCTCATATGAATGTGCCTAAATCTTCCTCTCTCCAAATACTTACCCTAGAAAGTCTTACGTACTATATAGATGGTGAAATATTTGGACAAGGTGCATTCTTATACCTGTCTCACAGACCTTTACATTGTCCCATCACCCTTTTTCTTTAGTGGCTTTTGGCAAATTCACTCTCACAAGGCAGTGTCCAAATGTCTTATACTTATCTAACCCTTGAGAAAGAAATTAATTGTGGTCCTCATTCAAGTGAGCTTTGTTGGTTGGAAAGTGTATTCCACAAAAGCATAAAAAAGAAAATGCAACAACATTTCCAAAGTCTGTGGACAATTCCTAGCAACGAATAAGGAGGAAGCAAGCTTGCACTCTACACCTGGAATATTTCTCCAGTCATTTTTTTGGCAGCTGTAGCAAACTGAGTAACTGGAAAGGCTGAATCAATTTATTCATTCCATGAATTCATTAAGTCTCAGACAACAGCCTGTGGGTAGGGTCCTCAGTCCTATGAGATTTGATATGTTTATTCAAATTAATAGATTCACCAATGGTGAGCAATTTAACTATTTATTGCAATTGTCCTTTGTCACAAAAATAATGTGCTTATTCAGATCTTTCACTTTCAGTTAGCCAGAATGTGTGAATTTAATAGCCATTTACAACATTGGTTCCAATTTGAATGAAAACCTTTACAACCAAACCTGAGCCATTGTGTGGTATTATCTCTCCGACATCAGGATGCATGCTGTATTGAACATTGCAATGCTTCATAGCCAATATTATGGCTTGACACAACTAAAACTGAATAAGGAACAGACTTCTTATAATTATATTGCAGCTATCAGTGTGAATACCATCTATCTAATACACAGCACACAAAGTGAATGGAAGCATGCAAACACGTTCGTAATGTTTACAGCAAACCAATTAAGTCTTCAGGTTCCTTATTAGCAGCAATACCACTCATCAGTTTGAGCCATTGGCAATGTCCTTTGGTGTTCTGTGTTCTGACTGCACACAAGAGAGGACTCTCTATCTAGTTTTGTCCATATCAGCTAGCAGCAAATGATTGTAAAGATAATTTAATTCCTTCATATCTAAATTTTAATTATTGTGCTTTCCAGTTATTTTAGAGAAGATAGTACCTTAGTAAATATCAATTGTAATAACTTTGCTGATGTCAGGACCAATTCCTAGTATCTGAGAACTTGGCCCAAGGCCACAACTTTTAATTTACGAATTTAGGCAAATATAACCAGAGTTTAAGAATAGATAAGAAAATACTAAACTTGATAAGGTGAAAACAACGTGTTCCACATGTATTAGGGTTTGAACATTATACAGCTCATTAGCAGCAAAAAAGTGATACAGAACCTCCATCATTATGGTTAAAATCCAGCCTATATATAAAGCAAAATATTTTCTAATATAGGCATGAGAGCATTTACAGTAATTTCCTCCTTCTGTTCTCCCCCCCACAATTGTATGAAAACAAGTGCTACTACAAGCATTCCCAGGAAAGAGGCCAAATTAATATAAATTGCTATCTTCAATTACTTGGAAGGGATAAGAGATATCAGAATGACACTGCAAAGCAAACAGATACAGCTTTTGATAATGCATGGGTATTTGATCTGATCAAGGCTATCCAGGCTGAAAGGATCACTTTGGTTACTTGGATATGTGAGAAGTCAAGATAGGTTGAGAACTAGGTATTTTGTACACCCTGACTGTGAAAGATAGTCCATAGTAAGGTGGAACATTCTATCATACTTTTATTGTGGGAAAGTATTCATTTTTCATCTGAAATCATCACTGCCTAATACTCCATCTTGAAATAAAATTATTGAATTTTATTACTTAAAAATGTTTTAAATAACTAAATGTGGAAACCAGACTTCAACCATTTCAATCAATGTTGAAATGCATTAAAAGCAACTATTTTTATACAAGAAATAGAAAGAACCTTGATCGAATTTCTTCACACTTGGGGAATAAAATCCTAAACTCATGTTTTAGTTTCCATTATAAAACTGAATGCAAATATATACTGTAGATATCTAGTTCAAATAAGGCTGTAGATGTAGGAAATGGGCAACCTGATTAATTTTGGTTTCCTTTTAAACTTTGATCATATTTCTAATTGATGCTTAATAAGAATGATTTTTCAGTAGTGATCTCCAATTTGTGTATGATTAATTTTAAAATATGAAAATGATAAACATTGGAACTTAGTAATTACACAACTGGAACAGTTTTCTTTTAAATACTTCGCAGGTTTAGTTGTAATAAAAAAATTAGGATATTTTTCCAGATATGCTACAGACTGTCCATTTCAGGAAATGGTTCTGACAAGTGATTTCATTGCTTTTTTCTGGAATGTAAAATTGTCTGGTTTATCCATTTTCTAAATTAAAAATTTGTTCTTTCATGAGCCTACTGTACTGGTAGATACTTAGCGGAATACGGAGACCCTCTAATAATGTAATTCATAAGGACGATGCAAGGAAGTTTTGTTTACACGAAGTAAACATGAACATAGATTGAGCTAAACACTTTGGAGAACAACTCTAAATTTCACAGTGCAGCAAGAAGTAACTGGCTTTCTAGTCCACAGAATTTTTAACTGATATGTTCATGGACAGCTGCAACCATATCAGAATATTCAAAAATTTTCCTTAAGAATGAGTAGATAATTCGGGAATAACAGAAAAATGAAGGCATTATGTCCTTCACATCTACTGTTTTTATGTATTATTTCCCATATCAAGAAATAATTTTAGTTATTTCTATATATCACAAAATCACAGAATATTCTGAGTTGGAAGGGACCAATAGGAATCATTGAGTCCACCCCTTAGCCCTGCGCAGGATCGTCCCCAAGAGTCAATTCTTGAACTCAAGGCTTGGTGCTGTGACCACTTCCCTGGGGAGTCTGTTCCATCACTTAACCACTCTCTGAGTGAAGAACCTTTTTCTAACATTTCTAACCTAAACATCCTTGGACACAACTTCAGGCCGTTCCTTTGGGTCCTATCACTTGATCATCACAGAGAAGAGACCACTGCCTGCACCTCCTCTTCCTCTCATGAGATGTGGACTACATGAAGTTGCAACGACTGCAAATCCCTCAGTCTCCTCTTGTCCAGTCTGAAGAAAATGACTTCAGCTGCTCTTCATATGGCTTCCCCAATAAGGAGTTGTTTAATTTCTCCCATCCTTATTTCACTATCGCATATACCATCAAAGCTAATTTGACTCTTTTTGTACAAGTCTGGGAATATTCATGATGGAAAAATGAGAGCTTCTATGAAGATTCTTTAAAGGTTTTTATTTTTTTAATATTGTGTATATTATGTCCACCTATTACAAATGAATTCCACATTAATCATAAACTTCTATCTTAAACATTACATTTCTATAAATAAGACTGAGTTATATATAGAGCACGAAGAATGTGACATGTATTTCATGATTTTTTGTTGTGGCATGTTTCAAAAATGTTTTCTGTACAATGTAAGAATCATGTTGTAAATGTTTTGCCTGAGGAGCCTTGTTAAACTGAACTGATTCAAAAGCATATATATGACATGTCTGGGTTGGATGATCTAGACAATACAGTAATAGGAGCACCATGATATGCCGCGCTGGGCGCTGATTAGTTCATGCTAATGTGAGGTCATCAGCTGCAATAGCTTAGTTATCCTGCTAGGGAGCAATCTCTGTTCTTGAACATGGAAGCAGAGGCAGGCCTTTTTTGTAGTCCAGGCTAAGGAAAGTTTCATCAGACTCATCAACCATTCCAAACCATCCTTACTATGAGCTTGATTTTACTGAAAACCTGTATAAATTTATTGTTGTCCATATGGAACAAGCGTCACTGAGGAAAATGGGCAATTCTACCTTAGTGTTATTGTTGGATATGCCAAGACAATTTTCCAGCTGGTGCAAGTTAAGTTGTGGCAGTTATATTAAATGGTGCCAATATACACTAATTTAGAAAGAGTTCCTTCATCATTAACATGGGTATTTTAGGAAACCAATTTAGAACCATACATTATGTAGATTCGCTTCTCTACTCATAATCTCCTATCTGATATTTGATCAGGATATTGATTTTCTCTTATTAAAAAAATAAAACATAAACCCTCTCACCTCCTTTTACCTTTGACATCTACAGATGCAGAATGCCACCCAGATTAGCAAATTGATTTATTGATAATAAACATATTGATCTTCTTTGCCCTTCCCCAAGCTGTAATTTTGCCATCCTCAGTCTTTTTCTTCCACAGGAATTTTTAATATTACCTCATCTCTACTACTGGCACCATTCCTGTGACGGTACTCTTCAAAGATTGAAAAGTTTTTTTCAATGTTAATTTTTCTTGATGCCATCATATCATGAAATAAGATGTAAGTGCTCATGGTAATGTAAGCAGAAGTCTCCCTGCTTGCTGAAGTGCTAAGATAAACAGGTCAATACAAGAGTAGATATGATCCATCATTAGACTTTATGAGATACTTCTGAAAGTGCAGAGTTTGTCTACAATAGAATGTCTTGTACACAGCTCAAAGCAGCTCTATTGCTAAATTGTTATGGATGGGCGTATTTGGTTGGAAGAGATGTTGTGTTATATATCCAGTCAGGTGTTACTAACTGATGATGATGACAACATCAGAATAAATTACTGGAACTTTATTACAAAAATCCCACACAACCCTGTAAAACGACGTTCCAAGACAAAGAATGAAATTTAGACACTCCATTAGAAAGACAATCTGTACACAAAACACCTAATATTTCAAAATATTATGTTTTCAGTGATGATCATCATGATTAAACATCCATATCTCCATAGCAGCTAGAGATCAGTTGGGTTACCATGCTAGTTGTAGAACAAAATAAGTGACAGTCCCTTGATGAAAACCTAAATCAAGATCATTCTAATAGGAAGTTCTGAGGTCTCATAGTGTGCTTTCACTATGCATGGGAACAAAGTGATGAGAGAATGATACTACAACAAAATATCCACTGAATGTGAGTGAAGTTACAGCAGGGGATGTGAGGATCCTACACAGGGTGGTGGTTTTGCCCTTCTTCTCACCAATATGGAAATTCTCTGACCCTTTTCTTGCTATTGCCTTGTATTTCCACAGTGATGTTCCATCTAACTTCTCCACTTTCTACAGCTTTTCATCAATATTGGGTTATATAAAAGTTTTGATATTGCTGAAATGGCATGCTTTTATAAAATTTAAGCATAGCAGCCCAATTTCTTAAAGTGGTAAAAAAAAAAAAAAAGAAAAAAAAAAAGAAAAAAGCCAAACCCACCCCATGCAAATATAAAACCCAACACCAAAAAAGTAAGAGCACAGCAAAATAATCTGACATATAAAAATTTCTTACCATGAAGTACCTTTGGAATTAAATTACAAGATGGCAAATACCTTATAGCCCCTAAAAGAGAAAAATCTTGTTCCTCTTGGCTTCTACTTGGAAAAACCTTTCTTTGTGCTGATTTTGGTGCTCATCAGACCCTTCAGAATGAGATCACTAAGTTCAATGCAATGTAGGTCACTAACTCAGTGTAAATCTATGCATTTGCCCTGTATTGGAATAACAAGTATCAAAATGGAGTCACTGCAAGAAAGGACCAGAGGAATGCCATTGGTGAGTGTGGAAGAGGAACACCAGAGTTGGCAGCACACCTCTATTTCAGTGGCAGAGAGCTATTAGAGATATCTTGCACAGCTTGACTCATATTGGAGGTCACTATGGTGTCTACACATGGTATCTACGTATAGCTATTCTTAAATGTTAGTATGCTTTCCTTAAGATGACAAAGTGAAATTTAAAGAGCTCAGCACCTGGATTGAAATTTTGTTACTTGAAAAGATTATCAGAGGAAACTATAACCCAGATCTAAGGCCAGGGAGTCAGCTAATATAACAAAATGCAGTATTGCTTCTTGAATTAGAGAACATAAAATAAAGCAAAATAAGATATACAAGTTCAGCAAAATGAACAGAATTAAGATGCTTGAATCTCAAAATGTTTCCATGGAAGTATTTTCATGAGAAACTAATATACAGGGTCATTAACTTCTGGAAGGGAATGAAAATCAAATTAATGTATTCCCCATCATCCTTCAGAATGATTTTAAACAATCATTGTGAATGTTCACGAAAGGTGTATCCCATGAAGCACATAAAAGGTGGCTTAGATTTGGTTTCCTCTTATAAAGGTCTTTTATATGATTTCAACAGACCTGTTGTGGTTTAACCAGGCAGGCAGCTAAACACTACACAGGAAAAAAAATAAAATTCATGGGTTGAGATAAAGATGCTTTATCAGGGAAAGCAAAAACTGTGCAGGCAAGCAAAGCAAAATAAGGAATTAATTCACTGTCTCCCATGCACAGGCAGGTGTTCAGTTGCCTCCGGGAGAGCAGGGCCCCCATCATGTGTAAGGCTTACTTGGGAAGACAAATGCTCCTTCTTTCCTGGCACTTTATTAATGAGTAAGATGTCATATGGTGTGAAATATCCCTCTGGTCAGTTAAAGTCAGCTGTCCCGGCTGCGTCTCCTCCCAAACTCCCATGCACCCCGTTTCCTCACCATCATGACCATATGAAAAGCAAAAAGGGCCTTGATGATGTGCAAGTGCTGCTCAGCAATAACAAAAACAACTCTATATTATCAATCCTGTTTTCAGCACAGATACAAAACAGGCATATACCAGCTACTGTGAAGAAAACTAACTCTACCTCAGCCCAAACCATTACAGAGTCTTACCAAAACCTGTGGATAGCAAGAAAAAACAAATCCCTTATTTTGGATAAACCAACAGATGCTTTGAGTAAAGCAGTGAGATCTGCTGAAAGTGGATACCAAGAAATGAGGTGTTTTATTTAAGACTAGAGAAATTTTCACCTATATGGATCTTCCAATATCTCTTATTGCCAGCTGCAGGGGAACAGTGGCAGAACTGCTACATTTTTCAGCATTTCCCACAGGGAGCTGGAAATAGCTGGAGGGGTCTATCAAGAGGACAGCCTACTTCAACTTAAATGGTCTTTAATACACAAATATGTGTAAAACAATCAACTTTTTATTTATTTAGTCCATGAGTTTTATGTATATTAAATTTTTACATTCCAGACAGTTTATATGGTTTCTTACAATAAAAAGTTATCTTGATAAATTAGAGGGCTGGGCAATCAGCAACCATATGAAGTTTAACAATGGCAAATGCCAGATTCTGCACCTCAGACAGGGCAACCCCGGATATACAGACTGGGGAATGAGTTTCTAGAAAGCAGTGCCACAGAAAGGACCTAGGGATCTTCTTTGATGGCAAATTGAATATGAGTCAGGAGTGCCCCGGCAGTCAGGAAGGCCAACCATGTCCCGGGGGGCATCAGGCCCAGCATTGCCAGCTGATCAAGGGAGGCGATTGTCTCTCTCTGCTCTGCACTGGGGCAGCCTCACACTACTGTGAAATTCTGGAAAACATAATATAACAAAGATATGAGAGAGCATCCAAAGAGGATGATGAGGAAACCGTATGAAGAGCAACTGAGGGCAACTGAGCACTCAGACTGGAGGAGACTGAGGGGAGACTTCATAGAGGACTACAGCTTCCTCAAGAGGGGAAGTGCAGGGGCAGACACTTCACTGATGTCTTCCTACTGGTGACCAGTGATAGGAGTCAAGGGAATGACATGAAGCTGTGTGTGGTTTAGGTTGGATATTAGCTGTGAGGTTTGGATTTGATATCAGGAACAAGCTCTTCACCCAGAGGATGGTTAGGCACTGGATCAGGTCTCCAAGGAAAGTGGTCATGGCACCAAGACTGACAGAATTCAGGGAGAATTTGGACAGTGCTCTCAGACATAAGATGTGATTCTTGGGGTGTCCTGTGCAGGGCACAGAATCTTTGTGTGTCCCTTCCTACCTGAGATATTCCTTGATTCTAAATTCTTCATATGTTCAAAATTAAATAATTCAGAATTATGACTTTGCTAAATCTAAATATTCACTTTTCAATTTCTTTTTTCTTGTGCTGAAGTTAAACTTTTCAGTAATATCACATCTGAAGTTAAATATGCTTGGAAGTATGGATAAAAAATATATACACCAGGAGAGAGGGAAGGGGTTTTAATTTATTCTTTTCTCAAGTCCCACTTCAAGAAATATCTAAAATTTGTAAAGACATTTCTAATTTGTTTAAATCCCACTGAAGTCAATGGAACACTTCAGCATATAGTAAATGCTTTTATCAACAAGGAAATGTTTTCCCTCTTTATTTTTCTAAGGACATCAAATCTAGTAAAGTCACTATGTCATATTTTTAATATGAATAGAAGGATTACTATCTTTGTTATTAAAGGCTATTTTCTCTGGCAATATAACATTACAATGTGAATTAAGCATGTGCTTAATTGCTTTCCTAAACAGCAGTTATTCCTGAGTGAAAGTCAATATGATTTGCGACATGAGATGCCAACTTGAATTGCAGATTTTGTCTTCAGGATTGGTATTTAGTTTGAGCAAATTTGGAATGGAATGGTCTTAAATTTAGATTTAGATTTTAAAAGATTAGATTTTAGATTTTAAAAGTACATGATATCACTCTTCATAGCTGATTTGCAACAACAAGAATGATGGCACAGAACAATGAGATTACCGAACAGAGGAACGTGGTCAATATTTAGGGTGAATAAGTGAGGGTGAGGTAGGTGATGGGATAGTATTCTCTCAGTATGACAGAATTCAGAGCACTAGCTAATGAAGACAAGTTTCAAATCCTAGAAGACCACTACTGAAATTAAAGTAGAAAATGTCAAGAAATTAAATTGCCAATGAAGGAAATCAGATGCAAAATACTTCAGAAATATACACTTACATCCTCACAGACAGCAGTCAGAAGAGAAAACTTATATGTTTTAACCCCGAGTCTCTTGTTCTGAGATGTATTCATGTAGAAATGTGGTAATTTTTCCCCATGGGGTTCCTGTAGATGAGATTTTAGCTTCTTCCAGAGCAATTAGAATCAAATTATTTGCATAGAATATTCTTTAATGTATTTGTTCTGAAGCAAATCATTATATTGTATGTGTTATCTCATAGTTAACATGAAATAGCTTACTTATGTAAAAATTCAGTATAGTTCTTTATTCAATCTCAATACAGTTGATTTCATTCATGATTTTATTCTGGTAATGTTTCTAGCATTTGATATAATCCTCACTATTCCAAAAATAAACTCCATAACTGTCCCTTTAACCCAATCTATGATTTCACTTAGGAAATTATGAAAATATGACTCTGTTACCACTTGCACACACACACATGAACACATAGAAGTATTGTAAAAAATATATTTTGTGTCAGTGAATGCATGGGAGTCAGGTGGATGTTTTTAGCAGAAAGTTAACCTCTCTGCAATGCAGAACACTTATTCTAGTCTTTTTACAATAATGGTAGGTTGTTTAGCTGATAAAAGTGTCAGAAATTTTAACAATTTAGGAACCTCTTGTCAAACAAAAATTTGCCTTCAAAAATCACTGCAACCGAGTATGGTATGTCTGTTCAACCTGGAATTCTTCTTTTTCTAAAGGTTCACACCCAATGCTCCTCGACAGCCATCTTAAGATTCTTTGCGTTTCTTCGATCTCAACCTCTTGTTACACATTGATCTACAAGACAGTATTCATTAACATGTTTGCATCTACGGCAATGTGTCAGCAGAAATATCTTAGTCACTAGAGGGCAGCCAGCGTCTTCTGGAGAGCCAAGAGAGATCGTCATGGAAATCAAGTTCTGACAGTAGTCGCAGAGGACATGATTCTGGATCAGCGGGCTGTGTCTCAGCTGTACTAATTTTCAATAGAAGTAATTAGCAACATTCCATGATTTTATCTGGGGATCAAATAAATCATGGCTGGCTGTTTCAAAGGCAGAATATGAAGACTTGTGAGTGTGGACTGACCAATGACTTTAAGAACCAAAATTTGAAGGTTAATGTTGCTGTAGAACCAAAAAAAACCCTCCTGAATTTTCCAGTGAAGGAAATTACAGAGCTGGCTGATGGAATGGGAGCATTAAATATGGCCACAATGCTAATGGAAGCCACATCCCATCTTATGTCTCTACAAAATCAACACGTGGAAAATGGTGTGTTTGTTGTGTTTGCTGCTGAGTGCCTTTTACCACGACTGGGTATAAGTTGATGAGTGAAAGAGAGAAGTGATGAAGTTTAGCTATGAAACCCTTACACCCTTTCTGATATCTGATATCAAGATGGAGGTTCATCTTTTCCCTCAATGTAGAACTGATAATTTATCTAAGTACCCAGGCTTCCTTCTTGCCCAAAGCTTCACTGTGACTGTGGACAGCTCCTGTGTTTTGACCCATACAAAAATCCTGCATAAATAGCAGAAGATTCTCATGGCTTCTTACTTCTTTTCAAACTGTATTTTTCCTTTAGTGTATTTGTAAAAAACAATTCTGTTTTTCCTGTTTGTGATGTGAATATATAAATAAGAATTAAAAAAGCTGTTGAGTTGGAAACATACTCAGAGTTCTCTTGCTTTGCACTACTGACAATTTTTTATGTTACAATCATATTGCAAGATATTAAATAATTTTACTGCTGTCTGCAGTACCAAGTGGCTCACACTCCATCTCAGATGCACAAGTATGTGCATGAACAAGGACTTGACAAGATAAATAATGATACATGCCTACACATCAGAGACCAAAATTAAATCTGTATCAGATCAGAATGAGACTTGGCTAATCTGAAAATCTACTTTAAACTCTAAGTAAGATAAACTTCTGAAAATCTAAAATATACATCATTTTTTTACACTCAGTAATAAGCAAGGCTCAAAATTTTCTGATCTTGTGAAATAAGGACTAAGTCTGTTTAAAATTAGTAAAGCAGGCTGAAATTAAAGGAGAAAATCAGCATATGATAGACACATACATATATGTACATAAATGCCTTCCAAAGCACATGATCTCATGTATTGGCTTTCTTCTTTCATTTAGAAGAAAGCTGTAGTGGAGTACATCATACCGAAAAACACATGTTGAAGTGGTTGGCTAGGAAAGGGTGGGATGTAAATTTCAGAGAAAGACATAGTATTTGCTTTTGTATTCTTGCTAGTGATATTAGTCACCAAGTAATCAGCATTTCATCTGGACGGAAATGGGTAGGGAGAGGTGATTTCGCACTCTGCTCACATTCTGCATTTCCTGTCCCTTGGTATGCAGTCTGTCCATAGACAAAGCAATAATCATCATTCAGGTACCTCTGCAATTCTCTGGAGTAGTGGAAGTATGAAGGTCTTAACACCAGAAATAAGAATAATTTTCCTGGTGTAGGAAAATATAAGCTTTATTAAGGCCTTGACACCCCAGTTTGAGCTTCAAACCTCCCCTCAGGAAGCAGCCCTGTCTCCAAAGGAAGGCTTTTGCTGTGCAGCTGTGGTGGCACATGTCTTCCAGAGCAGCCAGGGCTTGAGCTCAGGTGAAAGGAAGGTACCTACTTCCTTTGGGCATTTTCATCATAACCTCATATCTCCCCATATCTGGACAAACAACTTGCTCCTGGGAATAGAGTGACAGGGGAGAAGTCCCAGCACTGGAGTAGCGCACTTAGCCATGCATACTTTTTCACTTCTTTTTGGAGAGACAGAGCCCTTGCCTTCCACCCAGGCAGAGCTCCTCTATGCCAAACCCTCACAATAATTCCTGTTACACTTCAAAGTCCTGGAGAAGAGCAAAGAAATACTTCTATGCCAATAATCAGTAATTCAAAGGAAGAGTTATTTCAAGGGCTTGGAGAAAACTGCAGGAGTGAAGGATAAAGTCCTACTGCCTTAAAAGAAAAGCACAAAGCAAGCTTGATCACTTGATAAATAATTTAACTGACAAGAATGTGAAAAAAATTTTCATATATTTTTCTTTAGTGTTATGAAGTGGGTTCCAGCTTTGAAAGGTTCCTGATTAGGGAAAGATGGTTAGCCAAGAATGTCTCTCTTTGGGAGCAAGTGGAAAAGGTTTTACATTGAGTTTTTTCATTGCAGGAAAACAAGCATTTTTAGGTTCCATGGCATAATATGATGTATATTCTTTTATTCTTTTTTTATTGATATATTATTTAAGCATTTTTTATTATTCTAGAGTTTCACATGTATCTGTTCATATACTGAAAGCTCAGCACTAAATACATAATATCAAACAATGAAAAAGCATGCTTGAGGTTTTTATTTTTTAATGTGACTCAAGTCTCACATGCAAAGAAAAAAGTGTGGTTATGAAGTTATTGCATTATCTATTCAACTGTCAATAAATTAATTGAGCCTATTATTGCATCTATAAAAGAAAGGTGAACAATTCAAAGTGCTTTCTGTATGAAATATTTACTTCTGATTTGTTTTTTGTTTTGGTGTTTGATTTTTGGTTTCTTTTGGTTTTTTGTTTTTTGTTTTTTTTTTACTTCAGATCTGCCTAGATCAAAAGGAAAACAAAATTTTTAAATAGTTATTATATCCGGATACTTAATGGCAGTTCATTGTCTTCTAATAGAAGAATGTGCTTAAAAAACAGATTTCAAAGTGAAGGAACAACCAATGTGTGTTTTATTATATCATCATAATGACTTCTTAGCCTATATTTAATCCTACCACTCAACCAATAAAGTAATTCAAACAAAGAAAAAGCCTTCAATATGAGCTTCTATTGGTTTCAAAACCATGTGACACACTAGGCTGGCACCAAAATGTGAATTAGAGGCTTATGATAAATTCAAAAATCAATGAAGTACATTTAAAATGCATTTAATGAAATTGAATTTACATGTTTATTAGAGGTGGGCATAGACTTTTCAAAAACCCTTTGGGCAGCACAAAACTACAATACATTCCTACTTGTCTGTTATGTAAATGAATTCTTCTATACATTTTTACTAGTTGCAGACTAGATGTAGCTGTCTGCTATTTGTATCTTTTTCCTGTCCCAGAGACGTTACCAAATTCTTAGTAAATGCCTTCCCCTCTTTATAGAGAGGAGGATAATACTGTAAGTTACATGAACATTTATGCTAAATATTTGTAAGCTAGTTCATTGTGAGATTTTATGTGTAACAGTTGTTGCCCTTTAAAATACCCATCTTACTTCAAGGTGACAAGCCTTAGTGATTGACATAAGATTTTAAGTTAAAGCAGTTTGAACATTGATTCAAGACCTTTGGGGTTTTGCTTAGTTCCAAAGGGTAAAATGGATTTTGCTTTTAATGTGACCATCAACTAAAATGCACTTGGTTTGTAAATAAGGCTTGATTGTTTGGGGTTTTTTATTATTGTTAAGCAGTATTCAATTATATTTAAACAGAACTATGTTTAGAGGCACTATTGGTGCAAATTACAACAGGAATGCAAACTCCTGAGACAGAATAATCATAATTTCACATAAAGGACAAAGCTAGCATGATGCTGGCTTAGCTCAGTGAGTTTTTAAGAGTATCCTAATACAATTTTTGAGTTTGGGTTGATGCATCAGGGTCTATTGTAAGAAAAAATGTTGTTATTAATATATTCCTAATGAAAGCTAATATTGCTTTTGGCAGTCAAAGAAGAAAAGGTTCTTAGTTAAAACTTTAAAATGCAGGTCTATTGTATGAACTTCATATTCTTATACTAATTTTAAAAGAAATTTTAGAAATATTATCTTTGTCAAGTAAGATGCTGCACTTTCACATACCAAATAAATATCGCATTGCATTATCATATAGATTTCTTCTGTTTTTCAAGTGGTCAGCATTTTGTGGTAACATTAATAGTTATTACAGATTTAAATGGGCACTCTCTGTCTGCAACTGATCGACAAGATCAATAATTTTAAGATCAAATACAAACAGCAGTCTGTTTTTTTCTTTAATCACTGTCTTTTTGTTTTATACCCATGCCTACAGCAAGATCCTGTTTTCTGTATGTAGACAGAGCTTCCTGCTGTGTGCCGTCGAAAGAATGAGAAGACAAGATGGAGAATCAATTTGAGAAAAAAGCTTTAGTTGACAAAGCTTTGCTGTAGATCAATGGAGTCTATCTAGTTAAAATATCTTTGGGAGCAGAGATTTTACAATCACGATATTGGACATAATCAGTTTGGTGTTCCCTATTCCATTTATACACTATATTGCCAGATGGGGGGGGGGAATAGTATGCAAATACCATAATTGTTTTGACAGTTGAATGTCTTTTGGTTTTGTTGTGAAACAATAGAAGCATCTTGAAAATATATTTCCTTGATACACAGAAAATATAGACCTTTATTAGATTTGTTCTTTTAAAAGAGACAGTATTTACTTAAGAGGGATCTTGTTTGTTACAGCAGAGCAGACTCCATTTACACATGGAGAGATGGAATTGCTTACGATTCACAACTTGGTACTTAGGGGATTTTTTTTTCATTGACTCATTTAGTCTTTTATCACTTATTTGTTCAAAGAAGTTTCATAGCAAACACAGGATGTATACAGTCTGATATAAAGCATGTTTCCCCAGCAGATTTATCATTATATCTGATATTTATTTAATTGTGTCTCACCAAATTTGCATATCAGTACTAATTAGTTGTTTCAAAATTCCTAGGCATAGAATGAAAATATTATGTAAATTTTTTTGCTTAAATACATATTTATTATTATTTAAAACAATGCAAACACTTTCATGTATGCTGTTAACTCATTTCTTGTTGAAAGAAAGTCACAAAACATTTCACCTCCATCACCTTAGAAACAAATCAACCTTGCAGTTGGTTTGAAAAATTAATAGTTTGATACATGCTTACTGAACTTTCACATGAATATATAGTAGGCATCAAGCCCTTTACACTGAAAAGATCTTCCTTAGATATTTAGGAATTATGTCTGGATTTAAATAGTGACAATACATTTTATCTGCCCACTAGCAAGGAGAAGTTTGTGACTCAAAGTACAACATATACAAAGACGGAACAAGAGAAATGGATTTTTAAGAAATCAGAAAAGAAAATAAAGTACATATTGTATGGATAAAAACATTTCTAAATTCTGGACAAGCTTTCCGGAAGTAGCTGGTAATTTAAAATGTTTCATCATGGAGTACAAAAGCAGAGATAATTTAAAGGGGTCCATTTTACAGGAAGATGAGTGTTCTGCTTCTGAAAACCAATGTCTTATTGGACATTTTTTCGAAGTGCATTTCTAAAATCACTAATCCCTTCCAAAATCTGATCCAGCAACTAGGATTAATCACTGCTGGCTGCATCCCATTGGTCTCTGAGTCCGTAACAGAGTTTATTACATCTGTGACAGTTATGGTTTTTGAATGAAAAAGATGTTGAGACTCCTAGATGCTGGATTTCTGGCATAATATATTACTTCAGACTTCCATTTCTATAAATATGAAGGAATTGATAGTTAAAAGGCCTCTGCATTTAAAGTGAACATCTGTAATTCCACTGAAAAGGCAATTAAAGTTGTAGGAGGACATCAAAACAGGGGAAGTATAAATATCTACGTAGAAAATGTTTTGACTATTTCCACAATTTATTTCACTTCAATAACGTTAATATGTAAAACTGACCTCACTGTGATTGAACAGGCCAGAATATGCCTATATGTGTGTGCACAGACTTGTACATAAGGGTACTAAATCACTTACAGGTTATTCTTAACTTTTTATGCCCTTAGAGCAATCATAATTCACCTGGACTTCTCTGCAACCTGCTTTACCTCAAACCTATATGGCTTGTAGCGAATGAAAATATAGGCAGTGAGATGTCATGTGAACACATCACATTGGCACCCAGTAGTGCCTGCAACCATATCATTTGATAAGTATGGCAAATTCTCAGACCATTCTCTGCTTTCTTGCATCAGCTTAATTTGGATCGACTAGCCTACTTAAATGGTACCAACTTCATTGGAAAAACACAAGTTAAGTTGAAGGAAAATCATTTATCTGTACACAATATGGCAGCACTTTTTTTGTTTGTGGGTTTTTGTTTGAGTTTTTTGTTTGGCTTTTTTTTTTTGTGGGTTGTTTTTGTTGATGAGTTGTTTTTTTTTACTGCAGGAGATAGAAGAAAAAGAATCAATCCCATTTGCACTAGATTTTATTACTGAAAGCTCAACTGTGATTCTGCTTCTAGGTGGGCTTTACATCTTTACTCATTTTAATACTGAATGCAAATATGGCCATGAGGAAAACATCTGGATTTCCTCCTCATACAAGAAGGACTTCGGTCTCACTGAGTGCATGTTAACAGGACTGTTCTTGTATAAAATAGGCATTGTGAACAGTGCTACTTCTCTTATGACATGACCTAATGGTGGAAAAGAGTGGGTACAAAGAGTTCATGAATCCCTTGGTGTTTTTATGTTGTCAAAAGGTTTTCTGCAGAACTGGAGTTTCATTAAAAATAAAATCACTACTAATTTCTTTGACAAAGAGACTTCCCTACATAAGTTAATGATGCATTCTTGTGCTCTGTAAACCTGTCCTCCAGAAACAGTAGATGGAGCCTGCAAGCCACACAGTATAGAAGCAACAGGAAAGGTGCAAACTATAACCCCCATTCATCTTAATGAGGTGTTAACTTCTAATCCTAGTTGGGGCCATTAAAATACTAGATTCATTATGTGGAGCTGTTGAAGAACCACCTTAACTCTTGCATTGCCTTGGCATCAGATCTCTTAATATGCTCACTTATTCCATAGCACATATTATTATTATCATAATTGTTTCTATACAATACACATAAATAATGCCTTGAGTGAAAAAGTGAGCTACAAGTTAAACAAATTATCTCCTCCAAGATAACACTTTTAATAAACTGTGAAATAACTTTCTGAAGAATAAATAGTGTTCTGATAAAGCAGTGAAGTGGGAATTTTAGATACTTTTGGAAGATATAGACCTCTGCCTGTGACCTTGGGAAGGTCACCTTCTCCTCTTTACCCTCATTTGAGACTGTACTCTTAACAACACGAATCAGAATAATAAGTACTCTACCCAGACTTCAAAGTGTGCTGTGGGGAAAAATGAGGCTCTAAATAACTGATGAATGCTGCAGAAAAAAACACAGATAAGAGAAATCATCAAAATGTAAACATTGGAGTAATTTTAAGGTGCAACTGGCAAAAGAATGTAAAATGTCTTTAAAAGTAGAGAGGTAAAGTAATCTGAAATAATAAATTGATTCTGCATATTTGTGAGTGAGATATGAGATACTTCCTCTTGTACAAATGTTCCCTGGATCATGGCCATAAGTATCTATACAAATACAAAATAATGACAAACCATCAGATGTTTACCTTTCTTCATGCCCTTAAACCAAGAAAATCCCTTGAGTTTTGAACAGAATCATGAAAGGAAAATTTAAAGCAACATTTGGATAATTCCAATTGGAAAAGATCTAGGCAAATAATTTTAAAGAATTGATATTTTTTCCCCACTAGCAAGTTGCTTAGACCCCTAGTTCAAGTGAAAATCCATGTAAACTTTGGAGTTGAGATTATTAGATTGAATTTGGGAATGCACCCCTCCAAACCGGGCTTCTGAAAGTATAGTTGAAGTATACCCTATATGTATTATAGGAACATAGTTGGGGAGTATCAATAGGTAACAGTGAGAGTGGAGAAACACAGGAGTAGGTTCTCAAGAATCTTGCTTGTGAGAGGGAAAAAATAAGGTTATAGCTTCAATGTTTTAGGTAGTCACTGTAGCTTGAATATCTAGTCTGTTTGCAAACACAGATCTCAAAGGAAGGGAGGTGTCTTGCTCTGATTCATTTTCTGGAAGCAATAACACCACTTACTTAGATATCTAAACTTTGTCCTCTGTTATGCAAATTTTTGCTTTATCTTATTTTCCTTTACTGTTCTCTTGAGGGGCTTGGACACATCATTTAGCTATGTTTTTTCTATTTCTTTTATAAGCGCTCAATTCCCTCCAGGCATATTATAGTGGAGACTTGATACTCAGCTTGGGTGTGAAAATCCTATGAGAGGACAATTCCCATAAAAATGTTGGTCTGCATTTGTATGCAAGCATGGACAGTTCAATTGTTGCTCACTCTGGTAAATATAATCACCATAAGGTAATGGTATTCTCCTTATAAGTTCCTATCATCAATTAGAAAATAAAAATCATAGGATTTTTTCTTTAAATCTGGTCTTCCTTGCCTCATTAGGGCCGATGGGTTACAGAGAGATTATTTCTGGCAGTTACTTAGTATGTATCCCTTTATTCTATATTTTCTTTGAACTTCCTATGTTCTTCTGCATAAAAGTAAAATTTCCCATTCATTTTTAAGATTCTCTAGCCAGGATGTGTCTTGAAATCCACAAAAAATATTTTCAGGCTGCACAGTTGGTGGGAACTTCCTTTGCTGTCCATGTTGATTATAGCTTTATTATTTGAGGGATCTACTGAAATTCTCTACTATGTTGGGGTTGCCCTGTTCACAGCCTGGCTTATTATCCTCTTGTAGGTAATAGACACTCAGGCTGATTCCCATTACTGTCAGGCAGGACTAATTCCACCAAGTCAAAAAAGTTGAGCATTATATTACTGGTATAAATAAACCTGGGATCAGTTCCTTAAGCACACTATTTCTTGAACACCAAATTATTTCCCAGAAAGCTATTGTGATTTTCAGGGACTGCAGAAGTAATCTTTGTCATCCGGAAGATTTTGAACCAAACCTTATTCACCTGAACAACCTTATTCACACACATTCTGAAATATGATCAGTCTTTCTCCTTCCAACTACTGACATCTTGGCAGGATAGAAATACTAAACTATAGGTGCAGAGGTTTAACTTCATCTGACATATCTGTTCTCTTTAATATTCTCCTGTGTGAGATATTCTTTAATACATTTATTTTTCTTGGACTCATTGAAAACCGGCATTTTCATTATTATTTACTAATGGATATTATTTACTATAGGATGGTTGAGTATCCTATTACACTTCAGCAACTAATTTGAAGTCTAAAGTAGTTAAATTGTAATAACCATAACTACCCACCAAGTTTCAGCGAGGAAAGAGAAAATAATGAATTGACTAACCTGTCTATTCATTTGAAGCATCTGGTGTAAGGCCAGCATGAAGGTTTCTGGAGTAAGCAACAATTCTTACTTGGAGTGGCATTTATGCTATATTTGATTATATGGCCAATCATAAACTATGTTTTAGAGGTAACATGGATGGTTGTTGGCCTGTGTTATATGTCTTGGGATGCTGTCATGGAAGAAAAACCCTGTGGAAGGCAAAAAGTGCAAGCTGGTCTCTCTACATGTTACTGATTTCTTCTTAATGTATTTAAATACTTGAAAGCCTTTTGATAGAATTTTGGTTAAGGACAAAAGGGGAAATTATCATTTGACTTTACTCACCCCTCGGTATACAAACAATGCTCAGTTCAACTTTGTAATTAATTTTGTGATGGTGATTAGGCTGTGATTTTAATACAGAGATTATAAAACAAAGATTTTAACCAATTTTTATGAGAAGCTATTTTTATGCTTAAGCGCAAATGCCGAAGCAAAATCACTTCAAAGGGAACCTTTCACAGAGAGCAAAAAGTCCTGAACTCAAAGCAATTCCTCTGATTTTATTGCACTCTTTTCTCTTTTATATCAGATGATATAAAAGATGGGCTACATTTCAATGCTTATGAGACACTATTTTATTTAACTACACACTAATTAACTGTAAAGAAAAATATAAACAAAGGATTAAACAATCTTAAAGCTTGAAAGAAGTTCTCAAACTATTCACATATTCTTTAATATTAATCTAGAAATCTAGAAATTTAAGAAAAAATACTCTATTTGTTCTCATATGACTTCCCTGATTATCATTTCAAACTCTCTTTTTCACTAGCTTAACACCATTTAATTCAGAGTTACACTGTGTGCAAGTGGAAGCAGAATTCAGCCTCCAAGTTGTCTTGCTTTCTGGAATTACCTCTCAGGGGTTTTAAAACTGCTTTTCTCAAAAGTCTTTAAACAGTGCATTTCAGTAAATAAAAGCTCATGTGCCCTTGCCTTCCAGTTACTGCTTCAGGTGTCTAGACAATTCCTTGGAGGCTCTTGCTGTTCTGTCTAGTGCAATTCAGTTCAAACCTGGAGAGTAATCACAGCAAATATGCTAGGAAAATAGATCATGTAACCATGGCATGATCAGCTGAACTTGCATCCAAGTGTGCCATTGCTCAGTAGGATAGGTTCCACGAGGAATATCACATCAGTGTGAATGAAGGTGACTTGAGGTGAGTACAGTGTAGCCAATATCCATTGATTAATAAAGTGTACAATATATGTAATATATGCTTGTGCAGTAGACTTGGGCAGATACTGACGTAATGTCAGGTCGTTTTCATTTACAGCAATGAAACAGACAGATTTTGGACATTTTTTTAACTTCAAAATTATTTTTTAAAATATTCTTATTTGTTCTATAACTTCTTTCATAAAATGTCATGAATGTACTACTTTATGCAGATTTTTACTGACAACCTTTTTTTAACACTGAAGTTATATCAGTTAACTATTAATTTCCATAAAATTTTATTAAAAAATCCTATTTTTATATGACCAAAAGAAATCACTTAGTTCTGATGATATTTACAATATATGACCAGATAGAAGAAAGTTGGCATGTTAATGTTCAAGACAAATAGGAAGTCACAAAATTACAGACATTAAAATCCTTTTTCCTTAAGTAAAAATTCAGGGAAAAAAAGAAGTTTTGAGGCAATTATCTACTTGAATGTGATAACAGGTATGTCCCTAGTCAGCATTTCTGAAAGACCCATCCAGGATATTTGCACTTCTCATGAGCAGGCTATTTCGCACTGTAAACAGAAGGAATCCTTCCCTGACCTCTGACAAAGATTTTCACTCATGGTGAGAGACAAACTTTTCAAGGTCTTGAAAGCAGAAAGGTCTGCTCTTCTGCACCCTTATAGACCACCAGGCTAACTGGGAATGTTTCCTAAACGGTAGCTTCTGCTGTTTGATTTTTCTTCCTAAGACTGACATCACCTCACTACCACTGGCTGTTTGATTTAAAAATAAGCAGGACTGGCAGGTTCTGGCTAGCGACAACTTTTTCAGACTTGAATTTACTTCCTTTTTCTATTAGAACAGAGGAGCCACTTTTCTTTCTGATGGCTGTCTATAGATATTTACCAGATTGATTTCACTTTCTTCTGCTACAAAGGAAAAAAATGAGTATGACCTTCTACTAGACAAAGGTGAAGCTTCTGGGATTTTTTGATTCTATACAGAGATGCTACTGATTTGGGAGAAATTCCTTATAGGTACATAAACCAGAAACTAATTCTGAAATTAGTAGAAAGTTTCAAAAGAGAAATAACTTTTAGTCAGCCACAATAGAAATTTTCAAGAATGCAGCATTACAATTATTTACTGGTAGAAGTCCACAGTTCTAACTAATCATTTAATGGTCTGTATGAAAACTTCAAAAATCTATCCTGGATAATGAAATATTCCCAGAAAGTCATTCTACTTGCAAAGTCTAGACAACTCTGTTTTTTTCTTTTTTGGTTCTAATAATTTTTTTGTTCAGACCTTCTGCTTGATCTTTTAAGAGCTAGCTCTCTTGTCTCAAGATAGCTACTTAAGACCAAACTCTTGTTTCATTTCTAAGAGTTATTAATCCCTAACTCTCATTTTCTTTCTCTGAAGTATATTATAAACTTCAGATGATATTTCATAAATAAACTACTCTTCATGCACATTTTCCAAACAAAATCTAGTCCTGAAATTGATCTCTGTCAGCTAGTTTGAGTTTAAAATACAAAAATACACAACTTTAAATTGCAAGAGAAACAGTTAAAATATTAAAGAAATAATTATATTTCAATAAAACTGGGATAAGGTACCCTGAAAAAATACAAATATATAGGTCTTTCCTGGGAATTGTCATAGTCATCACAGGAATTATGTTAGTGTCAGAGGGTTTTTTGTTTCTTTTTTTTTTTTTAATCATAGTAGTTCAGACACAGTTTTGAAATACAAAAGTGTTCCTTATGAAACTAATATTTGACTATTTTCCACATCTAAGGCACAGCAAAACTCCAAGCCTTGGGATTTTTGATAACACATACCCTGAAGCTGGAGGATATGAATGACTGAAGGAAAGCCACAACATAAAAAGATATTAATGTGTTTGAAGACAAGTTAAGCACAGGAGATATTGCAGTAGAGTGAGAAAATTTACAATCAAAAACATGGTAGGCAGAAATTGAAACTACAGGTTTCTCCTAAAGTTATGAAAGTGTATGACTGCATACTGTCTTTGCTTTTAAAATATATTTTTGTTCTTCTCACATACAACTTATTTTCTGCAAATAATATGCTCATTGAAAAATTGGACAAGGAGTACAATGATAAGGAGCACAATGTTAAGTGTTACTATATTCTCAGCTACTATTTTAACAGAAAATAGAATTAATTTAAAAAATTCTAATATTTCTTGATTGCTGAGCAACCAAGAAGATTACTAATGAAAAGATTATGAAAAAAAAAATCCAAAATCATGATTATTTTGGATTAAAATATTCATATTTCTTTTTGCCTAAAGCTCATCTCTCCTCTCCGAATAATAAACTTTCCTTTTAAAAAGTATTTTCTTTCTTCTCTACAATAACAGGAGTAATGCATATGCAAAATATTTGATTTCTAAGTAATATATTTTGGTCATTGATCAGAACTAGATCAATTTAATTTAGACCTAATTAACTGCCTTCTAGGTACAAGTCAGGAGGGAAATAAAAGAACATGTGTGGTCAACTATCAGTAATTTCTTACTTTCTTTATAATGGCTGAGGATGTGTTCAGAAGGTTTCAGTCATGGTTTGTAAAAAAACCCAAACCAAATGAAAGAAAACAATGCTTGCTGGGTCTTTTATGGCCTAATTTCACTGACATTCCCCCTAGCTTCCAAAGTTAGAGTCATTACCCTTATGTTCAAACAATGCTCCCATTACCAGAAACATCTTCAAAAATCTTGCTCACTGTGATCCTCTTTCTGGAAAGTTAACAAGCATATTAAACCAAAACAAAGGAAGTGTTACCTAGACATCTTTACATTCTTTTTTTCCTTTTTTATCTTGGACAGGCTACACCAGTCTCACTAGCTGGTGGTTTCCAGAGGCAGTATAGACTACCTTTGAATTTTCAAGTGATCTTTCAGAGTGGAAAAGTTTTTCATACTTCAAATTTGATGACATATGGTCTAGCTCGTATAAGCTCATGTTAAATGCATCAATAATGCCACCTGATTTTAAGATTGAAGCTGGTTCACATATATTAAATCAGAAGGAGCATTGAGAGCCTTATGTGAAACCACCTCTGCAAAGAGGCCAGAACTTCTTTCATAGTAAATTCGACTATTAAGGGCACAGATAAATCCGACTAACTGATTGCTACCTGGATTTTTCAAATTAAGATGTACCCAGGAATGTGACAAGTGAGCTCAGAATTGAAACTCAGTACCTGAGTTGGAGGTAACTACCAAGATTATCAAGCTAAAATTTTGTACTCCACATCCTGACTCTTAAATTCCAGTCCCATATTGATAATTCTTCAGAAAAATATCTTAATCTGAAAACATCAGAAACAAGAGAATAAAACCCATTTCCAGTTGATAATTGCCAAAAAGTCAAAAGAAAAAAGACAAAATTAAAATTATCATGGCGTTAGACTTCCACCACTATTTCTGTCTTTACTCTTCTAGCTCAAAAAAGCTTATTTCACTCTGAAGAGTACATGTATGCTACAATCAAATGAGCATTCAAACTTGTTTTTGATAAAATAAAGAGACCTGGCATTTCCTCAAAGATTTGAATAATTTCTTTGCCTTTTTTGTTCTTCGTGGTCTCCAATTGTTAAACATCCTGTTGTGGAGTGAAGTTTGCATACCTTCCTGTGTCAGACTGGCTACATGGATAAAAAACACATTCCTGTTTTCAAGCTCCTGTTTAATAACAGGCAATATTGACTGCCTTTGTCACAGAGTTGTTTTTGAATTTCATGTTAATTCTTTTTCAGTACATACTGTGTCTTTCAACTTTTGCTCTTAATGAATAACTTTTGCATGACCTTAAATTACGGTTTTTCTACATAGCCCAGGACATCAAGCAATCCCGGTCTTTGTTTAACTGCTCTCTTAATTATTTACTAGTCTGTTAACCAGCAGTCCTCTGTAAGTTTGTTCAGTAGTGACTCAGAAATGACTTCTACAATTAAGTATGAATAACTTGACTTCTGAGATACGAATCGAGGCTTCATTCATGTAATATATATGCTGCTGATGGCACATACAGCTCATACTTGAGCAGGGTTGTAGCACAGTTGCGAGTGCCATCCTTGCACAATACCAGCTACTATTCATCAGCCAAACCAGTACCAGCACATCCCTGGGGAGGATAGGATGTCAGGGTCATAGATGGCATCTTCTCCCTGTGCACACGAGCATCACACCTGGGCTCACAACTGGTGAGCAGGTCACTGTCAGTGACCAGATTTTTTTGTTTCTGTGCATGATTTTTCCAGCAACAATCTCTGATATTTATGAAATTTGATCACTTTCTGCAACGGTGTGAAAATGCCAGCCTATTGATTAGTCATGGACTGTTGATTGTAAGGATTCACTCAAAGGCTCAGTATTCATCATTCATTATCTGAGTAATATGGACAGGCTTCTGAGTCAAATAACATTTTTACTTTTCCCCGATTGATTAATTGACCTTTTAAAAACTTCTTTCCAAAAGAAAATCTTGTACCTAAGAGATAGAGAGGTTTCTTTCTTATATTTCATCTTTTTAAGACAGATGCTGTGAAAGAAACTGCCAGGGCACATCCCAGGTAAATGTGACAGTTAACTGTGAGGAACAGATCAGAAAGGAAAGAGTGGTTAAGAAGAGTATAAATCAAAATTTTGTAGAAAATAACTTGCTTTGGCAAGAAAACAGACAATGTTTTTCAGTATTTATGCTATCCCAGCCACATTTTTTAAAAAAAGTTAAGGACATTTTTTATTGAACTGATTAAAAAGAGATCTCAGGGCATTTTGTCATTGTCCCTTAGGTTCCTTTTTTTGTTCCTTTTCTCCTTTCTGACATAATGTTTCAACTCAACTGCAGAAGGCCGTCAAAATCTTATGGAATTTTTTATGAAATTTATTCACAGAGACATTGTGTACTGTATCAGAAATAATATTTTTTAACACTTCTACCTAGCTATGGGCTAGCAATGAAGACCCCCCCTCTGGACAGTGTCTCACACATATGAGAGACACAGGCTTTCTGAGAAATCACTTTTTTTTGCAGTCATGCTTCTTTAGGACACTTGGTCAAATACAATACATTATGAAAGGCAATTAAAGAATTGGTCAGTATGTAGCAAAAGACTTTCTTCTTTCTCCATATGTTCCTTTCATATAACTAATAAATTATCTTAAATGGATCTGCATGATTTGCTCACTGGTCTTAGGCTAGAATTTAAGTTGTTAGCATATTGAAAAATCATTAATATCCTGGGGCTCTCTGCCTGATGTATTGCCTCTTCTCCTAGCCTGCCCTGCCCCAGTGATAGTCAGAAAAGGCACTCAGGATTAATTGCTCATAATAAAACAGAGATAGCTGGCAAGTCTTGTCCTGTCCAAGTTCCTAAAGAGACACTCTTTCTCGGCTCAAAATAGCCCACTTTGGGTACCTCTGCACACATTGTTACACAGGCCTTATGAAGAGTGTGCGGAGAGATGCAAATCCCATGACAATGGTAGGATGCAAAAGTAGCAAGGAATTTTAAATGCAGTAAGGCTTAGTTCTTTCTTAGGAAAATATATTTAATGCAGCTGATAAGAATGCTTATGGATATATTTTATTATTTAAATCTACATAAATAGCAAAGCAATTTATAATAATGCACTACAAATCCCCAGAGTTCCCACCTACATGCCAGCTCTTATAGTTTTTCCCATTTTCTAACTGCCTGGGGAAGAGTCTTGCCATATCAGTAATCTGATGACAGGAAAGTAACATCACTGATTCTGACACTAATCTGAAGCAGATTATCCTGTGACAAACCTGAATTATCATACCTTTAAATTGTGAGACCAGATTTTCTCCAATTTAATTGATTAGCCAGTGTAAGGGCTTAGGAAGACAACTTGTTTGAACCTTTCCTCTGTGTTGTTTACATTGAGATGCAAACTCTTCCTGTGGAAATAACTATATACACTGACTAGGAGAACCTGTGAAACTAACACTGGATCTGGTAAGCTACAAATACTGATTCTGTGAAATCTCAGGAAATAGTTTTCCTCGCTGTATGAAGGCTTTCTAGTAATATTTCCACAACCATTTCCTTCTAATTTCAGAAGACTAAATATGAAACTATAGGTTGATATGTATCTCTTTATGGGAGCCTTTCAGTGCTACAAGAACACCATTAATCAGTTAGGTATAGTGCTGCAGTGAATTACTAAGAGGAATATGTTAAAATTGTCAGATTTTCTCTCATTTTTCAAAATATTCTGGTCAAGAAGGTTTGCCTATGTCATTCAGAAATCTTTGAAAAAAGACTGACTAATCTTTTCTCAGTGGGGATAATCCAGGATTTGTTGTATATTAATACTGTAAACTATTTATTTATGTTGTGTTCAAAATATCTTTTTAAAATTGTTCACATTGACATTACTAAAAATTCTGTGTCTAAGAGACCACCTGTTCTTGCTCATATTTTTTGACAGGTTATCTTATTTATTCTTTTGGGCTTTGTTTCTTTTTTTGGTAATAAACACATTTAAATGAACATGAATAATAATCACAATCCAGAAATGGAAGACAACTTCCATAAAATTTTTTCTTCTCTTTTCATTTTCTTTTATTTGAAATCTTTCAGTTTCTTACCTTTTCAGCTTTGTTGTTTCTTAAAAAGATAAACAGACTTCATAGGTAAATTAATCTTCTGGAATGGCTATAATATTTATGAGTTCAAAATTGAGACTTCTTGTTCTTGTTCTTGTTCTTGTTCTTGTTCTTGTTCTTGTTCTTGTTCTTCTTCTTCTTCTTCTTCTTCTTCTTCTTGTTCTTCTTCTTCTTCTTCTTCTTCACATTTGAGAATGTCTTTAATATCTACATTAGAATGAAAATTTCAGCAAGCATTCTGGTGAGAATAATAATCCAAAAGAATATTTGCAGAAAGTAAACACAAAAGGAGTAAACACAGCCGAGTAAAGATCACGAGTATATTGTCAATACTTACCAAACTAACAAAGAAACTTACTTACTACCATTTCCATTATTATTATAACAAACATTTATGGAACTTTTCTGAGGTATTCTTTCATTTCTGCAATTTACCTTTCAAAAATATCGGTAACTTCTGAAAAAAAAAAATCAGGAACTTCAGTTTCTTTTGCTTTGGCACCAAATTCTGCAAAAAACCCCCCAACCCATTCAATTTTACTTATTTCCTTCTTTATTTCAATAGAAAGAATGTGTTAGATAAAGTGGATATTGGTTTTGGCTGTTCTACATGTTTTATGCCTGACAATAACCATGAGTACCTGAGAACTCCATTTTTCTGAAGAAAAAATATGGTGGAGAGGGATGCGATGGGGGGAGAGGGAAGGTAAGAGTGAGAGAGAGAGAGGGAGGGAGATAGATAGTTTTTGTTGCATACTATAATCTAATTCAAAGTTCAAAACCAGGATAAAATGCTGTATGTTGCATGGAAATGCAATTGAAAAATCTGATTTACTATAGTGGCAGATTTACTGAGAGTACTGAGAAGGTGTTGTACTTGAATTTACCCCCTCACTTTCTTTCATCTTCTAGCATTGTAGCGGTGATATAAAATGCTTGAATCAGCTATAAGTCTAATACACATCACTTTGCTCTCTTTGTGGAATCATCGCCTATGGAGAAGGTCTCTTTCCTCAAAAAAACCCTCATATTTTAGTACTCAGGCATAGACATAGCTGGTACTTACCTCTTATTCTCGAAACAGGGCAAGTATATTGCCTGCTCCTATCAGTGTAGTTACCCCAGCACAGTGTGGGGCACACATTTTTTGAAGTTAAAGCAAATAACTTTAAATCGTGATTCGTATATCCCCAGTATGTAGACTAATTACTGGTACATATTGAAAAGACTTTTTTAATTAATAGAAACAGAAATGCGTGGCATGTGACAATTAGGATACATGACCCACTGAGTAAAATACAAACTAAATCATTCTTTAGTGCAAGAGTTAGCTAGAGAAAACATAACTGTCTACAAATAGGACGTCATAAATGCATAAGAAATGAAGTATGAAATCTCAGAACATGGAGAATGAGTGTAAGAGAAAACCACAAGTAATTTTTCACATTTCAGAAATCAAGGTATTTCCTTTCATTGGATTATAAGGCACTGAAAAGATTGACATTAAATTCCTTGGATAATTTCTGTCCTTTTCAATATAACAGTTTGGTTATACCTGAAAAAATGTAGATTTTGAAAGTTCTAGTAAAAAAAAGGCAAAATCAACTTTAAAAATTGTTTCATAAAACTAAGAAAAATAATTAAATAGTTTTTTTATTATCACTAAAAACTAGTAGTTACTATTTCATCATTATTTCAGTATATGATTTTACTTCAAACAGAAGAAAAAATTATTTTTCTTTTCAAAGATACATTCCACTATTTTTATGATAATTAATTACTCAAAATCAAGCTATTAACATCAATACAGAACATTTCCTATAGAGAGTTATGTCCTGATTCTTGGTATAACTTTTAGACAAAAAAAAAGAGTTGAGAATTTTGTTTTCAAAGAATGTATGTTATAAGTTTTCACTGGTCCTTTAAGACTCTTGTTTAACAAGTAGCTTGATAGAGTAAAATTAACTGTCTGTACATTCAGAGAAGCCAAATTGTTATTATTAAAGATCAGGTTTAAATACAGCATAGAACTACAAAATTTGGCTCAGGTTTCAGCTACTGAGAAGGCAGTCCCAAAACAGAGGTGTGCTGATGGACACTGGAGGGCAGCTGTACTGGATGATAAAATGCTTTAGGGTATGAAGGTAGAAGTAATGAAAAAAGTTCAGTCATGTAAATAACTGCTTGAAAGTTCGTCTGATGAGCAGCTCCGGTCACAACCAACTAGTTGAGGTACACCAAGGAACACAATTTAAGTGTAGCACTTAGAAGATCACAGTAGAAGTTTGCCTCTTATGGAGCCAAAAAGAGTTGACAAACTTGGTAATCTTCCAAAGATTCCACCAGTCTCTTCTAACATTGTCTTGTACTATGAATAGTTAACCCAGTAAAATATTTTAATAAGATGAACAACAATTAAGTTGGGACCTAAACTATAAATTCTTATTTGGTGAATGGGGAATTGGAATCCCATGACTGTGAAACCTCAATCTTAATAACGCTAATACGGATGTAATATCTCTGTTCTTTATTCAAGGTGTAGAACCAGAAAATTGAAGGAAAAGAAGTATGTTTTCTTTGGAAAGGACTCATATTTACATTTATAAAACCGCAATATCAGATTTAGTCTTTATCCTTAGTTTGGCAAGGCTCAGCAGAGTAGATTAGCCCCAGAAAAATGAAAGGCTTAAACTATAATTAATGCAATAAAATCACCCAAAATTAGCCATTGACATGCAAGTATGTTTTACAGGTTTGTTTTTTTTTTTTGTATCTATACAAATTAAAGTACACATTTGTTCAGAATGTCTGTAAAAAAAGCTAGACACAGCTCGTGTTCCACTTCTTCCTTAAAAAAGACATGCATAAAATTAAATTATGAATAATTTTGTGCTGCTCTCTGTGCAGAGAGGACATACACACTTGTAACTATTCACTTCCAGATCAGGAAAACAATACTGTGTGTGCAATGTTAAGAAAATAGAGGCAGCTAAATTTAATAAAACAGTAGTAATGGGGGACTTCAACTGTCAGCATATAAACTGGTCATATGTCATAATGGGACGAGGTTTAGGAAGCAATTCCTTGACATTTTAAGCAATTGTTTCTTGGAACAGCTTGTTCTAGAGCCCACAAGGGGAGAGGTTATGGCCCTAAGTAACACACAGAGAGTTATTTCAAGAACTATGACTGAACCACTAAATAATAGTGCCCAAAACACAATTACATTCAGATCCTTGTGGGAGGGACTGTGCAATAACATGACATTAAACGTCAGAATGGAAAAAGTATTAAGTATAGGGAAATCACTACAGAAAACCCTGCCAAAACCAGAACCCTAAAATAAAGCACAAGAGAGAAAATTGCAGCCTTTGAATTTACAACATGGCAATGACTTACCCGGTTTGCCTTAAGAGTCTCTGAATACACATGAGCTTAAACAAAATTAGAAGTGGAAGGATTGGTACTATTAGAATGAAAGTCTGCACTATTGCTCTGATATCAAAGATGATATTTTTTAAATGTCGTCATGGCTACATCCATTTTTAATTGTGGTATCAGATTATTCATAGATCTCTGTCCAAAATGCGAAACCACTACTCACTGATGATTAATAATACATGTAGACCTGTAAAATTGACTTTTACAGAGCATACATTCTATTTTTCTCATTGATAAAAAGTGTGATTTTTGGCAGCCGTCATGACAGTTAACTAAGTTTTGAGAGAAGTTGTAAAGTTTTTTTATTTATTTCCATGGGAGCAGATTTAAGACATTGTGCAATAGTTTTCAGAATCTAATGCACAATATCTGTGAGAGTTTTACTTGAATTCAATTCTTGTAACTAAAGAACATTCCAAATCAAATTCAAAAGGTTTTTTTATGAAGACTAACATTACATCTGGATGCATTTTTATCAGTGACTATATTTAAAAATAAGAAAATAATGGGAAGATGAGGTACATATGATGTGTATTGAGGGTTGTGATTTGTTATATTTTGATGAAAATAAGACTGTTTTTTTTATGATGACTAATGCATATCACGTGTTTCCAATTTCCTATCTCCATCACACATTCTAAAAACAGAGGGTTTTTTCAAACATTTTTGTTTTTCATGAAATAACAAAACATAAGCAGGATAACAACTACAAAAAATCAACAGAACTCTCTTTTGTTTTTAGGTTTTTTTTGTAATGATTCCCATGTTCCACATTTCTGTCTTACATTTATGCTGTATTATTCACTGGTTTCTAATTACTTATATCCTTCCCTTAGAGCTTGTAGTCTGGTACCTTCATTTCAATTTCCACTTAAAAGTTTAGCATCCAAATGCTGGTATTGGTCATAGTAATTTTATCTTTTATATTGTCTTCTATTCTTTCTCTATCCTATTGCATTTCTAATGAATATATACTTGAATAATAAGTGGTTGTGCAGCATAACAGAAGGCACTTTGAAAATAATGCTTTTATGGCTTTCTTGCTAAGAATTTCCTTTTGTGAACTCTATTGTCAGCTAAAGAAATATTTTAACCACAAATGGTACCACTAAATTTGTACGGGTAACTAACAGGTTACAGATTCTATCTACTTGATATAAAAAATTATTAGTTATTTGCTAGCATCTGAGAGCTCAAAAATATTTCCCTCAGAATAACTATCCTCTTCACAGCTGCTCAAACAGAAAACAAAGCAAACCTATAAAATGAGATTGTGAATAAACAGCAGAAAAGTGAGCTCATTTCTCTGCTAGTACGCTGAGAACGTTCTCCTAAATTTCATCATAATCTAGCTAAGCTGTACCATGCTATTTTAGAATGCCTGCAATATGTGCTATATGAAAAGGCAGAAATATACAACATATCAAGCGGTAGAAAGAGGCAAAGAATCTGCCTCAAGATACAGATTCCTTGACCTCTTGAACACATTGTAACTTGTAGTAGGTCACGGTTATCTATTGGGAATGCTGGAAAGTTGCCTCAGCTCCTGTACTAATATTTCCTCTACAGGCTGAGAGGACAGTCAAACCCCTAGCAAGAGAAATTGCATCAAGCAAGCAGATTTAATCCTAAATTGAGATCTTTTTGAGAAATTTATTTTCAAACTAATTATTTTTTCCTGGGTCAGAAAAAGTAGAAGACGTCCTACTGTCTGGACATGAAAACGTACAACAAATATGACTCAGAGCAGACAAAAATATATCCTATATATAAAGTTAAGAGTATGATTTTCACATTCATAAATACTGAATTAATGACACCTTAGATTACCAGTACGTCATGTGTTTACAACTATAAAACACCCTGAAATTGGCCAATTATTCATTTTTATTTGCTAAATTTTCTTTAAATTGCATACAAGGAAATGGTTTGCAATTTTAGTATTATAAACCCACAGTGTTTGACTACATCCATAGTTTTTCCATATTGCAGTCAGCATGAATATAATTTAATAAATCAAGTGTATCTATCAGGTTAAAGATTTAAACTTATTTGTTTCATGAAGGACCATGAAATATACAAGTCAGGTCTGCATATGCAGGCCTAGAACACATAAAATTAAATAATATATACTGAAAAAAAGGTAATACAAATGCACAGAACACCTTATATAAACAAAATATTTCAATTTTAAACAAGAAAATCATAAAAGGATGTGCTCTGAGAAAGCAATGAGCATGCAGGCAACCACCTTTGATCAGCTTTGATCAACCACCTTTGATCAGCTCAGCTGAATTTCTAACATGTAGATTACATGGATAACATTTTTCAGAATCATAACCTCAGACACAAAAGAGCTGAACCCGTTGAAGCTAACTGAAGTTCCTCTCTTCTACCTACCTCTCCAGAAGCAGTATGGTGTGTATTTAAGACTAAATAAATGATCACTTGAATTCAATAGCAGTTCTCTCACGTGAAAATGAAGAATATACTCAACTTCGTCAAAACTGTGCAACTGAGACTTAACAGTGCTACCTGCAGATAGAGTCTGCATGTTTTCATATCTTAAAGCAACCAAGCTTCAAATATTTACGCTTAAGAGGTATCTCAGGTGACTTCATCGGGAACATAGCAGATGACCAGGAGACTAGATAGGTGAAAAATCAGTCTGATGAAGAGCTATTGATGGAGAAGAGGGGATATGACCAGGCAAGGAATTTGTAGATTTAAGTGAGAGGAAGATACATGACAACTCCAACATGTACAAAAATGTTGAAAAAGAGACTTCAGCTTGTCTGAATATGTGGGATTATGTATCATTGAAATCAGAAAAGAACATGAAAGATGAAAGAGCCAGTGGCATCAATAGGTGTGGGATCAGTGGATGAATTTTCCATGTCTGCTGAATGGGATGTTATTGCTCTTGTGAGCAGAAAATCATGGAGTACTTAAACAGACCTTAAAGAACTGGGATTGCAAGAAAGTACCCTTGGAAGATTGTTGTCAAGGACTCTAAATTACTATAATTTTTATAATTACTAATATAATAGAAACTTGTGCAAGGTCCTAGAAAGAGCATGGATTTAGTGGAAAAGTACTGAGCTAGGTATAGGGCATATAAAGCTTGCTGTAACACTCAATAAATGTCATTGATCATCAGTCCATGCCCATTGAGCCACAAATAGGTAGAACAGAGTTAAAAGCCATAAGAATTTAAGGAATGCTGTAGGAATGGTTCTACTTTAGGGCCGATCAGCCTTTTACATTCCCAAGGACAAGAAGATTAGTGCAACCAGCAGTTGCAATTTCTGCATTGGCAGATATTTCTGATCTGGAGTCATCTCTTCTCAGAAGTACTGTCATCTTCTCTTCAACCTCAAATCTATATCCTGCCATTCCATCTAGTTCCTTTCTGCCACTAGTGGAGTTTAGCCCTATTTATTATGATTCATATTTTTCAGTTACATTTCAAAATATGCACTGTTGTCATTAGAGATCTTATCAGCAGATGATGTTGAAGGTGGAACAAGGTTGGTAGGCCATCTCTTGCCTACACCCATTAGAATGTACTTTCTTACTGAGTCAGGATTTTAGTCTAAGATTCCTGTAGGCTGCTGTAATAAGTGTAGGTGAAACCTAAATAACCAAACATGTATCTCATTCTCAGCTCTTACATCATCTTACACTAATGATGATATACATAAAGAATGACAATCTTGCATTGTTATAAATCATTAATTTTGTGCAAATGTTGTGAATCCAAACGTTTTAGCTTTGCTGAGGAACCCTGCTTATTGTCAGCATTATATTTCATAATGGAGCTTTTTTGATAGTAAAAACCTGAAGTCAGTCACTCACCGTTAGGGAAAATACATATATTTTAGTTGTTATCAAGAGCAAGGAGCCTGTGATATCACCATTGAGAAGTTAGGAACCTTTAATAATTTGTATTATAATTCTATTCTGAACATCTGTGGTACTGTATAATAGTGATCACACTAAAAAAACAGTGTCAGATTGAGCTCCCAATTGACTGTACAGTTGTCAGAGCAATGTTGGGAGGATAAGTTAAAGTATCACTCAAACATTGCACTGAAGACAGCCATATAAATCTTCTAAAAATAGAGCAATATTGTCTTCAGAGCAAGTCTGGACAGCGTGCAGTAATAAAATATGAAAATACTGAACACTAGACTACATGTAAAAATAATGTGCTTTCTGTAAGTTTTATCCAAAAGACTGATGAAAGAGAGGCCTGTAGAAATAAACCAATGCGTGCCAGGGTAATTAAAGACTGTATCATGGTGCAAACATACCAGGGAGATAAATAAGGGTTAAACAACTGGCCTTAATTTTGCTGCATAATCATTTAGGGATGAGATTTTGAACTCAACATGTTTTTAACATATTCAAATGTATAGACTACAGTGCTGCAAACACATTGCAGAGACTAATAACATTTGAAATTTTTAAAGTATAACATAGATCTCTTTCTATGTCAAAGCACAATCGATTCTATCTGTGTCATTCCTGACAGATATATGTCTAACAGTTTCTTAAAGGCTTTCAGTGATGGACGTTCCTCCCAGGCGATCCATCCTATTCTCCTCAGTAACTTCCATAACCACACTGTTCAAAAATTCTTCCTAATCTATATAACTTAAATCACTTTTAATGCAATTTAAATTCCTTATTTCTTTTTCACTCCATCACAAACATGGACAACAGCTTGTTTCCTAGTTCCTTGCAGCAGATTTCTATCTATCTGGAGACTGTTATCTTGTCACACTCTAGTCTTTTCCTCCTCAGCAGGTCGAACAATCCAGTTCTTTCAGTATGTTCTCCAGGGTCAGGCTTTATAAACATCTGAAACTTCTTGTTATAAGCCTCTGACAAGCTATAATTGGTCCACATTTTTATGAAGTATGGTACTAAAAGCTGGATTTAATATTTTAGCTACAGACCACAAGTTGAGGAGTACTGCTTTAGCCAAGAAGAACAAGGGGTTACTTCACATGAAAGATTTAAATAAAGAATGCCTATAAGAAGCTAACTACCATATACTAATTTTTAATCTGGCAGATAGGTTTGGGGGGAGGGGGTTAAGTCTCAAATTAAAGAAAATGTGTTTTTTTTTCTGAAACTGTGCTTGCTTAATTGCCATATTACATAGTTATGGAGTGAAACACATCATCAGTGATATATTGTGCACTTTAGCCACTTCCTTTAGGTTGTTCAAGAATGGCAGCTACAGTGAACAGACTTATAGTTGTGCTAAAAAGCTTTTGGCTATTGAGCCATGTTAGCTGTCATCTCAAGTGAATCCCTTCAATCAACATAATAAAATATGTTAGCAAAATCCCGTATGATTAATTCATTGTAATCTATCAAACCTGACGGTACTATTAGGATAGAAAAGTAATGGACACTTTTTGTTATTGTTAACAGAATCACAGCTGTTTCAAGAAGAATGAAAAAACAATAGGGCAGCTCGCATGCTGCACTACACAAATGTACACTACTTTTTCTCTCAGGTTTACTCAGGTAAGAAGGAGTTTTTCTTTAGGAAAATATAAGCAGCTCCTATTTGTAGTAGCAAATCTGTGCACAGAATTCCAGGCAAATAAAGAATGTATAGCTTCTGAAACAAAGGAGCTCTATACATGTTACAGTACATTGGACAGGACCAGCACTATGTACTGAAGAATCATGTGAAGCCTTCAATAAATATTTACTCTACTGTTTAATAAAGATTGAATAACCCTTAGAAACTGCCAGTCACATGATTGAAATAATATACCTTGCAAAGTACTTAGCCCCTTCTTGCAGAAAAACACTCTGATTTTAGTAAGATTTTGGTAATATCTCCTTTGCTTTTTCTGGGTGCCTGAGACAATTATTGGAGAGCACAGAGATCTAAAGAAGCTCAAGATCACCAAACCATAAGATATGTATCATCATGCCTTATATTTTTGAATCAATATTTCCATGACATCAGAGGAGCTGAATTTCCATATTATCTTTTTCCTGCCTGCACTTGCTCAAATTCTGAACTGAAGCATCCCTAGATTGGCTTTATTGGGCTGTATTACACCTGAGGTCAGAGTGATCATTTTCAGTCATTTATTTTGGCTGTTGCTTGTGTTGAGCTGAGGTTGGCACAATTCCAATCATGCCGTTAGCTTTTCAAGCCAGGGGTTTTCCACAAATAATGTCAGCTGGTTTTCGAGTTATATCCAATGCAGGATGTATCTCACAACCATTAGCTGCACTTTCTGTGCTGTCTGTGATTACCAAACATCAGGGTCCTTCCAATCTGTGTTCCTGTTGGTGCAGACACTGCCCCTACTAGAGTGAAAGCACCTCAATCTTGCCATTCCTTGGCAGATACAAGTTACCCAGGAGAGAGATCTGTCTTCATCTTCATACTCACATCTCTTTGTGTCAACGTTACTACAACTTTTAATAAATGTGGCTCTTACTACTCTGTTATAAAAGGTTTTGCACATCCAACCTGTACAAGGAAAGAGTGACCAGTAAGTCTCAGATGACAAGCTTGGATGGGGGATAATGTTATTGAAAGTCAATAATGATGGAGATGGCTTCACCTGCTTTCCTGGAACACTGCTGCATCTGTACTGTAGTATATGTCCTTAACAATTTTTTACACAGTTCAAGTATATGAAACTGAGGCACCCTGATAAATTCCTTGATAAATAATTTATCTGCTCATGTATTCTTTGCACATACCCACAGTCAAGGGCTTTCATTCTTTCAAGAACACAACAAAGCTGAAGACAAGCACTTGATATCATCTGTAATCAGGTTATTTTAAAAACATTTTAGCGAGGAAGGAAGCAATAGTCAAGAGATATTAACATGTACTGAGCATGACATACTGTTTTACTACTACTCTAGTTTTATGTTTGTTCCTCATTAAAAAATTAAAAGCTTCACAATTGCTAAAATATTGTAAATGAGTGAATCTACATTAGTGTTTTGATTTATATCAGGAGTACAATTTTTCATGTAAATACCTCCTCTGTTACCATTTGATGAAATTTGAGTCATATCACTGAGTGGTCTTGGAGCTTATGAGCTGGATGCCTTTCAAATGAAAAATAAACCAGAAGCAAAGTTCCAGAAGCAAACCCAATGCACTCTGGCTGCTAATAGGCATAGGGCTGCCAAGAATTAATATGAAATATCTCCCCCTCCCCACATGTAGACATCCGGACCATCTGTTTTGTTCTATAGATCTACTATTGTACTTGAATACATCTGGCATAGATGGAACTGTTATGAATGACTTAGACCTTTAATAGAAATAAGAGAATTTTCTTAACTTACACTGCAAAGTTTATACTTTTGCATATGAATTTCAAATAGACTCCCTGTAGCAAGACTGCACAAAATTAGTAGTCTCTTCTTTAGCATATGACCAAAATACGTCGATTAATAATTGATTTAATTATAACATGTAGAATGATTTTGAAAGACTTCAGTTGTTATTATGTCTCTTTCACAGTAACATTAACAAAATGACAAAAACACACAATGCCATTGATAAAAATTAGGCTTCTTCAGTGAATATCTACAAAAGGTGCTCTAGCAATCTATGGAAACAGAGTCAGTTTTAACTTCAGTTTCTGAAATATTTTCATTGGATGACCATAAACCTAACTTCACTGTTTTCTACAGTTCTTAAATTACATTTCTTCATTGGAATCAGTGAGTTGTAAAAGATGCTATAAACTAGAAGGGAAGACGTCTTGTGATTTATAACCCTGATCTCAGTTGCAAGACTGCTTACTATCATTGAAACTTAAAATGATTCTTTACTAGTCTCGGTCTTACTTTCCATGACAACACAAAATCATGAACTGCTAATAACAAAATAAACTGAAACACCAAGGCAGAACCAAAATGCTGACAAGTTTGACACATTCCTCCAATTCTCTGATAAATAAGATCCTTGAAAATGAATCTCTAAGATACAGAATTTACATCAATAGCTTGTAAAACGAACTCCACCAGTGCTGTTTGGTTTAGCCTATTTGGGTTTAGGAGCACAAAGAGCTTCTACACAAGAAAGTCAGTTGAGTTAGTCACATGCTGAGACAGTTGCAAGGGCAGATCCCAGATGAGGAAAACTCTACAAGAAAGGAAGTCTTCAAAAATAGTGCTTGATCAATTTCTGAGAGAAAGCATTTAGGTGCGGTGGAATCAATCAAGTGAAATCACACTAGGAGTCAAAAGAAATGTATGCTATTTTCCTTTGATTACAGGTTTTCACATTTTGAAAATTAAAAAAAAAAAAAAAAAAAAAAGGAGGAGTTAGAAAAATCATTATTGCAATTTATCACAAATTGCAAAATAATTTTGTGGTACCAGGTGAAAAAATGTCTTAGAGTCCACTGAAATAAAAAAAGGATAAGAATTCCTCCTTAAACAGAAATACACAATTCTGGGAAAAGTCAGCTCAGTGACTATTCCGTGGTCTTCAGCTGAACATGCAAAAATGTTAACACTGCCCTTTCTACTTCTGCAGACCTTCAAATACAAGAGTTTTGCCCCTTTTGACCCAAAAGAAGGAAGTGGTATGCAGAGAGCCAGAAGCTCAGTAAGGGACTTTGTTGAAACCTAGTCAATTAAAGGCTTTAAATGTCAAAACCAATATTTTTAAGCCAATCTACAAAGCCGGTCAGTGAGAAGAGTAGGCAAAATTACTAATGTCCAATTGTGCAGAGTAAATAAGCTGAAGTTCTTTAAAGGAACCCTTCATTCTACTTTTTAGATGTTAAAAACACCCAGAGCTTTTCTAAAAACAGGAAAGTCAGTGTGCAGAGACACACTTAATTTTAGAGCAAAAGTGAGACTTTTAAAAGGTTTTTAAAGGTTAATGTAGCTGAACAACAAAACGGTATTTTCAGCAATATTTTCCAAGGGAGAATCTCATCTGAAAATACTTTCATAATGACTATATCAATTAAAGGAATTCACAGGGATATTTCAACTGCTTTAAACTTTATGTTATTCTCTTGCAAACCTTCCTTTTCACTGTAAGCCCTTTCTGGATAAATCCCTGATGGACCAAGTCAGTGGCAAAACTCATCAGTATTTCACCTTTCAAAGTTTGTTGTAAGCTTTCACAAATGGAGAAAGTGGGTGATGATGTTCAGAGAAACAAATGTGCAAATTTCTACACACCACATGAGAAATAAAATCAAGTAATTAATCTTTTCCCTATTTTTGGCACATTTTGAAGGAGTCATTTTTCTTGACTTAGTCTTCAACACTCATGCAAACTCCCGGCCATGTTATGATTTCCCTTCTTTGACAGTGAGCTAGGGAAAAGACATGCATAACATTCAGATCAGGACACCAACTGACACTGCAAGTACTCTTACCGCTTTGACCTTCAGCTCCTCTTCCACACTGACTCACACATTACATTACCCATCAGGCAGCAAAAAGCACTCTGCTGACAAAAGCTGCTTTTCACTTACGCTCAAAGTGGTGAAAATATCCTAGGTAAAAGGTCTTTTTTTCCCTTTACTTATGATGAATGCCAAAGAAAATTGAACAAAAAAGGAACAATTTCTTAGGAAGTACCTGATTTTTGACACAGCTCTATTTTCTGCTTGATTTAATGGGAGGCAAGAAAGTGGCAAATTTAACAGCAAACTTGAAAATAGTCATTACATCGGTTTGCTGACCAGTTAGTTTGGCAGTGAATGACCTAATTTGCTCCCTAAGACTCTCCTCTGTTTGATATCACAAGAAAAGTCTGAGTGTTAAATGTGCATCTCATTACATTATGCAGCACAGGCCTCCATAATGTGATGAGCTGTGACATGAAGTTAAAAAAAAAGTCATTTGTGCTTCTGCTAAGACCATGTGTTACAATATTTTAAAAGTCTGCAAACACAGGTGCCTCAGAAGTCACAATGCTGTCTTAGAAAGGCACTGACAGAAACTGTCCTAATTCTGGCCTTAACTACTGCTTAGTTTCAGTTTTTAAAACATTTCCTGTTTAGTTCCTGGTCTATATATGCGGAAAACTCTCATTCAAATACAGTTGTCTTTTCATTCTATTCTAAGAATGAAACACTCTATATCCATCCCGCAACTGATTTAAAGTGGGGAGAGACCCACTGACTTCAGATTAATAACAGATAGACATGGCTGTCTCCATTTTGCAGCCTCAACTTCCAAAGACATTGTTCAGGGCTGGATTCTGACGCTGGCTATTCTGCCCTAAACTGAGGATGACTCAGCTGAGATGAATGCTACTTAGACTTGCATGGGCAAAGTTAATATTTTGCCTTCAATTTACTCTGGGGTTGAACTCTTACTGTCTCAGAGCTGATGGGGAGTTACCTAAAAAGTAGCAAGAAAGCTGTGCTAAGAAACTCTATATTTCATCTTCTGGGATATTTGCTAAGGATCTCATGTAATTTCTTATTTGTTCCTCCATTAGGTAGATGAAGACTTCCAGCTCAGCGTACCACCATTCATACATTTTTCTTGATGTCTATTCAGCACAAATAGCACATTTAATTGAATGGGGCATGGATGGGTTTAAATGGAGAACTGCCCAAAAGCTGGCAGATTTCTGTGGAGAGCTCTGTGTGTGCATATGTATGTGTGTGACGCTGAGGGGTGACAGAGTGT
>VXBA01004302.1:2800612-2835262 GCA_013399895.1 Serilophus lunatus
ACAGAGTGTCCGGATAAAAAGAAGGCTCTACTCTGCAAATATTTGACCAGCTGACTCTCTGCACCCCATGTCTGGTCTTGCCTCACCAGCCCACCCCACTCCTTTCATTGTTTTCCACCCTACAGGAGAGGGAAAATCTGCCATGAAATGTCCCTTCCCGATGGAGATCTGGATTAAAAGGGTATTATCCCACCTATTTTCTTTCAATCAAGTTGCTTTAAAAATCTGAAGTGTAAAGAGATGTGAATATTCATTGGGCTATTACTATAGAGCCAGCTCCTGAAGCCTGGACTCAGTCCTTCCTCCGTCAGGGAACATTAACTCAGTAAAATACTGCCCGCCACAGAGTGCCATCATGATGTCTGGCCCTGAAGAGCTGCAGGCAGAGACCAGCCTGGGGCAGGAGGTGTCCAGGGTTCCTGGACCTGACATGCAGCCTTTGCTATTGCGATCAGTGCTGTTGCTGTGCAAACTACCCCACACAAGAAACAAGATATGGCTGGAAGAGAAGTTTGAAGCAATTTTATGAGAAAAAAAGGCAATTTCAAATTAAGAAAGCCTTGAAATATCTTGAGCACATTAGCAGTCAGATTGCATTGTGTTAAGAACCTGGTGCTGCTTCAGTAGGAGGTTCAGAGTCTGGAAGTGAAAGCAAAGCAGAAAGAGACCTGTATCTCACATTGTTATTTAGCACCAAAATCCTCATCAGAGTAATGGGCCAGGAGGGAATATTTCATAACACAGTGATGGATATGTTCTATAAAACAAAGCAAGCTACTAACGCACCTTTGCACTCACAAGTCCCAGTAATTAAAATACATTACCCTGGAATGAAGTGATCATCATCAGAGGGGAAAAGAAAGCATCTAACAGAAGCTGCTGTAAATTCCTTTAATTCTGAATTGTGCATATGGGAGTTTCGTTGAAGGGAATACTTTTCAATTATGATATCATTCTCTGTTTTGCCTATGAATGGTGGTGAGCTTGTTCTAGTGGATTGTCAAGTGACTTCAGGAAGCTGGAGAAAAACCAAACGAAAAGAAAACCTAAGCAATTCCTCCCCTGATATATACAGGAGTGGCTTTTCCTTCCAGCCAGTTATGTGTTTATCTTTTCTTCATTCTTCCTCTTTGAAAAAAGCCACTTCTCTTCTGAGGTCCAAAAGCTCTGACTTCACTCAGTTTTTGCCTCATTAAATACTGGAGGAAGTCTAGTGTCTGCAGTCCTTGCTATATTCTATGTGTTGTTTGTGTCTGGGAGTGAAAGATGAGGCAGAGAGCCATAGATGAAATCCTGGTCACATTAAAGGCAAGAGGAGTTTGCCATTGACTTGTATGGGGTCATGGTTTTGCCCTGAGTCTTTTGTTTTCATTTTGTACAATGCCAAGCAGCCTGTCAAAGCTGATACCTGATCGGTTCATTAGGCTGACACGATCAGATACAATTTCACCAAATCAAAACTGTTGGGATCTGCATGGAGTTTAGCCCAGAGAAAACAGCCAATTTTATCACAAAACATTCATACCTTTATGAAAATATGCAAGTGGTTTCTAGTACAAATAAAAGCCAAAAACACAGCTATAAGTTTTGAAACCAGTTCAGTTTTGCACAATGATATAAAGAAAGCTGAGGTTGCAAATTGTGAACTATGAAACCTATGGCCTTTATGACAATTTTTCACAATGTAAACCCCGAGATTTGACTATCATTACCCTGACTTTATACCAAAGCAGTTTGGAGCTCTTCATCTTTTCTGGGACCAAACACATACAAGTAATAGGAAGAGTAATATCTGCACAAGTTTGGAAACAGTGAACACTGTTTCAGCACATCTGTGAATCTTGTTTGGACATAGAAATTAATTACCTAGAATTGAGTCACGACACAAAAACAGCTTTCAGATACTTTCTTCAGTATAATATACTATTTCTATAGATACTTAAGCTCTACATGTTTTACACAGTTTCCATATATGTTTGAAATTTTTGCTGCAACATCTCAGAACACACGAGTACAAATTGTACTGTATTTTTTCCAAATAACAAAATAAAGCCTGAAGTAGGTATCTTTGTTTCAGAATTACACGTCTTCAGTAAGGATATCCTCAGTCTAGTGAGTGTTGTCCTCTTCAGAGGATAACACGATTTCACTAATGTAAGTGATATCTTTTCAATAACAGCTCCATCCTGTAGAAATTATAAGAGTGAAAGAATCTCTAAAACCTGAAGATTTAAAGCAGCATTTTAATTTAGTTTTTTTAATCTACTTCCCAATTTTTTACTCTGAACCAGCAAAGTAAAACCAGACATTCCCCAGCATGGTTGACAGAACAGCTTTGAGGAAAGGCTGAATTTTACAGGATGTATCAGTACAGCAGTTTTTAATGAAGATGAAAATTTCAGTAAAGGTGAAATGAAACTTTTCACACTGTCAGCCTTGATAGAGCCACAGCATAAGATCCCATGTAGGGAAAGCTACTGACAGAGGCGAGTGGTAGCTCAGGCTGGGAGGGTCTGTGGGGTTTGGGCATTCTGCCAATAAATTTGCATAATGGTGAGGCTAAAAGCCTGAGTGTATTCACTTTTACCCTAATTTTAAACATGAGTAATTGCCTTCCAATGAGTGGAGTTACACGCATGTAGAACTAATGCAACAGGGAAGACTGTGCACATTATGAGGAAGGATGCTTATATAGAATAATAACCCCTTACTGATCATTCCCATATTTTTAAAACTGAACTTGGGCTGAACCTCTCTTAAGGTTACAAAATGTTCTGGTAACTTATGTCCAAGCCTTCTGCATTTTTGGCTCCTGACCTAGATAAGGACTGAAAGCACAAATAATCAGTCTAAGGGTTGTTCTCACAGTGTTTCTGCTTTAACCAGAGAGGAAGGAGTGGGAATCTCACCAAGTTACCTGTTTTCAGATGACTTCTAGCCCTATTTCCAGACCTTCAGAGTCTGTAAGAAAACCCTGAAGTGGAGTACAGCCTATTCTGCTTCTCTCCACCTCCTGCCTCAGTTGCTGAGTCTTCAGCTATCTCTCTAGAGGTATCCAGAGGAGTGGAGATCTGCCTGGTGGTTCTCTTGCTGTATGGACCATGAGTCTGTCTCAAGGAATGCCCTGCAGGCATCATGCACATCTGATGTGACTTCAGTGTAATTCTCTGTTTGGTGCACATCTTGTCAAACATCACTGAGATCTCAATCTGAATTTCTTTGGAGGAAATAAAAACATACTTATGTGCTGTTCTCAGTCAAGTTCCAGCTACAGAGGCTTTAAATAATTGTTCACAGACTTCTATAAAGTATGTTTACTCTGTAACAAAACTTTTTAATTCTTTCCCCTATTTGCCTTCCCTTGAAATCCATTTGTCTCCTAGTTTGAAAATCATGCCTTTTTATTTTATTTTTTCTTTGTTCCTGGGATCATGGGATGCAGGTTCTTACAGGGAAGCAGACATGGATAGTGCAGAAAGTCAAAACAGTCAGAGTCATTTGGAAGTCCTGAATTTGTCTCACTCATGTCAGCCACAAAATCCTAATTTCTGGTTTGGATTGCCTCTTCTCATATAACCGGGAAAGGGGACTGTGAGGAGAAATCATGTTTACCAGGAGGCTTCATATGAACAGAGGTAATACTTCTTCTTCTGCACAGATTTCATGCCTTAGCTACCTTTTCTTTACCCCTTTTGTCTGTTTTCTCAACATTTTGCCCTGAAAAAATCTAGAAGATCCATACCATGCATTGTGATTTGTTCTGTCTTGTAATTTCCAAGAAATTTACAAAAAATCTGATAGTTGCTCTTTGAGAGATAGAAAGATGAATCATTTTACAGATGAACGTACATTTTTGCCCATTAATTGAATTTTGGGGCCTTGTAAATCTATAATAGCACTGTTACTTTGGTAATATAGAAAGGATGATAGCGTTGCTAAAATTGACTCTATGACTAAGTTGCGAATACTTACACCCAAGAAGAATCCCTTACTGTGTTATTTGCACAGGGTGTGCCTGTATAAAAGCGAGTTGATACTTTGACCATGTAGCTTGTTTTGGACAAGACCTATTGGCTTCATGTAGGCAATAATTAATGTTTATACCACAACTTGAATTTCTTTTCTACCTGCCTGTGTTTTCCTTCCAAGCCTCTATTCTGATCACACTGCTGGCCTCAATGTCCAGAACATGGCTGGGGCTGAGTCCAATGCAATTATCACTGCGAGTTATTTCAAGCATACGTTCATTATCACTGTTTTGTACAGAACACACTCAAGGAGAACCAATTGATTTCATAGCACTGACTAAGGCACAATACAGATGTCTCTCAGTGGGAACAACTGCTGGGTAAATTCTTTTGCTGATTAATAAACTGAGTTTCAGGAGGGACACTATTTATCATTCAACTACTACTTTGTTCCCCTCCTATAACATAAAGAAAGTGTAAATAGATCTTTTAAAAAAGACTCCAAACTTCACTGCTTTTCATTAAAAGCAAAACCTTTGTTATTAACTAGCCCAAATTTAAAAAAAAAATAAAATGCATTAAAACAGAAGCACATACTTTCAGGAAAAAGTGAAGTTTATCTAAAACGAATAATGGGGTTTGTCTCCTCCCCTCTATTTCACTGCAACCTGGAAATTTGTTTTTAAGTTTAGTCCAGAAACGTTTTGTCTGCAGTACTTGGGTTTAAATTTTTAATTCAGCAGACGTGAGTTTGTGGGGTTTTTTTCATTTTTTTTATAGTTGCCCCAAAATTGCATCCTTCTATTTGAATTTGTCCCACCAAAATACACTTACTAGTTTTAAATCGCCAAGATATGTTCAAGTGGTGTAACACATTTGCTTAAATACGTAAGATGGTAAGTTAAAAATCTATACTAGTTTCATCTTTGTACAGCTTCTTTATTTTGATGTAGTGTCTCAAGGTAGTGTGTCAGTAATAACACTAGCTTTTCAAAAACTCTTTTCTTAGATGCCTTCCTGCAACTTCCCATAAAAGCAGCACTTTACAAAATTATGCTGATGGGTTTTTTAGAGTAATTGCAATACCTGTGTCTAGCAATGTTGTCCACAGTAGAAATTTTGTAGCTGGCACTTCATTATTAGCATTTTGATTGCACCAAATTTATCTTGAGATGAAAAGCAAACATCATTATCCTCACTGGAATGCAGTATACTTACTTTGCTCTGTAATTACAGGTCTGATCATTACCATTGCCTTTCCTCAATGACCCAGGAGTAGTAGAATATGGAGGTAGGATTAGAGTAGTGTGTGATTGATGATGGCTGCTTTCATTACTTTATGTAGTATAAGTGATCACCTAACAGATGGATTTCATCACTATGTAACATATAAATTCCAGTATATGATAAATTTCTGTACCTCCAGTGTATTGCAATATTCTTTGCAAAAATAATGTATAATTTTAGTCAGAACACTCATTAAGTTACAGTTAATGTATTTTATTACACAGAAGAGCCTTTTTATCTTACGTTATTTTTTAATATTATTGTACAGTTGTTTTTTTTAACATCAAAAGATAACAAATACTTTTGGGTAAAAAATGCAAGCCTAGAGAAGATATTACTAGATTTTTCATGTCCTTGTGGCTTAGAGATAGCTGTTTGGCCTGAGAGCTTGTCAAGAAGTTTTACTATTATTTGTTATATACAAGTAGACCATTCTCTTTTGCCTAACTATGAAGAACAGATCTTGACCTCTGCTCTGGGAAGACCAAATTAAATAGACAACTAAGGATTCTCCCAATGAAACAGTTTTTATAACTCAAGGTTGTTCCTAAGAGTTGTTCTGGTATAAATATCTGTAATCAACTCTGTAAAGATGGATCAAAGTTCTCCAGTAGAAGTAAAGCAGACTCTCTGTGCTCTGCAATCTGTTTCTGGACTGTGAGTATAAATTAAAAAATGCAATGAGTACATATTAAAAAATGTTAAAAGAACATATTTACTGATCTGCCAAGATCTGATCCTTAAAAGTGTTGTTTATCCTACTTTCCTTCTTTCAAAAGCTTTCAATGGGTATAAAGAGGATCATTCATGAACTGCACACTGAGGTACAATTAAAAAAAATTAGGACAGCATATTAGTAAAATTTCCTATATTACTAGCTCCCTAAAACATAATCATTTTCAACAAGTGAATCCTTACATATTTTGAAGACATTAGCTTGGTTTCCCTTGCTTCTCTCATACAAGCCCAAAGTCTTACAATCTCTGTTCATTGTTTAATCTTCTGCAGCCTCTAATAACAGGATCAATATATTCACTAGCAACAAGAGTAGGTCTTTGAGTTCAAGGTGTAGAAATGTTCAGTTATGCTCTAGGGTTCTCTTAGGTGTATCTGAGTACATTAAAAAGTGTTTTTAATATAAAGACCTTATTGTCCTTATTTAGCAACTTCAAAGCAGTCTTCAGAATACCCTAATGAGAAACAACAGAAATGAGAAACATCAAAAATCAGTTAAAAAAAATCTCAAAAAAAAAAAAATCTCAGCAGTAATGAGAAACATCAAAAATGCAAAATTAATTGGATTTTGGTCAATCAAATTTCTTTGTTAGGCCACACATAGCAGAAGTTCCAATTCATTACTCAGTGAAGACCAAGACAAGAGCTATCAGACCTTAGTACAACCAGAAAGGTTCTGCTAAATAGTAAGAGGGACTACTCTGAGATGACTGTGTAACTCGTCTAAAATAGCTATTCACATCAGCTTCTTCAGCTCTTCATTAGCATCCATCAATTTTGAGAAAAATTTAGTCAAGTAGGCAAAAGTTTACTGTTGATTTTACCCAGTATCAAGAAAAACAGATCCATCCCCTCTTCTACAGGTGACTTCACCAGAAAAGCTGATTGCAAAAGAGTAGACCATTGGCAGAGCAGAAAGCAGCACAAACTAGTCCCCAGAGGTTGGTGGTTGTCTTTGTGATCTTCAGACTCTTCCTATGCAATCTGAGGAGCAGGGGTACATTGCAATTTAACACAAAGGCAAACACAATCAGAAGACACTATATTGCAGAAGCAGGGAAGAGTTCCCAAGTCTAATGACACTGCCCTGTTTTTTATATATGAAGGAGCCACAGATTTGGTAGGGTACCACATGTTTAAGGCAATTGAATTTTCATTAGGTTTCTAACAAAAATATTTTATAAATGTCTTTAAATGAAACAAAGTTCACACTGGAGTAAATTTTGCTGCTATTAGGATTTCACAAAGGAATGATATAATCCAGCATAGTGTGAGTCCCCTCTGAGCTTTCTCAGAGAACCTGAAGTACTTATATGCTTCCTTAATGCTGTTTCTTTTACAGATCTTCTCTCATGACCATTAGAAATTTACACAGGAATATTGCATAGATTTAAAATGCCTTTAATGTGCTTGAAAAAAATACATGGGCATCTTTTATTCCTCCAGAAAATTAATCCATAAGTTGTTGCTGACTTTGGCTGACCTTCATGCAAGTGTTTCATGATCAGTATGGAATGTGGGATGTCTATGTCTGCAAAATCTTTTGTTTGAAAATATAGTCCAATAACATTGATTTATGGTGATGTCTACTCTCTAAACCCTTATGAATACTGTGTTCAGAATGAATGAAATAGTGACAGTACATCACTCTGTGTGAGGTGAGCAGTCTTGAAGCCTGAATCACACTTACATGTCTAAGTTATCTAAGCTATCATGAAAGTTCAAAAATGCAGTTTGTATTTCTGAACTTCTTTGTAAATAAATGGTTTATTACTGGCTTCAACATTTATATCTTCTGCATGTGTATTCAATCTTGTAAAAAAGTACAAAATAGTTCAAGAGAAGTTTCACAGTGAACAAGATTTTTAAAAGACAGCAAGAATTAAGGATTTTATTGTTTGCACTTAAGTGTGTTTTAAAAAACCTTTTCTAATTGCAATATCATCATATGCACTGAAAAAAAAACAAACCAAACCAAGACATTGACACGGAAAATTGACAAATCTGGGAGTTGAATTGAGATCTATGTTTTTGCAGGTTTATTATTTATTTCTTTGTGGATGTATGTCTATGTAATTGCATTGTTTTGTTTTTTTCTTGAAAAGAAAAATCATGTGATACTTTGCTTTGAGTTCCCCTGACTTTCACAGCAAGCAGCAATAAGGTGAAATCCTAATAATTGATGGATAGCTCTCTACTATATGTCCCAAGAGAACAAACTGAAAAAGCCCACTACTGTAACGGTGCTGTCTGAAGGCCATTTAAAAGCAGCTTATTAGTTGAACTGAGCAATAGAAAAGTTTGCAGTTAAACTGTTTTTCTTGTAGGTATTTCCACTACATTGGTAAACTCCTGAGTGGTTTAACACATAACAGAAACATAAAAAAATGAGGAGATACAAAGGGACCAGTTTTCCAGGAATTATCCATTAGATAGCAATTTTATGAATACACCACTGTAAGAATAGTACTAGTGTTTTATTTGTGGAAGGTATATGAGGATGAGATTCAAAATGTGTTATGCAAACACAATGTGAGCAAATCCAGTCCCACACATTGTTAATCTTGCTGAGTTCACATAATGAAATCAATCAAAAAACGTAAAATTAAAGCATTTCTGTTCAATTTCCCAATCCATATTTAGAAGAATAACATTCTTATTTGATCCTACCCAGATATACAAAGTCTATCTGCTTTGTAAGAATCCATCAATGTCTGCTCATAAATTTGCATTCTAGATGGATAGATGAAAGAACTAGAAATGGGTAAAATCACCACAGGCTTCTCAAGGCCACGTTGTGTTCTGTCCTGTCCAAGAAGACAAGTACATGCTATGAATAATCACTTGCTAGACTTTAAATCAAATTTTTCTGTTTTTCCTTCTAGGCCATACCCTATTTTCCACTCAGTCTATAAAAAATACCAGCAGGCAGTTACTACAGACCAGACATGAATGCCCTGTGTATGGGAGCAAATTATAGTTCCCCATTGCAATGTCATTTCAGTTTCATTCCTTGAAATACATTATAGTTGACTCTGGGTTGATATTAGATGGAATATCATTATATGATAAAATAAGACCTCTAAAGATATTATACATCATTTAGTATGAAATTCTTACTTAATCTTCGTTTTTTCAGACTCCAGGTTTACAATGACAATAGAATTTTTAATGGACAACTCAGGGAAAATCGTAGTCATCTGGTATAACATGAGGACAGTACAGAGCAAGAAGTACACCACCAGAAACAAACACAAGCAACTTAGATTTTCCTTTGCTAATAGTGGAATATAAAGCCGTAATGAGCTCTGCTTTGCAAGCAATTTTTTATCATGTTTTGAAACTTTGGACTGGGGTTGTTTTGACATTTATTTCTTAGGAATTACCTTCTTGGCTAGAAGACATAGAATGCCATACAAAAACTAGGCAAAATTTATCACAGAAGACATTCTTTTCTTCCAAACTTCCTCTTCCTCACATGGAATCTATTAATGCTTCATTTAAGATTCTTGAGTACATGGGACACAATCTGTTTTCTTTATATTTATCTTTGACCCTATCATAGGCAATGTACTTAATGCCAAAGCTGATATTCCTTGTAAAATGTGTCAAGAGGTTCAGTACATTCAGCCTGAGGGAAATAAATTTTATATATAAATGGGAATGTGTAAGTTGTAAAATTTTATGCAGTAATTGAATATGTTCTGTTTAAAGTCATTTTAAATATACAATAGCAAGGCTTACTATAAAGGGAATTAGAAAGTTGTGCAACAAAAAGAGGGAAGACAAAAGAAGAGGACACAAATTTGGAACATAAGTGTCCTTATCTGAATTTATGTTTCAGCTCCCCAGCTCCCAATTATTTAATAGGTTTTGGGTTTTATCTGAAAGAAAAAGCGAAAGAATGAGTTGCTTTCAGGTTTTGTTCTAAAAGTGAAAAAGATAAGAAATCAAGTTCAATCTGATGCCTACCAGCTCATGGCAAGGAAATTACGGGTTTGTCATACCCTGGTAAACCAGTAACATGATTCTCATTCCAAGGTCTAAATATTTTTTGTCTGTTGACAACAGATTATAAATTGGCAAGATATTTTCTGCTTCTGGACTCTGGTCAAGCAGACTACTTTCAACAGGGCTTTTGACAGAGACTGACTGTGGCTGAGATTATATCAGGTGATCCTGAAAGAAAGGGTCTTTTGAAAGATTGAGACTGTCAAGAGTAGAGATCTCACACATGCAGAAGAAAAGTGGATCAATAAGCAACACGCAGGCTATGAAGACATTTTCATTTTAGAAGATGGTAATTAATTTCCAGTTGAAAGAGAAAATAGGGAAATTTGAGCCATTGAAAATCAGCACAAGAAAAAAGTGGCATTTTAAATGGAAATGAGCAGCTAAAGTGGAAAAAAAATCTCTTAGTGAACTTGAAAGTGAATGAGAAGTTTGTTAAAAAAATTGGAAGTAAGCAAATTTCTCAACAGTTCCAGTTATTTGTCAGAACACTAGAAGCTGAAGAAGCAGCATAGGAAAAGAATCCAACAAACTGATATTCTTCGAATACTATTTTAAATCTAGAATATATTGTAAAGATCTCATTGAGCCACAGATCAGGTTTGCTTGGCACGGTCTTGCAGCCTGTTAAAAGGAAAAGAATGCTTTCGGCAGCCTCCAGCTTCAGGGGTGAGTCACTGTACACCTAATGGATAGACTTGAACAGAGTCAAGCGTTTAAGCTGTGTCACAGCCACCTGCTCTGCCTGCAAAGCCAGGATTGCTCTGCCCATTTCCACCTTTCTCCCCATGATGCAGTTGTAGGATCTCAGTTTCAGGAATCTCCAATATACCACCAAGTGATCAGGGGCAAAGTGCAGCCTTACTTGGAAAAAAAGTACATAGAACTAAAACAGACTTTTGTTTTTTCCACATTTGTGTAAGTGTGCCAACCGGACACTGCTTATTTCAACACCAAAAATGTCTCCATGTCTTTGTCCAAAGAATGACATAATTTTTTTTTTCACTAGAAGAAGTTAGGAGGAGTTAAACTGATGGTAAATAAACCTACCCAATTTATAGACAAAGCTGTATGGTAGTTTCAAAACATTGAACCATTCTGCACGGTCATGCATAGTGATTAATTAATCACTCTTTTACACTTTAATCAAAGCAAATATAGGCATCTCATCTTGTTTTATCCAAGTAAGTAAAGATTTTTCTTCCCAGTATAACCTCTTTACACAATAATGTAACACAATTATTTTTTTCATGTGTCTCATCACCAGTTATTTCAGTGTAATAATAACTTGAATAGAGCTCTCTATCAACATAGTAAGAGCCATAACCCGGTTTACTAAATCTTTTTGGGGGAGTTACCTAGCTCAGAACACAGTCATTACTCCATCTATTTTTTCTTTGCATAAATCTTTGTATCTGTCTCATTAACAGCACAATTTAGAGTTACTTTACATGAAAAACAGTCAATTTCATTAATATCAGATGGCTGTAACAGACAAGAAATGACATTATCACTGTATAAAAACCAAGCATTTTCCTGTATGGAATGAGCTTTATAACAGAATATTTACCATGTCTGAGGGATACCATCAACTCCATAGGAAACACAATTTGAACAATTTTCTGAAAGTTGCTCAGTAAGGGGATGAGAGAATAAAACAGAGTTCCTAGGTACCATAACTGACATTTCTTTGCTTCACTCATTAGGTACTATTTCTTAATTTAATTTTTTATTCTTTCTAATACTGTCTGAAGTAATCATAAATTATTGGATAAAAAAGAACAATAAAAACCTGGTTATTTCTTATCTAGTAATTATGATTTTATTCCATGAATGAGTGTATTAATCAGTTTCCTTTCCCCCAGCTACTTTTCTTTCATAATTGTGCTTGTGCTGGAAAATGGTTGGGATCTTAAATTACTTCAGGGTTTTCCTCCCTTCGGAAGACAGCTAGCTATTTATAGACACTGAGTCTAGCACCACAGTTTTGAACGTCTACCTCCATGAGGAGGCTGAAGTCATTGTCAGACCCAAATGTAGGGAGGGAGAATAAAACTGTTCTGTCTCAAATGTAGGTCTCATCTAATCTGCAGTCTAACTATTAACTATTTTTTTAGCAGATATCCGACATAAATTTATGATATCTGGTGTTTGTTTGAGATTAAAAATCAGATTAGTTAATCTGAAGCACATGGAGTATATCCTAAAAGGCTTCACCTTGTATTATGTTGATTCACATGTCATGTCTTCTATCAGCAGATATTCATAATCAGGAATTGGATTATATTTCAGTAGTAACTATAGGTATTGAAATAAGTAATTAAAACACACTTTCTCTGATAAAAATTTTATTTCAACTATATACCTAATGTCATTAGTTTTGATTGTTTATAGAGATGGACACAGAAGCCTTAAATAAAGTACTCTCAAACCCATAGAAAATTGGAACATCAGTTGTGTCTTCCTGTTCTTCTGTACTGTAGTGTTCCTAATGACTACTGCTCTCCAAAAATTGTATTTAAAGAAAGATAGTGCTGTTTTTTAAACTGTGTTGCAAATAAACCATCAATATTGTCTTACAGCTTACAGGAATTCATGTTGTGTAGTAAAGTCAGAAGTTAAGAGTTATTCAAGATTTCATAAAGGATCTACAAGGGTAGCATGCAACACAAAACACTGCCAGATTCCACAAACATGCAAATACAGTAACACTTAGTGATGTTATATCTATGTTCACAGTATCCTGGTATTATATCTTATGGTGTTTAAGAAAAGATACGTAACAAGGATGTAATTACTTAAAGTAACTAAATAACAAATAGCTCTAGCGTTTCAGACCTAATATACCCTCCCAGGTATAGTGAAGGCACTTAATGGTTTGTGCTCAAGCTGTTCACATCTACTGTTCTAAACTGTTGCTCTGCATGAGAAGTTGTGGATGTCTCATCCCTGGAAGTGTTTAAGGCCAGGTTGGATGGAGCCCTGAGCAACTTGGTATAGCAAAAATGTCCTTGCCCATGGCATGGGGTTTTGAACTAGAAGATCTTTGAGGTCCCTTCCATCCTAGGACATTATATGATTCCATGCTTCAAAATAGTTACAGCTATTTTATTCCCAAAATAGCTTCTGTTGGCTTAATTTTGAGCACAATGGAACTTTGAGCCTTTGGATAATGACTTCACTATAGATCCTTGAAGAGAGAAAACAGTCTATTAATTTGCTGCAACATCCTAAATTCTCCAAAGACCATAGTTAGAGGATGATTCATTGCAATCTCAATCATTTTAGGAATGTGGGAAGACCAGCACTTTTATAGAACAGTGCATGTTTCTATGGTATGGTGTGTTAATGTCTGCCTCTAAGCATTGAGCCATAAATTAATTATGTATCTTGCTATTCTTAACAGATATGTTGGCCTCTCTTCTTCTTACAGGCTAACAGGGACCATCCATCTGATTGTGCTTTATTTTAAAATAGTGGGATTAAAAGTTCAGTAATCAGAAGTATGGAGTAAGTCCTGAAATTGATACAATTTTATATGAGTATAGGAATTTACATACATACATGTACACACATTTTTTCTAATAAATATATAGACATATACAGTAGGCATTTCTCAGAGAACTGATATGTGTTATTATAGTGACAATATCATGATTTCATTAACATGTGTTAAGGAAATGCTTTTTTTCAAAGTATAGGAAGGAGGAATTGAATATATAGAAAGTATATTCTTTCCGCAAAAAAGAAAATAAAAAGTTCAAATTTAATAAATCAGGACTTAACCCAGGATGCCAGTTTAGATTTTTGAACAAATACATAAGTGAACTATGTTTACTTATTTCAGCATTCTAATTTCATATAATTTCAGAATTACTATATTTCCTTGGTGATCAAAGTAATTGACCAGATCTAGCTACAATATTCCATAGGATTTGCAGACCAAAAGAGAACCTATTTTTTATATAAAATGAGAAACTTGTGACCCATTTTTTTCAAAGCTGGCTGAATGTTCTATGACAGTACTTAGGTGGTCTTCAAAATATCTAGAACATAGAATATTAACTTTCATTAACCATCAGATCTACAGATCTTCTATTACATTTGTATCTCTAACAGGAGTGAAACTAGGTTTCTTTTGAACGCCATTTAATTACAACTGAGGTGAAAAATTGAAACAGAGTCTTGAGGTAAAGGGTGACAGTATCAGAAATTGTAGTCTGGAAATCTATGTAAAGGAAACACAAAGCTATTCATTCTGAAAAAAAAAAATAAAAAAATAAAGTGACCCTCATCCTCTCAATGGTTCCAAAGGAATAGGTAGAATGTAGAAAGGAAGGAAGGAAGGAAGGAAGGAACAACAGACTTGCCTGAGGGAAGGAGAATCATATTGTAGAGACGTGTTTTAATGCTTTACTGCTTGCAAAATTGCCTTTTCAGATAACACACATGAATGGAATTTATAGTGTTTCATTCTTTAATACAAACCATGCTTTTTGCTTTTATCAGCTCCATCCTGCATTTGTTGAGATATTCAGCTCATTTCCCTCTCAACACATTCATTGCAAAGTCGTTTTGGACAGGAGCAGCAGAGAGGGAAATATTTTAAATCCATGCAACATTAGAGTTTAGTACAGCTCTGGAAACTATAGACTACTTTTTCAAATAACTTCTTTTACTGTAGCTTTCTAGAACAGAGCTAACTGTAGTGCACTCACTGAGAGGAGCATCCCGTTGGTTTGCTATCTGAGTGAGACAGAATTGGCAACATAAATAACCCAATAAAATTGAGGCTTGGGTATAACTTTCTACCCTCATAGAAAACAAGAAGGTTTAAGTTGTAGTCAAAACACGAGCAGTATTATTCATCATTTCAAATTTTCCTTACACTAAGACATTCAAAGAAAATTTCCTGCTCTTTGAGTTCAACAGAAAATATTGATCTGCTGTAGAATTACCTTTACACACGTGGGTTCACACATACACCTCTTTTTGCAACAATCTTAATTAGCACCTTTTTTTGGCTGTTACCTATTTACTGCTCCTTAGCGATATGGGAAATTCTCTCTTTTTGGTATAAAGGAAGCCTGAGGAGAATTAAATCTTTGGCTGTATTAAAAATCCAGGTACTTTGAAGTTGAAATGGAATTCCCCAAGAAGCAAATGTCTATCTAGAAATTCAGTATTTTTCATCACATACCATAGTGAACATAATGACGATTCTTTCAAAACTTTCAATTAAACCATTTTTCACTTCTCTTTTTACTCTGTTTTGGAGGCCGGACTTCAATTTAAAACAAATTTTCAAATAAAAATCATTAAAAAAGCTTGCCAAATGTTTCAGTTTGAATCTGTCAAAACAGAATTTTCTGACCTTAACAGAATGTCTTTTTCTTCCTGAAATAAAATTGTCGAATTTGTCAGGTTTCTGTAAAACATTTTACTTGGATGCATTGGCATTTTATAATCTCTGATAAAATGTTCTGTCAAAATATTCCCGACTCGCCCTATAATAAGGCAGTAGAGATTTCCAACAGTTGAAGACAGGTCTTTTTTTGTTCAGATACAGCCATTACAAGAAGAAATATGTACATACAATATGAAAATATTCTATATAGACCCTTGTTTTTATTACTCTTTGTTATAGTTTTCTTCTGTATTAAAATTAAACATAAGGATGGTAATGTTCTCCTTATATTTGCAGTAATAAATTTAAGTTTCTTTGTAGAAACATTAGAAAACAGAAACCACAAAAAAACCCCAAATCCCTGCCCAATATGTTAGCACAAGCATGTTCAGCTGTTTAGGGAAAGTCTTTCTGGAGGAGGCCTTAGTTTTTTCATTCTTTACAAAACTGCGTATTATAAAAATATAAAAATAAAAAGCTGTAAAATAAAAGCTTACAGTAATAACATCAGTAATTTAAAAATTCAGTCACATAAGTATGAGAATCTGTTAAAATGAGCAAATTGTTTTCCCTGAATAAAAAATTTCCTTTGGTATATTAAAATCTCACATTTTGGTGGTATTTAAAAATTATGGCATGCCATTTATATGGAAATAAACCTGATAACGACTATGCCACTAACACTTCCAATGTCGTGCCTTTCCTGGTCCTCTGCTGGAATTATTATGCTAAAGTTCCATCTGGTTTTGGTGTCAGAGGACTCCAGCAGAGACTGGCATAATTAAAAATCTGTAAATATTTTATTTTTGCTATATGAACTTTTAAATTTTGTATTGAAATTGATGAGCAGCCCTCAAAGTCACACTACCTTAAGAGAGAAAGTTGCCAAAAGATGACAGAAGACAGTAGGAAAACGAGCAAACAGAACTGGGCTAAAGAATTTAAACCTCTCTCCATAAACCTTTTTTATTATCTTTTTCTCTAGAAGTCTTAGTGTAATATTAGGTTTAGAGGCCAATTTAGACTTTATCTTGGATTGGAATTATTGGGAAAGAGAAGGGTAGAAAGGCTGGCATTTCTGAGGCTGTGCAGCATGATGAGGACCAGCTGCACAGGCCATCATTCTCAGCTTTGCAGTCTCTTGCCCTGGCTGAATCATGGAAGGGACAAGACATTCCTTCTGTTCATACTCATGCTCAATACCTCATGAGGCATTAATATAAGCCAGCTAGCACTGATTTTGTAGCACACAGACTCTGAACAAATGAAAGTCGTTAAAAGCATAATTTGGAAGGATGTTTATACAGATCTTATCACTGAGAAATGAAGTTAGCAAATGCATATAGTAAGAATCTGCTAAATGAAATTGTTTGAAAACTCCTAAACAGGTTCATTCCTCTAAGAGATTAGAAGGAGTTGTTTGGGGTTCCCAATTCAATTAATAATATGCTATTTCGAATGTTTTGTTCTGCTAATAGTTTTACGATATGTTGTTCCCTGTTTTCGATACATACCATCTTTTATCCCAGCTACCAAAATTCTACTTCCCAGCTGTTTTCCAGCTGATGCTTTTAAACCCATTTAGCAGGCAGTCTAGTGAGTTGCTGAAGACCTGGTCAAAATTTCCTCTACCTTGCCTAATATCTATCTGGAGATGCCAGTAAAACTCAACTTCTTTTCTTCCTGCTTGGCAGACTGATTCACAGCTTCCTCTCATTTGTTCCAGTGAAATCCAAAGAGGTTAAAAGAAAACAAGATTTGAAAAGAGCTGTGAGGAGGTAGGTTTTGATGAGGATGTGCACAGCAATGCTAAGGGAGGGAAGAAAAGCAATGAAAAGCAAGCATTGAAGTCCTGAGACTGAGGCTTGCAGGAGGCATTGGTTATATACATGTTATCTGTTCATGTCTTCTTTTCTAGGAAGATATCCATATGCTAAGTAAATACATTCATTCATATTAAAATATAAAATAATTTTACATGAGTAGTAGTGCTTTCTATGAATTTGAATGTCTCAGAAGGTAAGGCACAAGGTTTCAGGATTTCTAGTAAAAAGTAATTAGAAGCACTGTCTCTACCAGGAGCACCCAGCTTGAAGTAGATGGTCACATGGAAATTCATCTCACTCAAGGTTTTTATCTCCCTAAATACAGCTAATCTTATCCAGTGATCTTTTTTTTTTTTTTTCTTTCACCTCATATGTTTTTTCAAACCTGTTTTTAAAACCTTTCAATACATTATTGTTTCAATTCTAAAGGAAGTTTTCAAAATTACTTATTTCTTCTTTCTTTTAAGCAGAATCGTAATATGCATATAATTTCATAAATGTAGATGACATGTGAACAAAAGAATATCTTTAAATTTCTTCAAGTATTTCCATCACTGAGAGTGTATGCTGAATGTAACATATAATTTTCAGTTTTAATGTCTTGAACTCATATGTTTTGTAATATTGAGTTTACTCATTGAAAATTACATACTGTCTGGTGGAAAAAAAACTCCACTCAGAACTTTATGAAATCATAAACTGGAAATTTTCCTCACTCCTTTGTGTGAATCCATTCTTAAAATGAAGCAATTTAAAAAATTAAGTACTGTCTATATCTTTTCCCTCACTCAGTTGTGAGTTTGGGAAGATGAATCAGTGAAAATAAGAGTTAATAAGTTAATAAGAGACTCTTGTCCTAGTTCGGTGAATAGCAGCTTATTCCTTTATTACCTGTTGCCCTGTATAGTCACTTTCCAATGTCATCTCTTTTTCTCTTTTTACAGCAGTTTTGCTTCAAACAAAAAACAGCCACTCCACATTTGGGATTTTTTCCTCATAAGAGATTTTTTTTTTCATTATTTGTTTTGGTTTGGTCTGGGATTTATTTTAATTATTGGTTTGTTGTTTTTTTGTTTATTTTTTGTTTGTTATTCTTATTTTTCATCTTAACTCATAATTCTACAGAACTAATTATATATGATTACTTCAATATTCTTAAGTAGCCAGTCTCTCACTGACACCCATGAACTGATGTTGAATAATTGACTACTTCTATTGAACCAAATGTGTACTAACTTCCACATTCCAATTTATTGATAACTTGTTTGAGAACTGCTAACTGAAACTGCCAGCATGTACTGCTCAAGTTTAATATTATGTACTAGTATTAGAAAAAAACCACTTATCTGGAAATTGAAAAAAACAAACTAAAGAGAAGTCATTATTTGTTTGAAGTGTGTTTTAGAATCAAAAATTCTTGTTTATACATGATGTATACATTTTAAACTTAACTTCATGACAGTTTCAATGAAAATGCCTAGTAAATCAAATTAGGGCTGGAGAAATTTATTGTCTCTTGCCCACATTTTTCATTATCATGTATTCTGCTGGATTTTCTTCCCACATAGCACAAATACTCTCAGTCCTGTACTTTTTTATTATACAGATATCTTAATTCTAAGAACCAGTCCTATTTCTCATGATAGGAAGGAGCATTATAGCATAATGAATACTCTCATTTCCTCTAATTTTTAATAAAAAGTTTAAGCAGTGAAACTGTGCAATCCGCTGGTGTTCATTAGTGATACTGCATATTTTAATGGTGCATTTATTATGCAGCCATGCAGACAGAGTGGAAAAGATATTCTAAGGATATTTTTAAAGTCTCTAATTTCAAATTTTGCAAGCAAAATGTAAAAAAACCCTTGTCTTTTATGTAGATGCAATGTTTGGGGAATTTCCAGACAGACTGTTTTGGAAAATTGAAGGCCCCTCTTTTTTCTACATTAAAATGTCTTCCATGGATAAAATATGGATAAACAGATGCTTGAGCTTTCTGTTGGTAGAACACAACATCATTTGGAATCAGTTTTCCATCTCACTCTCTGTTGTAGCTCTGTGAAGCAGTGGACAGAAATAACCCCTCTGTCTCCATTTACAAAATATGGAAGTGATTGACTAAATAACTGTCTTTGATAGCCTTGTGATCATCTCTTGAATATTTTTGGTAATCATCTCATCTTATACTTTAAGAACAGCAGACTGGACTCGGGTTGGTCCTTGCATTGTCAATAGTTATTATACCAGCTCTTACAGTTTACTTGGCTCCATTAAATTCATCCTCCATAATTTGCATAACCTTGGTCAATGTTGCAAAAATGAATGCAGGATTAGCCTTAAAAACAAATTTAGTCTTCATGGTGATATAATTCTAGGTCTCTATAAAAGACCTGTCCAAAGCTGCCCATGAGAGCTGTTAAAATATTAATTGTGAATAATATTTATTCCAAATATATTTTCCTGGTTAAAAATTACTCCTGAACTAGGCTTTGTTCAGGATTATCTGCCAAGTAGCCTAAAAGATAAATTCTCTGTCACTGGTTCAGTGACAAGTAGTCCACTCACGCATTTGTCCGCTCCTCACGTAACCCATCGCGTGTGATTTTGCACATGCTGTCAGGACGATTAACCACGTAGAAAGCCAGATACAAGCATTTTTGGAACAGACACATAGGAAATGGTAAAAGCACATAATGCACATGCATGTCAGCATTCTAAACCATATCTATTTTTGTTGGAAATGGTTTTCTTTAGGTTTCAGGGTCTCTAAATTCTGGTAAATGGTATGCCACAAGTAACAGCAATGGAACTTGCTGTTTCTGTCCATGTAAATTGTCACAATTAATTTACATTTTTATTCATCCAGTTGGAGAGTACACTATGATAGTGATGTTTGCTATGAAGACATCTACCTTTAAGGAGTGCCTGATCCTTTTCCACTATGTTCGTTACAACTTTCAGATGGATATCGAGTTTCAGTCACTTCCAGTCTGGCTATTAAAACCCAACCCAATAATTTAGATGTGGAAGACTATCATGTCATTATTACAAAATTCCTGAACTCCTGCCCCCTCCTGCAACTATTCAAAAATAGGTGTATTTTTGCTACCACAAAATGATAAATTGCAGAATATTTCTAGAGTTTAAATATTTCTGAGAGAGCAATTCTTTACTCCCTGCTGTTTACAAGGGAAATACTCTCTACAAATAATACATTACATTAACTGTCCTCTTTATCATAAAGCCATGTTGAATACTTGTAACATTTATAAAAAGACACCAACTGATTGCAAGATGAGCGTTACCCTTGAGCAAATTATGAACACATTTATTTCAGTCTTATGCGTTTGAAACTAATTTTCTAGTAATATCAAAAGTGTTCATAGAATTAATTTCCTGTCAGTTCAGCAGTATTCAAGTGAATATTTTATGATTTTGCATTAGCTGTATTTGTCTAGAGTTGTGACATGATCGAGTCATTCTCTGAGGGAAACACATTAATAATTAAACTCTGTCCAATGTGGAGTGCTAAGGATGACAGCATAATTGTACATTTCAGAGACCGTTTCACAAGGCAGAGAATGAGAATTGCCCTGCCACCATTTAAATGTCAATTTAGAATTTCTTTCTAAAATTAAAACGGTGTTGCAGAAAACAAAGAGAAAAAAGGAGGGGATAGAAAGACTGAAGGCAAATATGAATCCTTGTTCCCTTTTTGCATCTCTTTCTTTTAAAATCTGGGCTAAATGAAAAAGGCATTCCAAGAAGAAAAGCAGAAGTGAGAAGACAGATAAATGATAATCTGTAAGATTTTTTTTCCCCCCTTTCTTTTGGCTATATAATATCATCACCGGTTGTAGTGCTAGAGCTATTTAGATGATAAATGCAATGTGCATAGATTAGCTCCGGAGAAAATACTGCTACCTGACACTGAAAGCTTTAATTGGTTTCAGTCCTTACATTTGACTCCTTTTTGCCCTGATAACTTCAGCAGTATTTTAAGATTTTAATCTACTTTCTAGTCAAATACACAGGGAAAGATCAGTATTTTATTTATTATTTATGACTCTTTTTCAGCTTCTGGAAGTAAAACATTAGTGGTCTTTAGCTAAAAGATGTCCAAAATTTTTGAGGAATATTTTGCAAGCACTTAAGCTTCTCCAATGAAAAGTGCCAGTTTTATTCTGGAGAGACAGCTGAGCTACATTTACAGATTGTGTAGGCAGACCATTTAATGCGTTCTTAGAACATGCATACATTAGAGACATATCAATGTTTTTGTAATACTCTCTCTTCCCCACAGCCTGTTCCTGTCATCATCCCCCTTTTTACCAGAGTCCAGGGGATGACTCCCTCATTCACTGCATCTTTTACCACTTTATCCCTACCGCTTCCTACAAAAGCTCAAATGAGAAAATGTAGCTGGATGGACTCAGGCAAATAAGAATAACGGCAGAAAGTCTCCCTTCTGTCCCTTTGTTTTAGATCCCTGCCATGTTGCTTCTACCTTCCATTTTTCCTACTCCTACCTTACCCTTAAGAGCCCACTTGCTCCTGCATGTTGCTTTCATTTGATCCCCTACTGATAAATCTTTCATTTATTTTCATATAAAAACACTTAGTAAATTGTATCCACTTCCTACCGTCTCTGTGTTCATTCATTTGTGCTAAATATTTTCCCTCATCCATATTTTCCATCTCATCCATTTAGATTATAAGCAGCTTAGCAAAAGTATTTGCTCCTCTGCCTCAGTACCTCATCTACCACAATAGTTGCTACTTGGCCACAAGCACATGAAACATGATAGATTATAATAATTCATTTAATTTCCCTCAGCTCACATCTCTGTGGTATAATTCAAGAACTATATAGGGCAAACAGGATCTTTTAATATATAGAGTCTCTGAGTTTTAAGGAGCGAGTTTCAGATTTTTTTTGGCATACAAACGTAAAAAAGGAGTTTAACCTCAACGGTGTGCTGACTTCAGTATTTGGTGTTGTTTTGTGAGCCAGTTGAATGAAAAGAAAGCAATCAGAAGAGAAATTGCTATGCTATTAAAAGTAATTGATGCCGCTTATCATTGTTTATATATATTTATAGTTGGGATCTCACTAGAAATATAGTTCTCGAGTACTACTTAATTTTGCATTCACTAAGGATGGATTTCATGATAAACTTAGAAGTTTCAACATTATTTTAATATATTTAAGGAACAGTATAAAAAAAATTTGCATTTGAAATACATATTAGAAAGCCAGCAATTTGGTGCACCTCAATTTTTACATGTACATTTCTAAAATCAAAGAATGCTTATGGAATATTCAAACACATGACAGAGAAGATATTAAAAACATTCCAACAAAAGCTATTTATAGAGCTATACTGTGTGAAACTATGGCTGGGTTAGGCCAACATTTAACAAAGCGGAAGAACACATTTTTCCATGTTAGATAACTATAACTAAGATATTGTTTTAAATGAGTTTCCATGTCTGTATAAGTTGGCATTAAATAACGTGTAACAAGCTGAACATTTTTTACTGACATCTGTTTATATTACTTGCTTGCCTTAGTACAGCTGTCTATGCTGTGTGACTTCATGCAGCCATGAAACCACTTTTAAATTCTATGAAACTAGCTAAAGCAAAATATTTCAATATACCTCATGTAAAAAAAAATCACTTCTAACTTTGCTGTGAATTTATGTCAGGAAAAATCCCCTTATTTTAGTAAAATATTTGACCAGAGAAGAAAGCAAAACTTGTGTGTTCACTACATATTTCATTATTTCGGAAAATACTTCCATCATGTCCCTTATTCTCCATACTTTCAGCAATTGAATTCTCTCTAGTATTTGGATATTAGAGCTTGAGAACAATCAGTTGCTTGTGTTTTGGGTTTTTTTCCCCAAATATTTAACTTTATGTAACATATTAGAATAGATTAAAGCCTTTTTAATGGTCATCCTTTGAAAAGTGTGTAAATAGGATAACCCAAGATACTTAGTGATTCACACAATTAGGAGGCTGACAAATTGTTTCATTTTAAATTCTAAGAGCAGCTAATAGTAAGAAAACTGATAGGATTTATCAGATATGATTGTTTTCCTTAGAATTTGAAACTACTCCATATTATTCTTTTTGAGGTAATTTTTCTTTGATTTCAAAACACTTATCTTGAAGAATGTGATGGCATGACTCCATAGGCATGTGACATGTTACACTTAAAATTTTTCCCTTTTTGAACGAAGAATAGTATTCACACCTGTGGAACTCTTGTTCAATAGGTCTCTTTGTGGCTCAGTGAGAACACAGAACACTGAAAATGTGTGAATCTATTTTAATAAATATTTATAAGTCCTAAGTATTCAGTAGTAATAAAAATGTTAATGCTAATGCTTTAACAAATTAAAATGTTGTGCATGAATTTCCTTGGATTAATGCACTACAAACCCTTTCTCGGTAGCAGAAAGGAAGTTGACTTGACTCTTGATCTTTTGTTAAGTTCAGTATTTTTTCATTTTCACCACCAAGAGGTCCACAATAAAATCCAAAGAAAACTTTTTGAGACTACACAGTGGTAGCAGCAAATATTTGTAGGTTTTCTTTATCTACGAATTTTCAGATTGGAAATAAAACCTTTAGGAAAACAATGCTCAAAGCTTCAATGTTCAAAGCTTCAAATATAAAACCATCCCCTACTTAAAATAAGAACAAAGCAACATCATGTCAGAAAAAGACAAACTCCAATGAACAGAGAGCTGCTTCATAGCACTTGCAGTGTCATACAGAGAGAGCTGAGCCAGTAACAGCACTATGAATCACAGCATGAGTTTCTCTTTTCCAGTCAGGTTCTTCCCTGGTAACTGCTGCTTATTTCATCTGTGTTTTAAGGACTGTGGCAATCCAGCAGCCTAGGGAAGGATCCTTCACTTATTTCAGTTAGAACAACCTATCTGCTTATTCAATGTACTTTAACCTTAGTAAAATAGATGTTTCTGATTAGACATAAATCTTTAGAGATTTTCGTTCCTAACTATTCCACATTTGGAGCAATTGAAACCTCAATTAAGATGTCATTTCCCCAAACTAATGTCATTGTTGTAGATTTTTCAGCTCTATTGATATTTCCTTTCTTTTGTTTTGTCTTACTATATCCTAGATCTCAGCATGCTGAGCCTTATTCTTGCTTTATAATCTGTGTGCATTGTTGATACAGTTCCACTCATAAAATTTGTCCTTGCGTGCATAGCTAGAACTTCATTAATGCAAACGGGGACACTTCCTTCTGCTGCTATTAGTAGTATTTAACAGAGTGATCTCTTCATAGCCAAAGGAGACAGAATAGACAGTGATTCAAGGCAGTCAGGATCCTATTTCTCACCACTCATAACATAAGTAACTTAAAGTTCAGTGTCAGATGGGAGACTTGACATGAGCCAGCAGTGTGCCCAGGCAGCCAAGAAGGCCAATGGCATCCTGGCTTGCATCAGGAATGGTGTGGCCAGCAGGACTAGGGAAGTTCTCCTTCCCCTGTACTCAGCACTGGTTAGGCCCCACCTTGAGTACTGTGTCCAGTTCTGGGCCCCTCAGTTTAAGAAAGATGTTGAGTCACTGGAATGTGTTCAGAGAAGGGCAACGAGGATGGTGAAGGGGCTGGAGCGCAAGCCCTATGAGGAACGGCTGAGGGAGCTGGGGTTGTTTAGTCTGGAGAAGAGGAGGCTCAGGGGTGTCCTTATTGCTGTCTATAACTTCCTGAAAGGAGGTTGTAGTCAGGGGAGGGTCAGTCTCTTCTCTCAGGTAACTGGCAACAGAACAAGAGGACACAGTCTCATGTTCCACCAGGGGAGGTTTAGACTTCATGCTAGGAAGAAATTCTTCACAGAAAGGGTGATCCGCCATTGGAATGGGCTGCCCAGGGAGGTGGTGGAGTCACTGACCCTGGAGGTGTTCAAGAGTAGGGACTTGGTGCTACAATTTAGATGGTGGTTGCTGTTAGATTATGGGTTGGACTTGATGATCTCTAAGGTCTCTTCCAACCTTGCTGACACTGATACTGTGACACTATGTCAATGAATCAATGTCCTGTTCCCTAAAATTAGAATTTTATTACAGAAAATGCTTATTAAACAAATACCAGTTTATACTTAGCCTTTTTACATGGAGAATTGAGGATCTTTTGGATAAAAAGGATAAAAATTATTATTCTAATTTAAAACAAGGACACCACCCCTCTCTCCCCTCCTCCCCCACATCTGCCACTGAAATAAAAAGCTCAACAACCTTCCTTCTCAAAACAGGTTTTTCTTCCTCTGAGTGCATGAGAAGCCTTACAAAAACAACATACTGCCCATCCAAAGCACTGGCTATTTAGAATAAATATGTCCTCTAGGAATTAATTCTGTATCTCATGCTTCTGTTAATGATGTTGATTATGATGAATAACTGGCTTTTGCTGTTGCTTTTTCTGCTGATTCCTCAGTTCTTGATAGAAGTATTGTTGCTACAGTTATTGCTGCTGGTCCAACTGCATAATGTGAGTGGAATCCACAGAGATACAAGCAAGCTCTTTAGCAGCCAAGTGAAGAAACCAGTAATTTTACAAACAGGAAGCAAAACTGCGTGATCACCAAATGCCACAGGAGGTGTACCATAGCAGGCCACAAGGAGAAAATCTCAAACAACTGGAAGAGGTTCTGGCTCATAATGCATTAAACAAACTTGTGACCCTAGGTTCTGGGGTAGTGGTGTTTTTCTTTCTTTAACTGGAATAGCCATGTATTTAAACAAACAAACAAACAAATAATCCCAAACCACAAAAACCTAACAACAAAGCAATTGAGGCAGGATCTGTGCTTTACTGACAGCATTGAATCAGATGTAATATAGATTGGTAGCACAAGAGGTCAATATCAGAGCCAATGTTGCTATTATCTTCCAGTGATTCCCAGACATATTTAGATTACAACCCTTTTGTAAATACTCTAGCTTTTTTCCCCCTAATGTACTTTATAGCAATTAACATTCTATGGCTCTGTTTAATGAACAGAGCTACCCTAAACCACTGTAAGGACAAAGTAAATCTAAGATAAACAAACATATTTTAAAGTGGATAGCAAACATAAGCAAACATTTTTGATCTACATCCAGCAGCTGAAAATCTTCAGGTGCTACAAAAAGCTACAAATGGTCTTTCTGATCAGTTTACAAAGATATCAACTATATCAATAGAATATCTCATTTACAGGAGCCTAATATCATAAAGCTCTAGTGACTAGGGAGATACTACATGATACTGTCTTCCATTAATTTCTTATTAGTCTTTTCCTGAAGCAAAAAAACCCTCCTGTCATTAGTGTAGTTGATATTTTTGTAATTTAGGGAAATTATATACAATTATTGAACTAACACAGAGTTAGACCAGTACACTGTTTCTTGTAATTATGTTCAACCAGGTGTTTGAACTTTCAGGTAAAGCTCCTAAAACCCTTATAGACATGAGGACAGATCCGCTACTAAATCTTAATAGAAGTCTAAAGAGACTGAAACACCTTTGGACAAAAGGTATCCTTCTCAGGAGAGCTAATTTTATACCCATCTGCAACAGGTCGATGTCTTTCCATTCCCCACTTTCCAAAGACAGAAAAAAAAATACCCTTGAAGTTTCGGTGAGGAAAGAGAAAAATAACTCCAAAAACTGCGAGAAAAAGACTTGTGAGTAGATTTAGAATTTTAGGACTGTAGAGGGGAAATTATATTCTTACTTTCACAACAGGACAGGGAGACATTGTTTAGATATAGAGTGTCAGAAGTCAAAAATTCTTTAGAGGGACATAGTATATATAGAGAGAGAGTGTCAGAAGTCAAAAACTGCAAGGTTCAAAAATGCAGGCTAAGATGCACAAAAAGGTTTTATGTCCATGAGGACCTGAAGAATAGCCCTAAATGATCAGAAGATGACTAATTTGTGGGGGTTTTTTGACATTTACATCCAGTTATACAGTGAAAATCAATGATTTTCTCAGAAACTCTAAGCAAAACCCACTGAATGTGGAAGTTTAAGAGGTAAAGCAGAAGCCACATACCAGAAATGAGCTAAGAGGACATTTGGAGACACACTGGTGTGACACAGGGAGTTTTTGTCGGATCTTGAAGACAAAAAGCAGATTCAGCCTGTTGCAGCCTTCTGGTAAGTATCTAATGTGAAAACTTAACAGAACTGATAGAATTAACAGTCAAAATTGCTCATATTTTTAAAGTCTTCAAGGATTCCTAATAGCTTTATTATTTCAATACTGATGGAATGCAGTTGGTATAAATCAGTTGGTATAAATTAAATATGGACAGAAACAACCTCTAAACAGTAACACAAAGAGGAATTTAAAAAAGACATTTCAGGCACAGTTTTAGGCACAATTTATCTTTAAATGGCTCCATACTTTCCTTGTTTATATATTATGACATGCATTGGTAGACTGGCTTGAAAAGAAGTTCTCTTCACTGAGGAGAATGATTTTTCTAATGCCAGCTGAAGTCAATAATAATATTCCCATTCTGTTCAGTGGTTTCAGTATAGAGACAAACTGAAAAATCAGTCCAGAAACCAAACATACCATTTGCAGCCAAGATGTCACATGACTAAAAACCTTATTGGTAGAGTGCTGTTTATTTCAGTTCATTTTATTATATTATGTCTTTAAACTCTACATTTGGTACAGGACAAGCACTTGAGACATAAGCTTCTCCCATTAAAATGACTCGTTTGTACAGGCAGAATGAAATTTAACACCACCAAACACATGAAAGGATCCTAATGTGTGACAAACAGGCTGCCTGGTCCCCTTCCCTGACCTAGTATGCTCCGACTTAGTAGTGAAACGGTTTGCACTGCAGCCCTCCCATGGGCTGGCACATAAATCTTAAGAATATCTTTGATGCCCATCTGCTGTAGTGCTTCATTTTTAATGAAAATGGAAGGTGCCAACCATAAGTAGTTTTGGTACACCACGTCTGTCCCAAAATGCCAGCCTGTTAATCTCAGAGGAGTCAATTTAAACAGACACATATTTCCAAGACTTGTTTGTAAGCTTATGATTAGAGGTCCTTAGAGATGGAGTAAGAAAACTCAAAAAGACACAATAAAAGGCCATTTTAGCAATTAAGCTGTCAGTGTAAAATTGTTAGCTTCAATATATTCTCATGAGTTTTGTTTAGGTGGTTTTCCATACATATTTTGTACAAGATTTGTATTCAGAGATAAATCTCCTTCCAAAGAAAATTTATTACTTTTCAGTTGGCACATGGATTTTTTCCTAAACAAGTCAAACCCAATGAGGATATTATCAACCCAGTTCTAGATGTTAATGTTAAACAGATTTATTTTCTTGTGGGATTTTATATGTTGCAGACATGTAGTAAGTAAGCTAGCATAAAATAAATAGGCATTAGCTCTGAAGACTTCTACTTTTGTATCATACTTGCTTGTCCATGCAAGTTAATGTTTACTATTCATTTCAGTAAAAGTTCTTAAAAACATCTGAATAGTTTATATCAATAAAGGTTTTACCCAGGCATGGGAAGTAAAAGAAAAATATCCAGATGCGTGAGAGATTTGTCACCATTAATTCAGAGTGCATGACAAAAATAATTTTAAGAAAATAGACTTCAGAAAAAAATTTGTGGGTTTTTTTTTTTTTTTTTCCAACATTCTAGAGATTGAGAATGGGAGTTTCTGTAACTGCTTGCCACAATGAAGCATTGGGATTATGTGTAGGTAATGTCTCAAATATTTAAATGTAGTTTTAATATCCCAGAAGAAAAGTAAATCCAGATATTATTGACACATTAGCAAGGTCACAGAATTAACAATTAAATGGAAATAGAGAGGTATTAAATAATCCCAAAACTTGGATTATTTCTTGAATACTGCTGCAGGAGCACTACATATTTACTACACTACCTGGAGTATGACTATTCTGTAACCATTTGTATTCCTCCTATAAATCTCAGAAAAGCTCTCTATACAAATGATTAGGGGATTAACTTTCCTTGTGAGTAGGTTCACATTATGCATGGTCAAAGTCATATCACAGACACACATGGAAAAGAACATTTCAAGGGTTATAATTACATTCACATGTTGGCTAATTGGGCCCTTAGGGGCCTAGTTCCTAATTATAAGTGGGTATGCAGAAAAATACCAGTAAAAAAGTATGTCTAGAATGAGTATGAGATTAAATGGGTTATGCTGGCTGTACAAAAGCCATAAAACTTGATAGGAAAGGAATGCAGTTACTTGCCAAGTATCTCTAAACCATAAATGTTTTTTTGATGTCATTATCGAAAGGAGAAGGCTGTGTTATTTTAGAGGAAGTCTGCAAACATCTAAACATCTATTGTAGCCTCAAGTGGTATTTTTTCATAGTTTAAGAAAATCAAGTAATGATTGAGCCAGATGAGAAAGGAAAAAAAAAAAAGAAAAAAAAAGAAGAGAAACTTTTTACAACAACTTTGAGATACAAAGAAGGTGAAAGCAACGTAAAGAAACAGAGGAAGAGCCACACACTTACATTTATGTCACTAAGCCCTGCTAACTAGAAATTAAATGCTCTAAAAACTCTAGATATTCATTAATTAAAATTGCATAAGCTTTAATGACACTGTTTATTAGTTTAGCTGAGGGCAGAATTTTTATCTCCCATAACTGAAAACTATAGTTTATTACCTTGATCAGACACTAAGTAAAATACACAGGCTTTACTGTTTGCTCCATGTCTCTCAGAAGGAAATGCCTAAAAGAACAAATTAAAGAACATTTATAAGGCTGTAATTTATTTTATTTCCCATCAAATGGTATTCTTTTGACATATCTATAAAAGTCTCACTGTTTATAGTGGATGTGTATGTAATATTACATTACATCTCATAAGAGAAATTGGCAGGATCCCTGAAGCTGAATAAGAACAAGATTGTCTTTATCTCTTAAAACTGTCATTTTAATTTTCCACCCTAGACAGTGCCATATAAGTAGCCTGACTTAAGTTCCTAGTAACTGCTAGACCACATTCTTGTAGCTTTTTGAATTTAGTACCTAATCAAATTGCTTTCAGTATTCTTATCTTGATTTATATGAATCAGTATATCTGTGAGTATACCCAAAAGAATACAGTATTTCATGGCATTCTAAATGCAAATCCTGTTTTCTTATTTATGCTGTGGCCAGTGTAACCGCTCCATTAAAAAGAATTTAAAATGAAATGCAGAAAAGTTGAAATGACAATCCTAGCATTCTTACACCTGTAAAGTGCTGTGAATGGATCAAGCTTTCAGGCTTCATATGTGCTACCTGGTGTTTGTAAAGCTGAAATTAAATGCCCACTTAAAAATAACTAACTAAACCAAACTTATTTTTTGTTTAATTTAAAAATTGTCTGCAACTACCAGAGTTGAAATCACATAATTATTTAGTTGAACATCATTATAAGAATACCTTACAAAAATATGCTACTTGCTGGGCATTAAAGTCAAATCAGAAATGTACATGTAAGTGTCCAGATTTGCTGACCATTATAACTTCGATCTCATCACACAGTGTGGACAAAATTTTTGGATGACCACAGGTATGTGTGCTCAAGATACAGAGGAAGTACACGGAAGTGCTGTAGGATTTGAATTGTCCGTGTGGTTGAACTAACTGTTACAATGGGGGGCATAGGGCGGTGAGAAGGAGAGGCGAAAGTGGTTATTGATACCTTAGCAAGAAAACATTTAATTAGTCACATTCTTCCCACCCTCCACTAGCAAGTTTTCATACAAGGACATGAATAGTGACAGGATGCCTGTGGTGACGCAGAAGTCTACACAGCAGCATCTTCTAAACCAGATGAAAGACTGACAATGTCAGCCTGGGATTCTAAGACAAAGAAAAATGTTTTTTGTGTAATGAGACGTGCACTAAGACAGACTATTTTACTCTAATCTTGATAGTTTTGCTGTCTTCAGACATCTGATCTAAGCTGAGGTGACTGGAAGGACTAAAACATCAGAGTCATTCTTTAAGGCCATTTTTACATTTGGGAAACCACATAGCCTTATTCAGTGCTTTTGACTTAAACATTTTCATCGTATTCATAATTTGTAAGGACATTGTATAGTCACAAGGTTTCAAATAATAATTGAAAGCAAAAAGGACAAGTCTACCATCTGAACACAAGCTAAGGAAAGTCAGTACTGATGCCAATTTCCTTTCCGAGAACATGAAGAGATGAAGTTTGCTGTGATGTATAAAGGTGCAGTTAAGAATATTGTTGAGGTTGAGGCTGTTTCCTCTCAAGAGGAAAGGAATTGTTTAAAGAGAATTCCTGAGATATGTTCCAACCACAGATAAATGTCCTGCCAGAAAAATTTTTAAAATAGCAGAAGAGATCTTTGGAAATTGCTGAGGTAACATCAAGAAGAGAAAAAAAATAGTAGTCAGTGTTCACACTAAGGGAAGTTAAATAAAAATGCTGTGATAGAAAAGATATCTATGCAGAAAATAATCTGCATTGCAGGAAATGAGGAATTTTGTGTAAAACAAGAAAGTCAGAAGACAAATAGACCAAAACAGTTCCACACAAGTTTGGTAGTTACTTGGTGAGTCAGGTCAGAACTACACCTTCAACACATTTTGTTGGAGTAATGAGGTTGAACTAATATACTAAGTCACTACTACATTAAAAAAAATAAAAAATAAATCACACATCTCCAGACAGGCCATTTTTACCAAGTTATTTTGGAAACCAAGGTGTGGTACCACTAGGCAACACGATGTCAGTCATAGTTTCAGTTTCTTTTGTTTTTCACAGGGCCGTGGGGATCAAAATTCCCTTGCTGAAGACCAACTAGTGAACAGAAGTGATGCAGCTAGCAGAAAACAGACACTCAGAGGCAAGAAGTATTCTGTCCAGTTTCCACAGCAAATGAATGAGATCCCTGAGGGAGAAAGCCAAGGAAGAGTTTAATCTTTTAGATCAAGTATTCAAATGATAAGAGATGTATTTGTCTTTTTTCTACCTGTGCAATAGACATAAGAATGTTTTTTGTCTCACAACTTTTCTTTCTCTTTGTTCACATTCTAGTATTTTCAAGAACAATTTCTTACTGTATGACTGTACAGTTTCTAATAATTATAGTGTCATAATGAAAAATTATGGATTTTCTGATGATCCATTGGAATCAGCCAAATATCTACCTTATGATGTGATACCTCACAGTACCACCTACATCAGCATCTGTGAATGATCTAAGGTACATCTTTGGTCAAGCACTCTACCTCTAATGCAACTTTTCCCCTCAGTGATCAGAAGAACCAATATAGCATTCAAAAGGAAATTGTTCTAATATCACACTGGGGTCTTACATCTCCATAAAAGAAAGTAATGATAGATAGTAGGTTATGAAAGAATTAGATATCTAATTCAGTACTGGTATTTCTGCAGATAATTGTATTAATCTGAATGTTTTGTTCTCACACAAAATAAAGAGAAGGGTGGGGGTTTTTGGCCAAGGCTGTTCAGGGTAGCTCTGGTTTAAGGGACGGTTGAGACCATATAAAAAAAGGAAAGAATAGACCTTTACCAGGAGCAGACAAATAGTCAAGATGACAATCTTTTCACAAGATTCTGCCTTAGTTATCAAGATTTTCTTGAAGAATTTTATGAAACATTTGGTAGCCTTTCCTTAACAAGTGGACTCTCATCTATAAAGATAAGAAATAAACCCAGGATTTTAACGAAAGAAAGGAAATAGTTACATTTCCAGCCAATTTTTTAGTTGAAAAAGAATTATGCTAATATAGCAATTCACACTAACCGTGAAGGAGTTAATTAGGTAAACCATTATAAAGTTTCAACTGTTACAAAGAAAAATTGGAAATTGTCATTGCCTGGTGATGTTTTGCAATACAGACATCATATAGAAAACTTCCAGTTGTGTTTGTCTGACTCTTTCTCATCCACAGACTCACTCAAATACAGTACATAAGAGTCAGTTTGAATTCATCAGATAAAAAGATATTAATGTCTCTCCAGTGATGTCAGGAATATGCATACAGTAGTTCTCTAAATATTCATACTATGTAAGTACTGCTCTGTTGAATATACATTCAACTTAATTTCCAATCATTTGGAACAATAAAGTAAGGCAATTAAGTGTTGAGTCTTCTGCACAGCTAGGTCAGTTATGATTTCCCTATTCATCCCTCCTTGCTGGGTTTTTTTTTGTTCATCACTTTATTAAAACCCTGTTTCAGTTTCACTAACTGAAAAGCAAGTTATATATCTCCCTATTATCAACACTTCTCAGGGAGAGGAGCCTTGTAAAGGTATTACACAATTTGTTCCACTACACAGAGTCTGCTATCCACTGTGGGCCTTGAAGAGAGTGCGAGTTCACAATCATAAATTAATACTCAGGTATCAAGAGGCAGATTTATATCCTTTACTGTGAAATAATGTATTTATTCCCTTAAAAGTCTTTTTCAGTAGATGTGCTGATATAAATTGAATGTAGTCTGACTGTCACCACTATTATACACCTGAATACGCAGTTCTATGAAAAAAAAACCCAACACATCAGCAAATGTGCAGTAAATAACAGGCCTGAAATATCACAGACCTGCATTATATTCATAAGCAATTTCAAATCTGCTTATTTTTTCAGAATATTTTGGTATGAAACAATATATTGAACAGTTTAGCTGTAGGAAGCTATAGAATGCAAAATGTTTTCCCTTCTGTCTCTGGATTAAAAATACAGGGATGACTTGATTCTTCTGTACTCATAGTCCAGCTGACTATGAGAACCAGATCCACCAGTTCAGGTTTAAACCTTTTGCTGATGTCAGGTCATAGTTCCATTTTTTTTTTGACCAGCCTGCAGAGTTACTGTTCTTATGTGAACTACAGTGTGACACTATACAGTCTTGATAATTCAGCCAAGACTTGTATTCAGAGGAGGGAGATTTACAGCACTTACCATTGTATTTACCACAATAATAGCAGATATCAGTTGGTTACCCAACTCCAGGAAAGCATAAGAATACAGTACAATAATGAGTAGTCCACGGAAACACTGGGGTTTCAAAAAGACAGGCTCACTTTCAGCTAAACTATTTTTGGGAGGAGTAGACAAATAGGTATTCATAAAATTCCCCACTGGATTTCTGAGGGGTGGACTTTGGCTTATTTAAAGAATTAACTAGTAGAGTGCCCTGGGAGACTGTCCTTAATAGCAAAGGGGTCTAGGAAAGCTGGATGTACTTCAAGAATGAAATCTTGAAGGCACAGGAACAGGCTGTCCCGATGTGTTGTAACATGAGCCGTAGGGGCAGGCGTGTCTGGACTGGATGGGCAAGGAGCTTTTGAATGAACTAAGG
>VXBA01004302.1:2836053-2857621 GCA_013399895.1 Serilophus lunatus
TCCTTTTATGATCAGGTAACTTGTCTGATCAATGAGGGAAAATCTGTACATATAGTGTACCTGGATTTTAGCAAAGCCTTTTATACTGCCTCCCATAGTAAACTCCTGGTGAAACTGGTGGCTTGTGGCTTAGACAGGTTTACACTGTCCTGTGTTAAGAACTGGCTGGATTACCGAGCTCAGAGAGTAGTGGTGAATGGTGTCACATCCAGTTGGAGGCCACTCATTAGTGGAGTTCTCCAGGGTTCAGTGTTGGGGCCGGGTTTGTTCAACATCTTTATCTGGCCAGGTGTATTCCTGTATCAGGAATAGTGTCATCATTAGGACTAGGGAAATTATTCTTTCTTTGTACTTGGCACTGGTTAGGCCACAGCTTGATTACCGTGTCCAGTTCTGGGCCCCTCAGTATAAGAAAGATGTTGAGCAGCTGGAATTTGTCCAGAGAAGGGCAATGAGGATGGTGAAGGGGCTGGAGCACAAGCCCTGTGGGGAATGACTGATGGAGTTGGGGTTGTTTAGCCTGGAGAAGAGGAGGCTTAGGGGAGACCATATTACTCTCTACAACTACCTCAAGGGAGGTTGTAGCCAGGCAGGGATTGGTCTCTTCTCCCAGGCCTCCAGTGACAGAACGAGAGGACACAGACTTAAGCTGCGACAGGGGAGGTTTAGGTTGGATATTAGGAAAAACTTTTTTACAGAGAGAGTGATTTCCCTTTGGAATGGGCTGGCCAGGGATGCCACCATCCCTGGATGTGTTTAAGAAAAGTTTGGATGGCGTACTTAGTGACACGGTTTAGATGATGGGATGGTGTTGGGTAGGTTGATCAGTTAGGTAATAGGTTGGACTTGATGATCTCAATGATCTTTTCCAAACTTGTTAGTTCAGAGTGTAATTCTGTGTGTAAAATCTTAGTTTTCATAGCAGTGAAGTTTCTAAGAAAAGGACAAAATAAACAACTTTGAAGGAATTTTAACAGATCCTAGAGTTACACTTATTTTTTTCATAGAAGATATTATTTAATCTGGTTCTAGATTAGCCATTCTGTGACCAAAAAATGGAAAGTCAGGCTTTAAGAATTAAAAATATCCCTGTTGATTTATACCTAGAAGAGATCAGAAGAAAGACCTAGACACCTTAGTCTTTTTTAAGTAGTTTTATTTCTCAAAAGGAAACATCAAAGTCTAATATGATCAGCTAGAGAGAAGAACTTTCACCTCGTGAAACTCATGAGGAAAATGGAAGATTTAGTCATTTATAACTCATGATACAGAAGAACAGAAAAAAAATGAGCAGCCAGCAATTTATGTATTCCCTAGCTATATATGCAATACAAGTCTTCACCTTCAGCAAGCATATAGACTTGTCATAGAAGAATAAACCTTAGAAGTCACTAAAATTGTCATAAAATTGTAATTATTTTCATAAATTAAAAAAACAAACTGAAAATAAGGGGATTTTTTTTCATAGCCTCAATACATGCAACTCACAGTGGACCTGAGTCCTTTTATAACTTCACCCTCAATTAGTCTCAACAGAATACTTTATAAAACTGAGCTCAGCAAGGAACCGTCCTTTTGGTTTCGAAGGGGTTAGGAGACCATCCTGGCTTTTGCTCTTTCAGCCATAATGCTACAATTTAAATATAAAGGAATATTTTAGTTTTTTTGCTCTATTGTTATCAGCACATGATATACAACAGAAAATTGTAGCTCAAATTCCAGCATTAATACTCAGAATTCAGCAACTCTCACCTATGGTTCAAGACTTTATCCTACTTTATTCTATTATAAATAGAAAAAAAAAAAAGAAATAGAAGTGTAAGTTTATAAAGGTGTTTTTCAGGATTTGCTAGACTTTTCCTTTTTCCTGTGTATAAAACAACTTTCTACAGTACACACATTTTAAGACTTTCATGCTGTATGCTTGATGAAGTGGTTGGACACATTCTTTATATTTGAAGAAATATTTCCAATAGAAAACTCATTTTTAGTCTGTAAATATTTTTGAAATGTGCATAAAGTGCGTATTATTCTTGAGATATGTATGACATACCTTAAAAAATCAGGTTAGGGCAAATTATTACCTGTCTATCCATGGAATAATGGAAATAATTAGAAGATGTTATTTTTTCCACCATGCATTCAAGATCTTTGAAGTCTGCTGCATGGCTTCTCTTGCACAAAGGAAGAAAAAAAGGTCATGGAGCATGTAATGTCTCATACCTTCTTAAACTTAAGTACTTGGACACTAATGGTATGAATTTTTGCACAATCTCACACTCTTAATCTCTGTATTCTGTAGGTACTGGAGGAGACTTTTCTATAAATAGTCATAGAATAGTGTTCAGATTTCCCCTTTCCTAAAATCTTTGTAGTAGATTAGAACTGCCCTTGAGGAAGGTGTACAGGGTCTCTCGGTTTAATTGAGGGTGGTAAGGGGGGAATCCCCTGATGATCTTGTTTTTAAATTGCAGTGTCTAGAGGCAGTTTTGCTTCCAAATGAAGGCTCTACAGCAGCTCTAATTGAATTTTAAAAATAATAAAATTGGACCAAAGTTTTTAAGGATTCAAGAAGAACATATTAGTACAGATGATCCCATCAGTTTATTAAAATTCCAAAGTCAGATACAGAGGGACACAAGGAACTCAGTTCCCCACAGCAGAAATATTCAAAGAGTGAAAGTAAGCAGATATGGAGAAAATCTGTTCTGCCCTCGGGGTCTCTGCACAGTGACCCTTCCTGCCAAAGAGATCTGATGTTGTGATGTCTGATTCCTGCCCTTATCAGGAGCAGTGGGGAAGCAAACTAATGTCTTAAGGGAGTTCTAGCTTGTGCTTCCTACCCACAGTGTGCTCAGTGACTACAGCAGCCAAAGCAGAGCTGGTAGAATTAACATACCTCCCCTCGGAGGAGTGAAGCTGGAATAGGAGTGACAAAACAAGAGGTATGGTATGATTAATGAGCAAAATGACCAGCAGAATTAGTCAAACTGTCCCTTCACAGGGTTGCATCTTTAAATCCATACATGTGTGTAAATATAGTGTTTAGATGCATAATATTTCAATTCTTATAGCTTGTTATTTATATCATAGTTAACTTCAGAATGTTTTTCCCTTAATTTAGCTTGCTTCTTATGCAGTTGTCATTACTTTTTAACAACTAGGAAACCAGCCATCTGACATTTCAATTTAAATTGGGCTTGCCATTCATTTTTAATACCATTTATAAATATCTGAGATAAGAGAATTCTATATACATTTTAGAAAAACAAAGTCATCAGGAATTAGAAAATCATTAGCAATGCTTTGAATTTTTTCTGAAGAAAATAAATAAAAAACCCCAAAAAAACAAAAAACAAAGGAGCACTGAAAATGTTTTTTATATACTTATGGTCATGAACATTTCAGATATAGGAGAGCTTCTAAGAAAAAGACATCCTTCTAAAACTTTTAGGCCTTCAAAATGATTTGTGATTTGTAATTTCTGATCCTGGCATTTCTCCATTTCACTGTATCTGTCTGACCATCTTTCAGCTGAGCTGGAAAGATGGACTGTGTAGGTGAAATGAAATAAATTCAGTTCTTTATCCTTTCACAGGTATTCAGAAACAGGTTAATTGGAATTTGTTATACACAAATGATAAGCTGAAATAAGTGGGCTCAAGGTTCTGAAGCCCTGTGAATGGCCTTTCTTGCTTAGCTTTTACTTATATGCCTTAAACAGGTATCTAAGGGTTAGCCAAGTAGAAATTAATCAGATTTTCTGTTACCTTTCAAAGAGAACAGGCTTGTTTCCTTGTAATATAATGAATGATTGCATTTTTTATGAATTTTCAAATAATTTAGAAAATAAATAATAAATAATAATAATAAATAATTCTAATTCCAATATAAGTTTTCACATCAAAAAAGTAAGTTTTCAGTTTTGCGTGAGAAGAATCTGTGCTACAGTTGTTGTTGGTGCTATTCTCTGACCTTTCAAGTAATTTCAGCCTTTTTTGATAGAACACTTAAAATGGCTACTATTGCTAATACTCACTGAAAAGAATATTAACACCTTCACAGTACCTATTTGTGAAGCCATCATCATCTATTAATTCAAATCCTTCTTAAAAACTTGTTCAGTAGCACAGAAAAGTGGGTAAATATCAATTAAGAGTGGATTATAATGGATGTATCAAACCCTGCCTAAGTAATTATATAATCCTTTCTATATAAGCCTTGACCCTACTTGAACTAATGATGTGGTAATAGAAGAGAAATGATGGCTTTCAAGAAATTTCTGCATATCAGTGCTTTTACTTGTGCATGATTATCTTTTCTCTTTCACATGGACACTAAATACACTATCTTATTAGGGAGAATAAAGTTTGCCTATTCCCTTATGTTAAGAATGAAGAAATATACTTTTACAAAGGAGGGACAAAGTCAAATATGGTTTATTAGAAAAATCTTTCATTCTTCAAATGGCCTTCACTTCAGGAGTATTTTTATCTGCTTAATTTGAGTCTCCAGAGCTAAAATAATTATTCTCAAAATATTCTTTACTCACCTGAAATCACTAATGAGACATTTAGGTGCTACAATCACTGCTAATGTAATACCATGGTAAGTTTTCTGCAGTCAAACTACAGCACAAATGGAAATCTTGGTAACACAGAAAATGATCAAATATACCTTATGTAGTTTAGTCATAATAACTATTTCTGATATGCATTCTGATAACTAAATACTAAGATGCTGTGCATAATCTCTTCAAAATGCAGCAGTGGAGCTAATTTCAAAAAGAAATTCAAAACTTGTGAGCTATTCACTCTCTGTTTTTTTATGGCCTTGAAATCTTCAGCTATTCTGGGAGCACACAGGCAAGATCCATCCAGTTTACTCCAGTCAAACAGCCTGCTTTTCATGTGTGCCTTGTTGGCAGATAACAGGTCAGAATTACTTGAATCGTACATCAAATACATATAGCATTTCCAATGATTTTTCTCTGAAGTATAGGAATAAACATTACAGAATTCAACTCAAATTTGATGGATGTAAGCATTTTTGAGCACAATGTCTCAATAACTTTACCTTTAATTTTATTAATGATCTGCAGATAAGCACTTCTAGGCTACTATATGTAGTAAAAATCTCAGAACTTTCAGTGGGAAATCTCAGAATTCTTTGTGACTTGCTGTTTGCATTACAGTATCAAGTAAATCCAATACATAGTTGTAGAGCATTACTACATGTATACAGGTTAAAAAGCCCTTACCAGAGACCTTATAGCTTCACTGGATGAGACACATAGAGAGGTAAAAGGAGAAAAGCTCACTATCTCTCACTTTAACTTGGCAAATAGGCAAACCGTTATAAGATGCTGACTTACTCCAGTAGTTGCAATGTTTTGAATAGAAAGTAAGAAGTAAATAATATATAAGCAATCTTTGCCATTACTTACAAAAGAGCATCTGGGGGTTTTTGTATGTGTTATGCAAAATTATGTGAGTTGTTTTCTGAAAAAAGAATTTTTGTTTGCTCTTTGAATTCCTTTTTTAAGAAAACTTACTAAAGAGCCATGCAATTCCATGAAGTGTATTTGTTCTCAGGACATGAAAAGTAAGGAACAGATTAGACCAATGTCTAGTATATAGGACGCAAAGCTGGGGAATATGACCACACTGATTTTCCTCTCACTAAAACGCAAGGGGTTTTTATGGGTTTTATTTATTTATTTATTTATAATATGAGATAATAACAAAATAGTATTAGCTACTTTTAGCAGGTTTGGGGGTCTTTGGTTGTGTATTTTTAGGCTTTAGGTTAAAGTTTCTGTAAACTGTTTTAAGCTATTGATCTTTCCTTTTTCTTGTCTCCACAAATGTATGGCTAAGTGCCTTGCAAAGTATGGGCTGGAAGAAAGGTTATAAACATAAGCCCGTGGGCTGTGTTTGCCAGATAACATTTGCTGTGTTGAGTTACTTTCTGCTTCAGCATGATTTTCTACACCAAGGGCCCATCATTCTCCTGTAGTCTTTAAAATTTCAAAAGAGGAGTAGATACAGTGGCAAATAAATCCAGACTCAAAGATGTATTTAAACAAAGTATTTACATCTCTAGTGTGCTGCACTTGCGTGTTAGTAGAAATTTAGCAAAGACCACCAAAGCAATTTCTCAGTAGCCACAGTGGTAATATCTCTGCTTATGACTCTGACCTAGATACTTGCTTATAGACATTGCAGCTAAACAGACCAGATCTAGTAGATCTGTTAGAGAAATATAACCTATTTATAGAGGAAGAAATGCATGTATGTCTTCTACTACATGTGCTATTAACCAAAAATTGTATATATAGAGACTTGACCTTCAGAGCAAAATTGTATTATGTCTCCTGTTCAAAGAATAAAGAAGATGAGAAAACAGTCATAAATGTAATTTTTAATAGAAGTGGTTTTTTTAAGTTTGTGTATAGAATTGTGAAGATAATCGGTGCCTATTCTTTCCCAAGGTGTCTGAAGAACACTTGCATAAGCAGCTTGAGAAGTTGCGTGAGATTTATCTATCTAAACCTGTTAATGACATTTTAGTTAAGTGGAGTGTGTGGGCCAACTGCAGTGGTGGGCTTGTGCTCTCATAACACAGCTGGCTCACTCTGATCCCTCATGACAGATGCAGAGGATCATTCAGAGGTAGAAAAATAGTTAAAAAAGTATGATCCAACCAACTATTCATAGATTGGATAATGTGGTCAAAAGACACTGGTGAGCTTAGTAGTATGCTGTTCTACAGCCTAAGAAATGAAATAATTCTTTTACAACCTTCTCAATTGTGTCTGAGAGTTAGTTTAAAATTTTTATGGATATCCAGTTTTCCCATGGCTTGGGTTACTCTTCTTAGTAGCAGTCAAATAGCAGTTCATGGACCACTGAGTCTAGTGTTTGCACAGAGAGAAACAGAGGGCATTGTAATATATCTATCCAGAATCAAGAATAAATACAAAATAACAAATTAACAGTAAATATCTAGAATCTTGGCTCTCAGGCCATGCTGGAACACATAATTAGGTATAGATAATTATGTGAACTGAAATATTATTTCAACATTATAGTGGATTTCTAAGCTCTTTTAAAACCTGGTAAAGGCATTTTTAATGTAATACACTGTCTGTACTATCTTTAATACAAAATTTCCTAAGCACACTTGTTACCTCAGTGGAACACAAATCAGTAGCATCTACTAGTACCTTAAAGACTTAAAATGAAATTTTACATTATCCTTCAAGGAAGATAGATTAAAAAAATATATAAAACTGTTCTCAATATGTAAAAGAAAACAAACCAGACCATTCCATACAGTTGTTTCAGTGTTTTCCAGGGATTTGGACGGATTGCTAACACTCAGGTTTCAGGGTCTGACAAGTGCTTTGCTGGCAAGTGTGCTCTCAGACCAATGTAAAAATTCAAAGAAACTTGAAGCTCCAAAAATATTGCCTTGTCTGTCTGAACTACACATGGATACAAAAGCAATGGCCATCTGGGATGAGCCAAAGCATTCAGGGAAAACTGTACATTCTTATCATTGAGACTGTATTAAATTAAGAGGCAGAACTACTGTGTTGCTAGCAGAAACATATCTATGTACGTTAGAGTTCTGAGCTTGCTGATAAAATTGACAGCATATCACAGCAAACTCCATGTGGTCCCAGCACATTTGTCTGCTGCAGGATCACAGTGTCACTGCCTGGCTCACCAATCACCTGCGTGATGGTGTGCCTCAATTACAAGCCCTTATAAATAAATAAGAAGAGGATCTGACAACTGAGTAACTGTTTGAGATGAAAAATATGTTGAGCTTTGTGAATTTTTGATTTGAAATATGAAGTATGACATATTAAAATGAGAAATATTTATAAAACTTTCAAACCACTTTCCACAGTATCTAATTCATATTTAGAATATCTGAATTGAATGAGGTATACTTACAATATATTAAAAGATAATGGAATAAAGTTAGAAGATCCAACAGCAACCAAATTTTGGTGTGCCTGGCTGCGGTGGATGCCTTCTGGGTTTCTGAGGCACAAAAGCAGCTCTCCTTAGATAGCTAGGAAGTCCCCAGCAAATATTTTTCTTGAAGAACTGTTTTGCACAGCCCTGTAACAAGATCTTCAGTCTAACTTTGGTGAGCATTCATCACAGACTACACCAGGAACTGAGATTGTAACAGGTTCCCATCACCCCTAATAGAAGCCTGGCTTTATATTTCTAACAGCAGTACTTGAGGAACAAAAACAAAGCCATTGAAATTATAGTCCGGAAATTAAAAGGTTACGTGACTCCAGCTGATTCCAACTAAGCACATAAAATATTTTTTTGACTCCCTGATTGTTACACATGTACTATATATACTTAACTATGTTCCTTGGAATTTGATAGTTTCTTTTTATGGGAAGAATTAATTCACTTTAGCTCTAAGCTATCAAGAACTGAATATCACAAGAGAAAATACTTGAAATCTCCTAATCCCTACAAGGAGTTATAGTAGAAAGTATTGGATCAACTTCATTTCTAAAGGGTCAATACCACTTACAGCAAGGACAAGTGGTACAGCCTAATCAATGTTTGAAGTCTCTTATGTAATTAGTGGATTCAACTACTGCCTTCTGTGGTTTTTTTCCTTGTTAGTTTTTATTAACTTTGCTAAAAATTCTTTCTATGTTTTGCATTTAAATAACATTTTTAATCACCATTTTCCTAACTACAACTTCTGAATGAATCTTTCTTAACATCAACATCTGTATTTTATATGCAGAAATCTGACCACCCATTGCAAATAAAAAGTGCATTGAAGAGCTCTTCTAAAACCAGGCTAAAAAAACCCCCAAAATAGAAATAAACAGAAAATAGGGCTGGAAGGGACCTTGAGAGGTCACTTCACTCCCTCTGCCTCAAGGCAGAATCAGCTATACCTAAAACATTCCTGACAGATGTTTGTCTAACCTGTTTTTAAAACATTCTGTGTCAGAGATCTCATATACTCCCCAGACAATGTATCCTAGTGCTTAAACCCTCCTTTTGGTTGGAGAGTGGGGTTTTTTCTCTGCCTTTTTTTTTTTTTCCTACACCATCTAATTTAAATCTTCTTTGCTATAACTTAAGTTCATTCTTTTCTGTCTTGTGCACTGTGGATATGAGGAAGACATTATTTCCTTGCTCGTTGCAGCAAGGAAGGAGTTTTGCATGATTGAAAAATGTTAAACTAGAAGAGAAGTTAAGAATACTAATAGCTTCCTGCATAGTAAGTGATCAATAGGAGAGAAATGGATACAAATGCAGAATGTATTGAAAGGGAACCCAAACAGTAAAGCAAGCCATAATAATGATCTGATAACTTGGATGGACAAAATGTAACTTGAATAAAAATCGCACATATGTGGCTCATTTGTATACCCACAAAAGACATGCATAATTTCTGGCATACTGCATTACAAGCTATTTAGTTTAGCAGTAATTAGTTGTAAACACTGGTGCAAAACCAGGATGAGGTTTGTTCTAGAGTTTCTTTTGGAATGTTGTTTTAGTGTTTAGGAGGCTGGGAAGAAAAAAAGTTCCTCTATTTCTACGAAATATAGAAACTAAAAACAAGTAAAGCTAAAAATATATTAGCTTGAGGCAAAAGATGGATGAAAATTAAAGTGTCTCTTAGTTCTAAAGAAAGGTAGGTCAGTGAGTTGAAATAGAGTCAAATAATACCGTCAGAGAAAAAGCACTAAAAATAAAATGCTGTTCTGCAAAGTTTGATTTGATTGATTCCTAAGGTCAAGAATAAATTAAAAAAAAAATCTTCAGAGAAATACTCACAAACCAATTGCTTCTCCAATAAAAGAACAAACACAGTAAAAACCCCAAAGTGTGATTTTTTCAAATTTTTACCTCAAGCATTAGATTCAAGATTAAATTTATCACACTGAAAAGAGATAGAAGTTGGGCTCAACCAGTCTTCAAGAAACTCAAGCTGTTGGGCAGAACTGCAACATGTAAAGCTTGTGAGATAATTTCAGAAAGTAAAGATAGAAACTGGCAAATATCATATGTTATTTTGCGCTAGTGCAGATAAATTAGCAGGAAATTGTACAAATAAAAGTCATCACATCTTTAAAGACTGTTCCTTTGACAAGGTTGTCTTATCATCTTGAAAAAGAAAAACAAAAAAAACCCCACAAATTCTTTGTAAGAACACTTAATTGCTTTCTTTACTGATAAATTTTTTACCTTTTCTTTTTTGTTGGCAATTAAAGACACATTCTATCTTCTTCCAATGTGAATAAAAATTAAATATTCATTTAAATAATCTCCATGCTTATGTTCAATAGTCCAAATCTAAAATGTTATTAATGTGTTAAATTATTAAACATAAATTAGAAGGCTGGAGCTTTAAACTTGTAGAAGTCTCCAGGGTAAGTCATGGCACTGTCATCAATTCATTTGTACAAACACAACCTAAAGCTGTGGTGATCGAACATATACACATACAAAGTAGCTATAAGAGAAAGGACCTTAAGCAGTCATCCATTTTACTTTTTATTTATTTTCTTGGACTTACATTTTATTCAATAATGATAAATTCCTATCAGCAACCTTTTCTTGACACAACAGAGTAGTGTTTGATGTTTTTAATCTTCAATGCATTCTCTTTATTCTCCCTTAGTTTCATATGAGAGGATTTAGAATAAGAATTTGGATGGATCCAACCTGCAGTTCCTGTGTTTCCTGTGTGGAGGATCCAGCTGAGTCTTCTAGAAAAGAAAAGAGGGCCTTGCTGCCTCCCCATGTGTCTCTACAGAAGGCTGTGCAAAGACCTTGATTATTCAGCCTTCCTGTAGATACAATGAATTTTCATTGAAAACATGTCACTTTTCTTGAGCACGTGGGGAAGTGTAAGCTTCGGTGTGTCACGTTAGCATCTTCCCTGTAATAGAGCTGGACAGATAGTAGGAAAATCTACCTGTTATATATTTAAATTTGTAGCAGAAGGAGCTTTCAGAGCCTTGGATACTTTTAAGTGAACTGGTTTAACCAATCATAAAGTCCAAAGACTGAACATGGAATCAGTCACTATGAGATGCAAATATAACAAATAAAATATTAACTTGACTAATTCTGGTGTGTATTTTACTCTACAGTCAGTATGGTAATAGGATTCACAAATACATATTAAGGCAAGAGCAAACATAAAAAGTATTGATTTATGTGATGCCACTGAGCACCAAAGCACTACAGAGCATAGCAGGTATAAAATACAGACAGAGATAAAAGAGCTATTACAATAAGCAAACTGATAGCAGAGGACAAACAGGAAAAACACTACTTTTCCATCATGCCTTAATGGGATGATTGCATTCACTAGCTTTTCCAGATACTGATTTTCACTTACTGTAAGCCTTAGGGATATTCATCAAAAAGTGTTTCCAGTAATTATAACTTTGTGAAGAATTAAAAGATTGACAGTACTGAGCAGAAATGAAAACAAGATTCTAAAGTTCATTCATGAGTGTTCACAAGCTGAAATATGAACTTCAGCAAGGAGTCGGTTCCTTGGCAGTGTCTCAACACATGCTACTTCAATAAATAATTGAATTTGAAAATATAAATGTATTTCTCTTAAGTAAGTGATCAAAAAGATTCCTGCTTCATTTATAATTTGAATACTTTTTCCATCCAAATGTTCAAGTTTCAAGATCTTTCCTGGTAAAATTCTTGCAGCCACATACACAAATACAAAGAACAGAAAACAAAACATGAGAGATTTCTGACTGTTTGCAAGCTTTACAGTGTAAGTTGAATTCTACTACCTGTACATAGCATGAAAAATTGTGTAATTGTACACATTGGTATTTATCTGTGAATGGCAGAGAAAAAGCCAGCACTTGTTGCTGTATAACAAAGCTTCTTTTAAAAGTGGGCTTGACCACTTTTTATGTTAACTTCTCACTGTTGAATTTTTGGGATGGGAGATATTGATTTGTTCACACAGAAAAGTAAGCCTCTGCAAACAGCATGCATAAATGGATTTTCTGAATGCTAGGTGTGCTAGGTAAAACATCCTTCTGGAAGAGAACAATTATTTACATTTTGATAATCTGATGGTTTGGCCTTTTTTATTTCCAGCTGTGACTTCACCTGCAATTGATAGAAAGGATTAAACTAAACATGAAAACAGTTCCTTGGTATGAAAATAGCAAAATGGAGAAAAACACCACAAAACCAAACCCACTCACTTCTCAAAATTCTAAGACTTTGCCAACACTAAGATATAAATTTGTTTCTCATCATCTGCTCATAGTCCTTCCTTTTCCTACATCTGTGTAAAGGTGATGGAGAAGGGAAAAAACAAGGTTGTTAAACCAGTCTATCTGGTTAGCTAGATCAAGCTATTACAAATTTTATTCTGTAAGTGGTATATCCTGACTGTTTTCTATTTAGTTTTCCCTTAATTCCCTTCTCTGATTTGTCTTGACCTGAATTGTTTTGTTGGCTTCTCTGAGGGCATCTGGGAGGTCACACTCCGAGGTGTTTCCTTCTGCAGAGCCCAGCGCTGGGCAGCTCTTGCCTTGCACAACAACATGCAAACAGATTCCGACAAGAATAGACTGACTTAAAGAGAACATGGGAAAACTGACAGGCTGGAGCATTTCCTAGCATAGCAAGCTATTTTTCTTATAAATTGTTCTTAGGATGAAAATCTAATTTTTCTATGCGTCCTGTTCTTTCTAGGCCTTCCTGGCAAGTGACCAGCGCTCTTGTTTGAATCTAGGCCCAATTAGATGCTGAATGTTCTGAATTTTAGATGAGAGACTGGTCAGCCTGGTAACTGGCATCTGTCACTTTTGGTGGGCTGTCTTGAAGCTGTGGGAGGGGGTGTCAGAGGAAGTCTTCAGGGAGAACAGAAACCACCAATACCTTAAGAGGAGGTTGGAAAGGGCAGAAACAAGTCCAGTAGGTTCCCAAGAGGGATCATGAGTAAGGTGCTTATGATCAGGTGTTTTCTGATCCTCCTTTTTATTCTTGCACATGGGTTGTCCAGGCCATGATGTTCAAAATGTTCAGGAGTGGGGTCCTGGTGTGCCAGGAGCCCTTGAAAAGGCTGCACAGCTGCCCACAAGAAATCTCAGGCTGTAGCTCCCAAGTGATAGCAAACTGGGATGCACAACCAGGGACGAGATCAGAGAAATCACTAATGAATATATCTCTTCTAAAGGACAAACATATTGTCTTTAACCTGTTCTGTACTATTTCATATGGCACATCTACCTTTGCAGGTGACTAGAGAAAAAATGCGCACTGCCAAGTCAATAACTGAGAGAGAAAAAAAGAGGAGAGCAGTTGGTAATGGCAGCAACAAAAAACAGCAAGCTGCTGAGGCTGTTCATACCTCATTCACAAGCTTACTGTAGATCACAATTTCAGCAGCTTTGCTGAGCAGTTTGTGCTTCATGCCAGCTAAATGACACGGATTGTAGATTTCCGGCTCTTCTCTAGATTAATGGGCTTTAAACTGAAGTCGAAACATGTTCTAACAGGGTGCTTATGTCAAAAAGTACCCTGTAACTTTTATTTTGAGCAGTATTAATCCTACAGGCTGTTACATGTTCACTCCTTCATCCCTATAATGAAGATAACCTGCCTCTCTTGTGGCACTTGAATTAGATCTTCTTGGTGTTTATAAAAGATAACAGAGATCTCTTTAGGGCCCTCTGGAAAGCACCACAAGATTAACAACAGTCTCTCTCTTTATTTCAGTGCTTTTAGAAGCTTATGGTTTGAGGTCAGCTGAGGCAAATTGGCAGAGCCTAACCAGTTCTCTGTTGGCATAATTTCTACTTTTCCAACATTTGTTAAAAACAAAAATCGAGTAAAGAAATTCCTGTATTTACTTAAGTTGCTTTTGCTTCTTCTTCTTGTGATTGAAAATGACTGACAATCTGGAGGGACAAGCTGCCCTGACTTAAACATCCCTTTCTAATACATTGCTGCTAGAAATATATTTGTTATGTATCTCTTCTCATAAATTGCACTTACTAATTTATGTGCTGATGTGTTTTGGAGCTTGGAAGTCATGACTGCTTCAGCACTATTGTGTGACGGACAGGAAATAAATGCTTTGCTTTATGCTGATGGATTCGAGAGTTGGAGTCGGACAGATTTAAATCAATTTTGATAATGACATTGTATACCAACACATGATCTGGAGTATGCATAAATATAGAAGAGAAACAATTAAGGACCATCTGGGGATACAGACACAAAGAATTCTAAAGTAGTAGGCTTTTAAGCCATCAAAACTGCAGGATTAGTGGGTTAGGGATTAATATGAATCCTTCTGGGTTATATACAAACTCTTGGGATCAATTTGTATTCCAAATAGTTTACATCCTTTCTAAAAATATATAAAGTAATACTCTAAACTTCACACGTGTATACTGATGAGGGCACAAGGGAGCCCTACTTCTTCAGGCAAAAACTAGTGACAACCTGGGAAGGTTCTAAGCTGGCATTTTCACACTGAACTTCAAAAAAAAAAAAAAGCAGAAATGGGATTCAGAAAGTGAGCAGCATTGAGCTCAGTCTCTGTGCTGTCACAAACCAGCTAAGCAAGCAGTAAGAGAGGACAACTGCACCCAAGAGAATAAAAGTTCTTTGTGCCTAGATGTTTTCCATTACTTTCTTTGTTGTGAGGTTTCATAGTGTTTACAAACTTTATGATAGAAAGTAAGTTTATAATATTAAAAAGGTTTTAAAAAATATTGAATACTACTGGTAATTTTAAGGAACTTGGAAGTTCATTTTTTTGGGGTCCTAGATATTGTCTGTCCTATAGAACAAGGGTCACATACAATGGAAATTTGTTCAACAGATAGTCAAGTTTGTTGGGAAAAGTATTCCGTGGTGTCTCCAGATAACATTCCAGCTCCAGCAGATTTTTCTCGCCTATATCATCTGTGCTTGATCCTTCAGGGGGCACTAAAAGCAGTTTAGGACAATCTAATGCTACTCACGGAGATACTCATCCTGCCCTCTAGAGCAGGTATCCTCGAACTACGGCCCGCGGGCCGGATACGGCCCGCCAGGGTCCTCAATGCCGGTATTTACAGCCCCCCCCGCCTCTGTCCCATCTGCCATCTCCTCCCCCCGTCCCTCCGCAGTCCCATGGGCAGCTCTCTGCGGGGCCGGCGCGGCGGGACAGGGCGGGCAGGGGGGGTGCGGGCCTGGCCCCCCCGCGCTACGACTGCCAGTGACAAGTATGGAACCTAACACTGACCATCTCATTAGCCAAAAGCAGGCCCAAAGTTCACATTGAAATATTATTTGTTTTTGTTGGTTACAATTGTTCTTTATTTTAAATATTGCATTCTTTTTCCTGGTTTTTGTGCACTACTACAAATAAAATATGTGCGGTGTGCATGGGAATTTGTTCATTTTTTTCCAAACTATAGTCAGGTCCCCAACAGTGTCTGAGGGACAGAGAACCGGCCCCCTGTTTAAAAAGTTTGAGGACCCCTACTCTAGAGGATAGCATCTCCTCTGGGCACAGAGGTAGGAAGATGAGTTTCTAGGCCTTCAGTTATGGCTGGACATACCAGTTTTTTTAGGGATCATGGTTGCAAGATGAACTAAGCCTATACTGAGGACTGCAGCTCAATCTTTTCAGTCATTTCCTGTTTCAGGAGGGGTTGTATGTGTACTCTTGTGTCCTACCTGAATACCCAAGGTGAGTACACTCTCCAAGAGACAAGGAAAGACAGAAATAATTTTATTTTGTGACTTCTGGAGCTGTTGCTGATTCCTAGAGGGAAGGTCACACCAGTGTTAGGGTATGATCATGTCCCGTACATGGCCTGTACACCCGCTGTGCAAGGGGAAAGGAAGATTCTGATCATCCCGCTCAGAATGAGTTAATCCTTGGATCATGCATAAGAAGATGTGCAGAGGCCAGTCAAATGATGCTACTATTTGTCCTGAGAGCATAACCTGGCGAATAAAAGGCAATGCACAAAAAATAACTACACTTTTAAAAAAAAATCTACCCTTAGATACTTCTGCAACCATCCATAGACTAAAGAGTCTGGACTACAAGAACAGCTGCTGCAGAAGTCTCACAGGAGCACCATGTTGCCTGTAAGTGGCCAAGGTCTATGAAAGCCCCAGGAGACAGACTCCTGTCTGCTGACCCTAGGAAGATACTGTCCATAATAATAGCCCCAGCTGTAATTGGAGGTTTATGCTTTGTCAAGAACCTGTGGGGAACTGCAAGTGCTTTTTAGTGAAGGAAAGTTGACAGAAAAGCAAAAATTCTATGCAGAAGCAGTGAATGGAAAGAGACTTGAGCACCCTGAATTTCATTGGCTTAGACTGGTATGTGCCCATTCTCTTATGAGGACTGAGGACACCTGGAGCACTTCCTTCTTGTGCAAATGGAAAAATTGCTCTTTGTTCCTGGTATGTGAAATCCACCGATAGACAGGGTCCCCAGGGGAGTGGCATCCAATCTGAATCAAGGTTGCCATTCTCTAGTACCCTTTTAGATCTCCCTTTTCCCTGCTGCACCCATTTCAGGCTTCTCACTTTAATTTTAGGCAGTGAAATCTAGACATTCTTTTGTTACATGCTTAGTCATTACTATAGGTGAAGGTTTATTACTGGGTGCAGACCATTTCGTATTCAAAGATTTCTAGCAGTTTTTCAACATACAATTGGAAAACCTTTTTTTAACACAGACGTGGCTGCTGTGTAACAAGCAGCTAAATTAGACCCAATTAATCTGGGCCAGACTCTGATCTCCAGTATTGCAGTACAAGCCTGGAGCAGGTTTGTGAATTACACAGAATTATTCTGTGTTTAAATGAAACACAGAATCTGGCCCTTCATGCTCTACCAAACAGATGCAATTACACTACATCTTTTCTACCTGCTTACGTATATTTACATTTAAGGATATGAATGGAAAATACTGTCAATGGATACATTCTGGCTGACTCCTAAAAGCATTCAGTAATATGAAATATTTACTTTAGAGAGTGAGGTACTTAATTGTACTCAGACACCTCTGGAATCCACTCTCATTCATTTCTATACGAAAAGCAAACAGACAGAAGTCTGGCTGACAACTTGCCAACATGCTAATTAACTTTTAGCCGCAGCATTCTCAGTCAGTCTTCACTCACAACCTACATACTCTGCCAGGAAGCACAACAAAATACAACTGCAAAATATAGAACTGGACAGATTATAGATGGCAGCTTCAGAGGAAATGAAAATGTTCTGTATGTAAACATAGGTTATACCTTTTCATTACTTGTTTAGGACAGAACTGTGTGCAATTCACTCGGTTCAATAATTCCCATTTTAATAGTATCCCTCTTTAATTCAGGAAATTCAAAGATCTGTTCTTGATCTAAGTATATGAGTTTCCACTTTATTGTTTTGCTACTGCATATCTTTCCAAATGTGTGCTTTGTGCAGTGGAATGCAGTATTGGTGAGAATCTTCAGTTTCCAGTGTGTTACAGACAAAACCTCATGGTTGAGAAACTCATACAAACCCCCTTCACTTTCTAGTGCTTGCTCAAGTGACATTGATGTTTGCTGTATTTTTTTATGTTCTGCAGGGTGTTTAAACTTTCCTCTAGTGTAAGACACAAAATGTGTGTTTATGGGAAATAGAAGATTCTAAATGTAAATTACAAATTTAATTCATAGTTGTCCTCCTTTGTCTTTAACCAAAATTAGCCCCCTCCCACCCCCACATCTGTTTTGCTTCTGGTCTCTTCCCCCCTCCCATCTGCTCCCACTCTTTCTTCCCTCCTCCCCCATCTGCTTGAACATCACTAACCCTCCAGGGATCCCTTTTCCTCTGTTTGACTCCCTGCCTATCTCCCAGCTGGGCTTTCCTCTGCTATCTGAAAACAAAATGATAAAAAACAAGTGTTTATGATGGAGAAAGCAAGGCATATACTACTGGTAGTGAACTTCTGCAAATTCCTTTCCTTGTGCTTCGCAGTGAAAACAGAAAACACCTCCTTGACTTCTCAAGCATGATAACATCATACCACATCTGAGCGTTCTCAGAGGGCTCTGGCTCTTTTAATGCATGCAGTTGAGGCATTGATTAGACAAGCCCCCCGAACGTTTTGCTTGCAGTGGAAAGCTTTATTCTTTTGCCTCATTACCATGTCCATCGTTAGTAGTGCCAAGTAACAAAGCAGCTCCTAGGTACTGGGTCAGACACTGTTTTCAGTTCCCATCACTTCTGGGAACTGAAAACACATCTGAAATGGCTTTGATGGCTGCAGGTCCAGGCAATGATGAAACTGCAATTGACATCCAGTTGCAAAGGTCTTTGAAAACACCGTGTTTTCTGCTCTATCCATTTTACGTGGGTCCTTTGACTGCCCTGCAGTAATACTGCCATGAAAGCGGCACAGTAGAGCAGAGGATAGTTCTCTGGATATCACAGAACTAATTTTCAATTATTTCACTGTTATAAAGACTTTCTCTACACAGTATAATTGTTGTGGCTGACACCCGAATTGTTTGGCACTCGTTAAGGCAAAATTGGCAAAGCACTGTGATATTTTTCAAGTGTTCTTCCATGGAGCACCCCTCAGTGACAAAATTCCAGGAAGTATTTTTTGTTTTATGTACCTTGAAGAATATTCAATTTTGACCAGTCAAAGAATTTCCTCCTTGTTACAGTAGCGTATTGCAGAAATCAGCATTGAACTGCTTTTGCCTGGAGACCTGCCAGTTTTATTTAAAAGATAGGTAGATAGACAGATAGATAGATAGATAGATAGATAGATAGATAGATAGATAGATAGATAGATAGATAGATAGATAGATAGATAGATAGATAGATAGATAGATAGATAGATAGATAGATTTGTGTGTGTGTATATATTTATATATCTGTAAGCAAATATATATATATATACACACACACATGTATAGTTAGCAGCCTCCAGCTACACAGCTACTGCCTTACCTCCCAGCCCAATTTAGGGCAGTGGAAATAATTTCAAAAGCATTCAGAATTGAACAAATTGGCACTGAACATATATGAACTAAAAAAAAATAAAGAACTAAGAAATCTTGCCAAAACACTGTGGTCCATTTTAGGGCAACTTTGTAGTTTGAATATTAAAAACATTTTTAAATCTCATTACAATACCTTTCTGTGTCACTTTATGATAGATAGTCTAATTGTTTTGATGGTAGATGATTTATATGTTATAAAGTTTGTGATCATCAAATATGTTTCTGGCTAGTATGGTTTTAAAATTTGAATATAAAAGAAGAAGAAATGTGTGTCTGTTGCATGCAGTTTTCTATTTTTCACTGTCACTATTTATCCAAGGAAAGGTTGTGATGTACCTTAGTAGAAAAGCAAATGAAAACAACTTTCCTGGGGAAAAGGTATCTTTACTACGTCAGTGATGACTGGTGAAAGTAACTGTGCATCTTCAGAGAACACATGCTAAATATATAGCACAAGGAAAAAAAAAATTTAGTAAAAAATAGACTGATTTTTATTTTTGTAGAATTGAACTAATTTTCCCTGAATTATTTCAACAAACAAACAAAAGCCCCCACCAAAATACAAAGACAAAAAACCCAAACAAAACTCTGCTCAGAAACCATTCCATGAGTCATTATTCTTCAGCTTCTTTCTCTAGCAAGGACAGGGAATGCACAGTCTCTGCAGGCTTAACAAGGTTTATGTATTATTCTTGTATTAGACGACAGGATTATAGAGAAGGCAGCACCTACAATGTTTTCAACTTTTACCACAAATTCAACTACCTGTTTCATCATGTGGATTTCCAATCCCTTTATGAATAGCTGAAGGGATTTCTTATCTGTCAAATGATTGGGAAATAGAAAAAAAATCCAAAACTGTATTGTGCATTAAATATTAAAATAAATGCCATGTTTTGTATGTTAAAAAATCCAGCAGCAATTTAAAATATTCAATGAATGTTTTCACCTGATCTGAAAGGTAGTGTTTATTTTTCCCATTTTATGTATGTGGCTTAATGATATGCAGATTGAGTCCCACAGGAAGTGTTCCATTGCTCATTTCATCAGATTCAGCCTGAAAGGATAAGTGATTGCTCAGAAAACCTGCAACACAAGAGGAAATGGGTCCCATATTGCACAATTATTAATCCTGTACTTTTAAATAAGCCTAGTCTGCTAACAGAGGCCTCTGAAAGCTGAAAACTGCAACAAGATTTATTCTGAATTTGAGTAATACAACTAAGGTGAAATATCATAAGGTGAATTTTCAGAATAGAATTGAATCAGACACCTAAAGAGAAATTTAAAACCTAATTTTAGGAATTAATCTCCCCTTTTTTATTGAATAATGAGTCTAATAGTGCTAAAATGAACAAAATAGATGGAGTTTTTAAAAAGCTATAGAAAAGAAAAAAAAAGGAAAAAGATTACTATATAAAGCCCAAATGAGTACAATTTTCTGTATAGATATTTTTTATTATGTTTAATTTTGATTGTATGTTTTGTTTGAATAAACAAAACATAAGTATTTCCAAGAATAAAAAAGAAAGCTAAAGACAATAATCTAAAAACAATCCATTGTGATTGTAAATTTTTCTCTGTCTGGTTTCTACTCCAGACTGTTGGTAGATTTTATTTATCATTTGGAATATCTCATTAGGATTCTAAAGCCTTAGTGAGGACAATAGAAGCCTTATATTTTAGGCTTCTGTATTGAATAGAGCTCAGTATTTTGCACAACTGACTGCTAGTATCCATTTTGTTAGCACTAGGGAAAGGTAACTATACTTATTTGAAAATGTTCTCTTTCATGTATTTAAGTATGCATACTGGTGCTGTCTGATTTGCTGGTATTTTAATTTCATACCTTTCTAGCAAAAGGATTTCTGTATGTATAATTTAATAAGTAGAATGGCAGGTGGGAAGGAGGTGGTTGCCTTTAACTATAGTCCTTATATGCAGAATTTCAGACAATGAATGTTAAATGTTGATTGTAGCTCAGTGTCTTGTCACAGGATATCAATTTGACACATATAGAGCAGATCCATCAATTTTAATAAAGTCTTGCCTCTCCCTAGAGTTAAAAAAGCCATAAAATTTCCTGTAGGATTAAGATATCATGATGCTAAGTAAATACCATTTTAGAACAACATTTAAATGCTGTAATACAGTTTTGTACCTCATGTTGTAGGAATGTTTGTGCAGCAATTAGATGAGTGAGTAGAAGTCACTTGCTTGCATAACTTGATAGAGCTTTAGTCTATTTACCAGCAGCAATATAATCATTGAGTCAAAGAGTTGAGTATAGGTTCAAAATTGAGTTGTTCCATTATTTGAAGGTAGCTTGCAGGAATTCATGCAAAGTGAAGTATTGCTTTTGGCAACTGCCTAGTTGTACCTAAATGTAAGAAAATCCAAATAAATTTAACCAGATCAAAGAAATGAGATGCCTGTCCTCTTCATCAGACATTGCTGCATTTAGTTGCAAGATCTTTTTTTTTTTTTTTT
>VXBA01004302.1:2857664-2874276 GCA_013399895.1 Serilophus lunatus
TTTTTAAGTTGGTCTTATTGGAGATGCTACACAAGCAAATAAGAAACCGCTCATTACAAACTACACAACTAACTGTGCATCGCAGAGTCAAAAATTTCTTAGCAGTGAAATCAATAAAATGATGTGCTTTAAAGAGGTTGAATACTAGCTGCTTTCATATATGAGAGGGTGACTGTGTTCCCCGTCCACCTCACAATATACCTAAGTATACTTGGACTAGGTCCCTTCTAACTGAGATTCTATTCTATTTTAGTTAAGGGAAAAGATAAATACACTTTTTGAAGAAAGAAGACATCTGCAAGGTGCGAAATGCAGCAGTAGAATACCAAATCAAAACCTCACACGAGTGAATCATACTCTTTTCTGTTTCTTCAAGGACAATGTTCTTGTCTAAGGCCGTAATTGTCTGAAGAGGAGACAATACACTTTTTTCTAAAGTTCCTTACTTTTATATACTAGATAAGATGTTCAATATCGTTTTTATTTTTTTAATTCTGCTTTTAATCATAGAAAATTCACTCTTTTCTTGATTTATTAGAGAATCAGAAAAATTATGCAATTAATATAATTTATCTCCATGACTTTGAATTTGTTAAATTAGGTAGATCAAATGCTCAGTAAATGTATAGAGATAAAAACAATATCTATTCTTTCTGAATAAACAAAATTCAGGGAATCTGTTAATTTACACTCTAGACCTTGAAATGAAGTTTGAGTAAATTATTCAGTGTGAATTATTTGTTCAGCTCTCTTCATTATACCTTTGGTTTGCTTGATTACTACTAAACAGACTTTCCTAGAATATGATATTTTCGAGGACTGAATCAGGAGTACGAAGGTGACCTTAGCCTATATCCTCAAAATTAGGATGCCTTGAAGTATCAGCTATATAGCCTTCATCTCTTTGCAAAGCTCATGTGCTACTATTTTTAATCAGAAAAAATACTTCAGTTATTTTTGCTTTATTAATATATCACATATACAAATCAGTGCCAGCAGTCAGCCAGAAAAAGAAACTGTAAAGAAACAGATCAATGAGCATAAGCAATAGCTGAGGAAAATACCTTTTAAAAAAACCCTTCAGTTCCACTTTTCGGTTAGCAATTTACAACCAGTGTCAGGGAATGGAAAATCCCTCAATTTTACAAAACAAAAATGTTTTTTAATTCTTAGTTTTTTGAGTGCAAGGTAAAGATTTCTCTTAATATTTTCATATACTAAACATAATCATGTTTTCATGTTTAGCTGGAAGTTGGGTCGGGTATAAGACTGTGTTTTGAGATCATTATGTAATTTGATTTTTTAACACCCTTATTCCTCATTTTTTAAAACAAAGTTCTTTATCTAGAAGAAATCTTGTTGTTTCTAATTTCATTAATTTTTTGTGAATTTTAAAAGAGATCAGGAGGTTTGGATAGGGTATAAATGACTTAAATAGCTTTCAGCAACTAGCACCAACCTTATGTAAGTGGGTTTTTTAAGCCACATGGTGGCTTTTTAAACCTGAGATAGTTCAGCCCTGCTTCACGGACTTTAGGCTGACAGGGTTTGAGCTGAAGTCAAACATTAAAAAGAATAGTGAACTGTATGGTCTTTGTGCTAAAATATCCTTTCTGTGTGTATATAATAAAACAGGAGAAGACAATATTAGAAGGCGACTCTAAACGAGAATCAAAAATTTTGATGCTTTTTTTTATGATATTATCATGATTAATTATGCATTTGCATAATTCCTCAGAGTTAGCCAGCAGAAATGGAGCTTTTAGGATTTATTAGGCCACTGAATTGCTGTCTTTTGAAGGTTATATGCAATATTTTATGAAAGAGAAAGAAAGCTTTCAATCCTGAGATCTACTGGTCCTTCCAAACATCTAGTGGTTGAGAAAGAGATAAACCAACCAGTTTAAGAAAGAACAGTAAGGCAAAAATTAGGTCATGTTTAAAGTTCCAAGTCTTTATGCCCATTAGTTTTTATGTTTCTAGAGGATTATAATAGGGTGCTCTCATTGGAGTTAGTAACTTGATTTCTGCTTATAGATGGTGATCTTTATTAGAAACAATAGTAATAGCAACATACTTGGTTGTCAGTTGTATAAATAAGCATAGTAACTGTAGTCCCTATTATTTAGACTGTACTTTTGGTCACTGTTGTTTCTTTAATTGATCATATAGATGTATCAAAAAGGACATGGCAGCAGTTGCAGGAGGTGCATGAGAGGAGAAGGCAGTGTCCTGAGCTAAGCCAGGTGCTGAATGGCACCCTCATTTCCTAGATAATAAAACCAACACCTGAAAAAAGATAAATTGAAGAGTTAAAAAAGTGTGTTTGCTACTACTTTGGCAGATGCTGGCAATTAACATTAACTTAATCATGGCTGTTTCCCGAGGGCTGCTGAAGCTGGTCTGTTCCTTTTGGAGTTTGAAGATGCTGAAGATTGACTGAGCCTCTGCATGTGGCCTGGCTGTCCTGCTTCCTGCTCTGGGCAATGCCGGCTGCATGCTGCCCCTGCCACTAATCCAGGGACATACTTTTGTTGCTTTGTCTCCTTAGTAATCAGGGAAAAATGTGTATGCATTTTGTGCCTCAGGTATGTACTGTGTAAGGATGTGTGTTTGTTGTGTTTGCAGAGACTGCTTGAGTTAAAGAAAAATATATTCATCTTCTACCTCTTCTTTTGAGGATTTTTTTTTTTTGTGTTGTGCATTTGTTTCTTGGTTTTATTGGTTTTTGGGTGTACAGATAAAAACAATATTTTTTTGGGGGGGTGAGAAGGTGTTGGTTTAGATTTGGGGTTTTTTTGGGGAGGATGGGTATGTTCTGCTCCCAATTAAGATTTTGTAGAAATGTTAAGAAAGTTGTTGTCAACTACTGACTGATTCTGTGTTTTACATTCTGCTTTCAACTTGGCATAAATCCTAAAATTAATAAAATGGTGCCATGCTTCTCTTGGTAATTAAAGCAAGATGATTATTCTACAATAATAATCCTCTTAAATAGTGAGGCATGTAAATAATGGAAAGATAATTCTTTGCTCAGCAATGTAATATATTGGTAAATAGAAAATAAAAAGATTACTTTTGAATTGGTAAACAAGCAGTCTTGTTTGTTTCAGTCAGAATTATAAATCTGCATTTGAGTAACAAATGTGCATTTGGGTTGTGACCCTGAAGATAAGGTAGAATTTGGATAGTCCATGTGTTCAGAAAAAACTATTTTATCAACTGCTTGATTCTGAGCCTGAAGCATACATCATAGCTACGAATAATAATCTGTTTCATCCACCTGATTTTATATATTCTCAGAAATACTAAACAAATAAATGTGTAAAATTCTCTCTCTTTTTTTTTTTTTTTTTTTTTTATCCCCAAACTCACAGCTAAGTTGTCTGTGCTATAAATATTACACAGATCACAGACACTTTTTTCAAGTATATGTTTGATGCTTGTTTCTTTTATCTGAGAAGAACAGAGCAGGTTTCCTAACAAAGACAAAATTACTTTTAGTGCAGAGGCAATTAGCCTTAGGCATGAATACTTCCCAGATGCAAAATTCTTTGAGAGGAGAGAATGGGAGAAGGGACTAGAGCAGCCACTTGGGTTCCTGATACAGGCATGGGTATGATTCTGTCTATTGCTAACTGTGACAGGACTAAGGGGCCTGGCAGTCCCATTCATGCAGCTGTTTCACAATGGAGCTCAGTGCAACAGTGATGCAGCATGCTGAGCCAGTCATTACAGAGGAATGCGAATCAACCTCCTGATTCAGGTGCAGTGTGTCCAGCTCTTCCAAGCCAGCTGTGTGAGCAGAAAGCCAAGCCTGTCCTGTAAACCTGTTTTTCATGGGCCTAACCCAGAACTGAGAACATAGGACCTGGATCCTTTGGCTGTGGTTTATGATCAGATTTTTGTATTTAAATGTTTATTGTACTGATCTATTTTATTATCCATTATGTCCATGATATTCTGACAGAGTAAATAGAAATACAAGGACATGTGGCAATGCATTATATAAATAAACCTCTCATCACGTCTCACATTGATATAAATCAGACCAAATTTTTACCCCAAAACTTTTGTTTCTTGTGTAAATAAGACCATTCAAGGTAAAAGAAAGTTAAAACTGATGGGTAATGGCCATGTGCACATTACCCATGATAGTGCTGTTGCAGTTGCCAACAGTACTGAGAAATAGCTGAAAAGTTGATTCATGGTGGAACTGATGTAACAGTGAGATCTTCTTTGAAACTAAAGAGAATAAAATTAGCACTAGTCTAACATTGTCTGTTTAGGCTTCAGCATTTTTGTCTTTCAAAGTAAAAAAGTATAAATTGCTGCTAGATTCTTGCAACCTTTTTCTGAGAAGTGAAAAACAGTACAGCAGGGGGGAGCCAAAACAAATTGTCACCTGGAAATCCAAAGTTACATATTTATCACTTTTGTGTCAAATGTTTTCTCCCTTTTTGCCGTGCCACAGATTATTGTTTTTGGAGCAAATGAATATATTTATCCTATCCATTCTTGGATTAAATCAGAGTTACGTTTTATTTATATGACTCTCTAATATGTTAGGGTTTTATGCTTGTGTTATTTAAAGATGCATGCTCAGGTTTGCACAAAGTAAGAGGAGTTCTGCTCTTGGAAAGCTCTAGATCCGGGCTGCTGTATGCTGAAAAGGATTGCTGTACTTCCTTGTTGTCCTTTTCCCATTCTTTGAATAAATGTTTCCCTGACAATTGGTATGTGTTTTGCATGTGGAAATGGACATACTGTTTCTTGACAGGACTTATTTAATCCAATTTCTGATGCTATTATCACTGACAGCTTTTAGGGGAGCAGCTGTAGTTTTGATTTATGTCCTCAAAGAATTTGCTCTGTCAAGGAACATTTCCAAATACATTGGGACACATAAATCCTTCTCAGAAGGGATCCCTTCCTTATGAAATATAAAGTGATAGAATCAAGGGATTGCAAGCGTTTGACACACTTCTCATTTAAAACAATGTATAACCCTTTGGGTTCTTAAGTGCGCTTTTGTCTCTTCCAATCAGTTTAAATCAAAAGCCCTTGAAGACAATGTTAAGAATGGCAAATAAAGGTGACTTCCCAGGTGAACCTCTCAGGGAGCAATTAGATTGATCAATTTGATCTAAGTAGTTTAGCTCGTATCTAGATCCTGGCAAAACATATATTTGGCTTAAATATTTCTATTAAGGATTATGCTATGTGTATTACAGGATTAGAAAGTGCTGCTTGTACAATTAACTATGACATTTTTACAATTATATTCAATATTCTAATACATCCATGAGAGTTCTTAATGAAAATAGAATTGTCTTAATAGTCAATGTAACTTGTAACTCCCTCTGACTCCCTCTGTATCTCTTGAAACAGACTAAAATAGTAATATATAATATATAGTAAAATAGTATGACTTATGGGTCAATGTATGGAGGCCTTGAAAATAAATTATTTTTCTTATAAAAATCCTTCTAACAAGGTGTAACTATTACAGTGCTATAAATCAAAACTGAGTTTGTGTGAAGTGCTACTCTAGAGATTTTTATTCTATAGATTACTAGTATTGATGCTACAAAAATGATTAAGGTTTTTAGAAATAGCAATCTCTGAATGGGTTACCTTATTTCAGTTTTCACTAGTCAAAAACCACACAAACAATGCAAAGTGGCTTTGTTCAATTGATCCACAATCAAATGGGAACAATTTAAGAAATTATTTCCTTACCTTTCAAATAAAGAGTAGTTTAAAGATCTGTTGGTCACACATCTGACCTCACTTACATTAACTCACCAATGCAATCGACTGAGTTACTCTGGATTTATGGTAGTATAAGGGGGAATATATATAACAGAAATAGACATACTTGCCTAGGTTCTGGCTTCTAGTGTTTAACTACCTGTTCTTGTAGCCCCGAAGAAAATGTCTTTACTGTCTCAAGATTTTTTGTTCTATTTTTCTTTTTCTTAAAAATAAAGAAGTATTTCAAATGAATGAGTATTAAAACCTTATTTTATCAAACTACAGGATTAGTGAAAATAAACTACAATAGTAATTTTCGTAACTTTTTGACCTTGCACATTTTTTGGACAGACTCAAGTTCTCATCTTATACTGTGTGTGTGTGCGTGTGTGTGTAAAATCCAAAGCAGAGGTTTGGAGTCCTGGATGTGATACAGTTTTGGATGTACCTCCCCACTGAATACAGTTAGAGTCTACTAATCAAGAGAAAACTTTACTTGAAACTTTCCTCCTGAAAAACTAGATGCCTGTTGCTTGGATGAGTGGACTCTTTGAAGGATAAAATCTGGCTGGATGGCCAGGCCCAGAGAGTTGTGAATGGCACAGCTGGCATCTGGTTGTAGTAGGGTGGGGACCAGTCTTTCCTACTGTGCCTGCACCAAGATGACAGGAGGAAATGGCCTTAAACTGAGACTGGAAATTCAGATTAGATATTAATAAAATTTTTCACTGTTAGAGTATTCAGCTTTTTGAATGGGCTGTCCAGGGAGTTGGTGGAGTCACCATCCTTGGAGGTGTTTAAGAGTTTTCTTGGTTTAATGCTTGGTGATATAGTTTAGTTTTTGTAGGGATTATAGTGGTAGTGCTGGGTTGATATTTGCACTGAAAGACCTTAGAGATCTCTTCCAACCTTGATTCTACGACTCCTGAAGCACAATGCTTTTATTTTGTTGTTGTTGGTTTTGGGTTTTGTTTGTTTGGTGTTTTTTTTTTGCTTGGTTGGTTGGTTTTGGGTTTTAATTTTTTTTTTTCTCTGCTCAAGCCTTGGTATCTGTAATAAGGCCAAAAACTGAAATAGTCTGCCTTCTGTATGATCAAGACTTCAGTTATCTGAGGAAATTTGAAATGCAGTTAACAGACATATAATAACAAGCTATTCAGTATTTAGGAGATGCTATTGTATTTGCTAAACTATCATAGGACCCATAAACCAAGGCAGCATTGCAAAATTTAATTATAACTGTTTTAATTAAAACAGTTTTGCCTCTTAAGAAATTATTATGGTTGGGTATTTATTTAATTCTATACATAGAAATTTTTCCCCATTTGCCGATGGGGCAAGGGGGGAAAAAGGAGGCATTACTTTGCCTTCCTCCCTTTTCCTGCTTGTCCGCGGACACACTCCTCCACTGTTCCTGCTGCTGCTCCCTCCTGCTACTCCTCCTTCAGCCTGGAGTGCCTGGCAGTGGCTGAGGCACGGGCGGCAGCGACGCCCAGGACTAAAGTGTGTATGTGCAGAGGAGGACGTTTTCCAGCACAGGGGAAGTGCAGGCTGTCTCACATGTGTCTCAGATAGGGAAAACGGCCTGAGTCTCATTCGCAAGGTGTCTGCAGCAGCTCTGACACCTTCTGCCTGGATATCAGCCCGAACTCACTGGAGAATGACTTCATATATTGAGGTTTTTTGTTCCCTCTTTTAAACCAAAGAGCCGGTGGGACTTTTTTTCCTTCCCCTCCCACCAACCCCATTGGCTTGTCGAGGGAGTCCGAGACTGCGGCTGCCACCTTCCTGACGCCCAAGGGACTAATTCAATTGTAACAGGGAACAGTGTTTTCCTTCTGTTCTCTACAAGTTGTTCACAAGTTGTTCAGTTTTATTTGGAAATACCGGTTTTGTATCCTGTGCTTCTCTTGTTTAAATACATTTTTATATATATATATATATATATATGTATGTATGTATGTATGTATGCATGTATTTAGTTAAGAATTGGCTATCACCTTTTCTGCATCTCGTAGTCTCATGTCCCCAGATTTAAATCACGTAGTTTTCTCTAAATCTGGGCAGAAATTACTCTGGGTCAATATGAAACAAATATCCAATGTGCTCAATACACATGTTCTGACTTGCTGGCACTTGTTTATTTCTGACTGTTGGTATAAAAGATTGCTGGATAGCAGCTTCATGTCCTCTTTAATTTTGAATACTTCTTTGTGAAAATTTCATATATTATCCATAGATTTAGTTGCATTATCAAATCACAGACTGGAATGACAATAAAATACACACGCTTAAAATGAGAGTTTTTCTTCTCCTGGAAGAAATGATTTTTCACTAGTAAATGGTTCAGCAGGCTTCCCAGTGGTGTCTCCTCAGGCTGCTATTGCCCGCTAGCACTACTGAACTCGTCAAGAGCTATTGCGAAGTATCATTAGTTTTCTTTATCTTCACCTTGTTCAGATCCACAACAGGAGAAGACTCCTCTTCTAGGCTCACATAATTGCTTGATAACAAATGTGTCTTCATTTCAATACTAAAAAAAAAATAAATTCTTGTGAATTGCCTTGAAATCTTGGCAGCTAATAAAGAGGTGCATACTAACAGGTATGGCATGACTGTACCACATATTCCTATTCTCAGGGAGATGGAAAGTCTGATCTAAGACATTGCTACAGAACTTCTAGAAAATCCTTTTATGTAGCAGCCATGTCAAATGTTTTATGTTATGGTGGGTTGTGAAGTATTGAAGTTAACTTTCAGCTGGTTTATGTCACATTGAAAGTTTGATGTGAGAAGAAATAAGCAGCCTGTGCTGATACTTATCACTTCATTCGCGAAATATTTTTCTATGTGCACTCTATGCACTTAAGTATCTTTACATCAGCTTACCTTTATGTTCTTTTGCAGCTGGAGTGCATTCAGGATGTCTCTGATGTATATCTTCTGGTACAGTTTCTTCTTCAAGAAATCAAGGTCATGTGCTCTGAAATGCCTTCTGAAGAGGAAATTGCATCACAGTTAGCCAGGCATCACAGAAAGGCTGCTTCAGAAATATACTGCTGATCTAGTTCAACGTGGTAATAAAGATGAATCTTTCGTATTCAGTGAATGAATATTAGGATGGATATTGTGCTGCCTGCGTTTTCTGATGATTTGCATTACTGATATCTGGTATGCAGAATGTGTAATACTTTCATTGAAAACTTCAGTAAAACTGTAATTTTTGACCCATTTCAGTTTTTAGTGTTGTTTTATCTATTAAAGATTCAGTGAATCATATGCCCAACATGTTAAGCAAGAATTCATTTATCCCACGAATTTGTGTGATCGGAACATGATTACTTTCAGGTTTGTGGAAGTCAAGTCTGAAGCAAAACAAGGACAACAGTTCCTTATGTTCAATTCCGGAGAAAATTAGCAAATTCTGGAGATATTGAAGCAGCACTAGTATAGTTTGCAGTACTATCTTTACTAAGTGGAATTGCTTAAAGTAGTTACCAGACTACAGAGAAAAGATAGAACACCTACTTAAACACATCTAGCATAATGCTATAGATATGTCATCAAAACGTCTCAGAAGAACGGCTGGGGGATGCTTGTGGGAAGCATATGTATGAGCTTGAAGAAGCATATGTATGAAGTGAATTTTATTACAAAACAGATGTCAGATATGTTGAACTGTGATACAATGTAGATCATTTTATTGGCTTCCTTGTAAAAGACAGTTTTGAAAGAATACTGACTTATCTCTTCTTCTTTCTTGTACATTACCAGGGGAGATAGATAAGTCAGTGACCAACTTCTTGAAGAAATGAAGAACTCCTTCAAGGTGAGGGAGGCCGAGAGAAAAAGGTCACTTTCCTTAAGGCAAGGTAAAAGAGGTTGAGGGGGGGCATCCAATGGTAGTTTGGGAGGATTTTTTTTTTTTAAAGCATTTGGCAAAGGGGCCATTGACATTTCTTTTTTCCTTTCTGAGGACCTGACTCCCAGAAGGGAAAAAAACAGGATGAAAAAGTTCATAGGAAACGTAAGTGATCTTGATTGACCTGTGAGTTTTGTGTAACCATGGCCTCTGGCATGTGACTGTATGTGCATTTCTTGTCAAAACAGGTAAGGGAATTGTGCACTGCCCTGAAGAAATGTATTATGTGTGTGTGTGTGTGTGTGTAAAGTGCTGAAAGGCAAGAGATTAATGGGAGGGCTGAGGTGAGAAGAGGAAGACACAAAAACGTGTGAGAAGAAAAAGGTACTGGGAAATTTTTGCTTCCTCAGTGTTGGTGGAAGATGGTCAGAGGTATTGACTTTTTTTTCATACTAACTCAATGTTATTAATTTTTTTTTACCCATCAAATTTCATATTTATTTTGATTCAGGAACCACATAGGTTTATGCTTTCCTTTTTCTAAATTTGATGAGGTTTCTTAGATATAATACTTCCATCCAATGTTTCTGTAATTGTCTCCAGTAATTACTCTGTATGTAACCTCTTGGGAAAGATTTGGTAGGCAGTGTAGGAATAGGTGATGTAAGATAAGCTGTAGAGCAATAATTTTAGCCTGACCTGTGATGTTTGAAATAGTTCATACCATTGAGATAAATGTTGGAAATATTGTCCAGCAAGATAGAAGGGCAAGGCAGGTCTTGTATTCTTTCAAAATATTAGGTCAGCAGTTAAACCGAGGAGTTGGGATTCAAATCGAACATTCCTATGGAGAGGTGAAGCTTCAAAGGGGACAGGAAAGTCTTTCTCAAAGCATTCTAAGCATTTAAGTTAACACTGGCTATATTTCAGGTTTTCCAACAGTGGCCCTGTGTTGTTGTGCCAGGGATGTTCAGGGAAAGTGCTGAAAATGTGCTGGGTCCTCTCTGAGTTCTGCCATCTTGCCCACAGTTAAAAAAGGGGAGATAAAAAAGAGATGGTATTTAGGAAAAGAGATGGGAGAATTATAGTTTATAGATTTTGATATGTTGTTTCTAAAGCCCTCTCTTTTGCGAGGAAGGCAAAGTAGATGTGAAACAGGCTTGTACAGAAAATCTACAGCTAAATCTAGAAAATCCGCAAGACATGCAGGCACCTTCCTCCAGTTTTTGGGTCAATAGACATGTCAAGCAATGCATCTTTTTGCTTCACTGGAAGTCCAATTCTTTTCTTGAGTTTTTAGACATCAAAAACAAAATACAGTGATAAATTGGACACTTGGTAGAGAAGAAAATGTGGACCCTTTGCTCCCTGTATTGCCAGAAAACTTCTTCAGAACTGGAATGAATGGGATAGTTTTTTTTATCAAGTGGGAGGCTCTGAGAAATGACGACCTATCAGGAAATTATTCATATACAATTTCCATAGACTTGGAATAGCTCAAAATGATTCTTGAGTATCTTGTCTGTGAATGTCAAAAACTTGAGTAAGGCAGTTCTAGTCAGGATTTCTGGGCAAAATGGCAGAATAGATTGAGGCCAATTTTGAGGATATGACCTCAAAACAGCTGAAATAAGGAATGATTTATTGGACAAGACTAGAATGATCTGAGTTTGGTGGAAGCTCTCACAAGAATATAATAGCAGTCAATTGCCAAAAAGTCTGGAGGAATTATGTGAGAAGTAGATTGGGCATTTTCAGTACAGCAAGTCTGAAAGGATTAAGAAAGCTTCATACAAAAATTATATTCTCTTTTATGTTGGTATTTTTTTTCTGTGTGTGTGTTTTTTTGATTTTTATTTGTTAGGCTCAAAAATATATGAGAATTTTGAGAACTTATAAACTGAATTAGGTCATGTGTGGGGCTGAAGCTAAGGCTTTCTAAAATGACTGGATTAGGATTTTGTATGGAACACGCATGCCTGTGAACTAATTGATGACTTGAACTAAAGGAAAAGCATCAGATTAAGTCTCACAATATACGTCCTTTTTTTGGAGATTTTCTGTATTTGGTTAGATTTTTCAGCACTCACTGCATTGCACTTCTCTTCACATGGCCAACAGCCTTTCCAAATTATGTAAATGATACCACACATTTTTTTCTTGTATTTTAAATACCTGAATTATTGTGTACTTTTTGGCTTGGGATAAAGTGAGAAAAGAGAACATTCAAAGAAGGACTTGGGAAATATCTTGAAGAAAATGAAACATGCGAATAATATGAACTCTAGAGTATTGGACCTTTTGACCCTAGTTTCTAATGAATCTTCTGTGCACTACTTTCTGAGATTAGTTAACATGTTTATAGACGTTGTCAAAGACAAAAAGAAAGGATGAAAGTGCTGGGAAGGGGAAGACAGATCATTGGTCCCTGCTGTAAAAAATATCATCCAATCCCTATGAAGTTACTTTTTTGGTCTCACTTCATAGAAATATATCACAAAAAAAAGACAATTTCTCCTTGTGTTTCAAGATGACTCGTGATCCTTCACATAAAATTTACCTAACTGTTTCATACCGGGAGCAATGAGAGCAGACCTGAGAGTTCATGTCAGTGGCAGCAGTTTCTATGCCAGATGCACCTAAGGGGCAAAAAACAAAGTGTTTGCAGGCTTTCAGGGGTTTGTTTTCCACATCTCAAAAACATCCATTCCTAAACAGTAGCAGCTCTACTAAAGTGTCCCACAAAACAATAAATCTAAAGTGTAAAATATCACGTTAAACGGCTCAGCTTTTACTCCCACTGGTATTGCCCTCTGCCCCAGGATTCAAACCTTATTAGAGAATGCTTTGAGGAATGAAAATTCAAAGGATTTTTCAGTGCAAATATATTGGAGATTTAGTTATACATCACAAATGCTTGTGTCTGCCCTGTTTCTATGCCTTGCAAGCATCACCCCACCTTACAGAGTCAGGCTCTCTGGCTTCAGTGTCTGCGTGCTTTCTGAGCATATCTTGTTTAGGTGCCTGAAGATAAGGTATGTAGAAGGCAAAGAGCTCAAAAGCAGGAAAAATAAGTGATAGGAAGTGCTGAAAATAGATGTGATGCACCCTCATGAGTCTGCAATCCCCTTTCCTCCAGTTAGGATTTGAAACTGGTGACCAAATCCTGCAGTTTGGTGCCTAAGCCATACTATTATTTTCTCACAAAATCATAGTGAAAATTGAGGGGTAATGCTTGAATTTTCAAAATTAGAAGGGGCTGTTGCCTACTTCACAAAGCAGATTTTATTCCTTGATTTAAAACTAGGAGTTGGTGGTATCTCTCCCGTTTCTGAGGGAAGTCTCACAGGTATTGGCTTACTGGGAATTCTGTCTCTTAGCATTTCTGTCCTATTAAAACTGTTTCACTTTGTGTAAACAATTAAATTTTAATTAAGCTGGGGGGGGGGGGGGGAAGGGAAGAGAGATTGACTCTACAGCCTGGTGGTTAGAGCAATCATGTGGGAAAGTCAAATTCACGTCCTTCTTCATTTAATTATTTATACCAAATGGAATAATGTCAGCTGGAGGGAGTGAAAGATTTACCTTGAACCGTGCTATTGCCTAATGGTTACAGCAGGATCTCAGGAGGGTGACAAACTGGACTTAAATCCCTTTGTCAGACTGAAACAGGCAGGGTAATGAACTTGAGTCCAAAGAAGCTACCTACTATAACTTCTAACTATTAAATTATTGGCAGGGACAGAGAGACAGCTCTTCTAATTTATTTTTTTAGTAGTGCCTGATGTCCTCAGATTGTTATTGGTTTACTTTGGCAGGTGTTCTTATAGCTAAGGTAACCAGAAGAATGCTTTGATTTTGATGCACATGTTATATTTTTTGTTTGTTTTTTAATGGTCTATGAGGGATCCTCACCATCAGGAGTCTACTGATTATGTGGTAGTTTGAACACCATATTTTAATTCAGGAACCATGTGAGTGCAGAGAAAAGAGTAAACATGTTTGAGGTTAGCTAATGACAGTCTGGCCAGCAGGAAGTTTGCAGAGCAATGCTTTCCACCCATTGTTGATTTTATGTTATAGCAGAAGCAAACTCTAATGAATGTGACTTAGAAATATGTGAAGTTAGGGAAGTTAAATGCTTCCAGATGAAGAAGAAACAAAAAAGGCCTATAAAAACCTATTTTGATCTTGGTCACTGAAATTAAAGTAATATGGTAAACCCTTTGTGACTTTAGAATTTGAAAAGGTTTTAACTTCCTTCTTGTGCTGAAAAATGTCCTAGGTAGCTGTGTCACAATCTTGAAATATGCAGTACCAAGAAGATTTGAAAAAGTACTAACTGAAAGTAATGCTGGCTGAAGAAATTTTGTAGTATTTGGGGATTTATTATAGGTCCTATTTAGAAAACTGTAGCTGGTCCTTGGAAAGTAGTCTTCATTTTAATTTAATTTTCATTCTCATCTTAAGAGAAAAATGTTATATGACTGTAAGCTGTGCTGACTTTTGACTTCCAAATTACTTCCTCCTCTCCCCCAAAAACCCTAGTTCACTTATTTTTAGTAATCACTGCTTCATTCTATTTGTTAACATCCAATACTGTATAATTGGGTCACCTGGCATTGTTATACTAATTCATAACTCGAAGTATTTGGAACTGTTGCCTATATGACAACAGCTCTATTTGTTTATTTGTTTAGATTTTATGAACACTAACCTGAGAATTTTTATGCATCAACTATTCTGAGAAAAAAACCCTAAGCTATACTGACACTCATCCTACAGAAAAGGGGTTTCCTTGAGACGGCCAGTTACTCCTCTGCCTTCCAAAAACCTCTTCAAGCTGATTCACTCACTATCCTTGCTCCATTCACAATATTTCATGTATTTGTAATTTCATGTATAATAATATAAAATAGTTTCATATATATGTAATTTCCATAACATTTAAGTTAATCAATGGACAGTTAGATTTTTGTTTAAATGGAAAAAAACCACCAAAGACAACAAAAAAAACCACCAACAAAACAAAACAAAAAAAAGGGCAAGGAAGCCTGTTACCCCTACTTTGTATTCACACTGATGGGGTTGCTCGGGCCAGCACTGTCAGCACTATTAACAATTTTCAGCTTTAACTGCCATGTCTCATTCTGAGGATTGAAGTCATAAGAACAATGAAGTGCACTGTTACTATAACCAATATCATTACAACACAACTAAGTATCACTGCATAAATCTACTTTGACCTTTTATGATCATCATTTTGTATGCCATCTCAGCTACCATGTTTGTAGCAAAACAAATGTATTGTGGCTGTGTACCAGGACAGAAATTCTTGGAAGCAAGCCACAGCAGAATAGGCCAACCTTAGACTATGAGATTTAAGTTTGTAATGGGTCAATTTCTCCCTTAAAAAAAAATCACCAAAAAAATAAAGAAAACTCCAAGCTCAAAAATAATATAGTGTCAAATAATAGTGTCAAATTGAGTTATGAAGAAATAAATGAATATGTTTTGCTGTAAGGTTGACTAGAAAAAACTGCAAATTCTTCTGTTGCCAAGGTTTTTATATGGTGCAAAGAGACCTGGATTAGGGAATGATATGGTTTAAAGGAGATTACAATGGCAGATGTGATACCTTTGGGAGACAATATTCCAACTGCAGTAGATTCAGAAAAGGCTGTTGGGAGTCCCCATTGGAGAACAGGATTGCCAAGAGTAGAAACAAATGGACATGTTATCTGCACTTCCTTGAAGAATCTCAACATTGCTCTCTGGAATCTAGTCCTTATGGTGGCTTCTAGTAGCTCCTACTTCATTAGAAAGAATCCAACCTAATCCTCAAATTAAAGTAGATCAAAAATACTTAGACTTTTTTTTATTCTTCAGAATTTACTAACATTGTAAAGTATATTCTATTTGAATTAGAAAACCTACTGGATGCAAGTTTTTGACAAATAAAAGTTAAATAAAAAGAAATAAAAAGAATTGATTTTTTTAGATTAGGCTACCCTGGAGACAGATAACTTGTTATCTTCTTTAAGGATACTGAAGATATCGTATTAACCTAACCTTTAAAAGTAAAGGCTTTACAAGGGAAATGAAGACACCTTTTTCTTTGACCAAAGAAAAGTATATTGTATGGCAAACACCTGCATATCAAAACTTCTTACAACATTGTCTTTACAGGATAGAAATGAACTGGTGCCATTAGAAATATAGGTGTGCAAGCTCACAAATCCCACCTGAAATAAACACAGTATTCTATCTTGTACTTCTATAGCATTACAGAATGTTTTCTAAACTTTAATGGTTGAAGAAAAAAAAGAAAGACGGGAATGTGTAAGCTGAAATTTATCTTGTTCAGTTTATCTGTCTTCCCAAAATCCATCAGAAAAGCAGTGGTGGAGAAACCAACGCATAGAGAATCTTGAATGGCAATTTCCTGTCAACAAAAGGAATAATAAATGTCAGATATTGTCCGCCCTGCTCTTCCTCTTTGATCATCTAAAAGGTAAATATGTTTAAGGGCATTAAATAATAGGTCAAAATAATCTGACATTTCATGGGCCAAGAAAAGGAGTGCCAGCTTTATCTAAAGCATTCTCACATAGCCAGATGTCTGCATTCCTAGATGTACCTGTGTAGTGGTTTAACCCAGGCTGAGTGCCAGGGGCCCACTACAGCCACTCTCTCACTCCCCCTTGCCCAGCTATAGAGGAGAGAGAATATAACGAGAGGTTTCGTTATTCATGATAAGGACTACAACAGATTCTTTCTTAATCACCGTCACAGGCAAAACAAGACTCCATGTGGGAATAATAGTCAGGTTTATTACTAACAAGATCAGAGTGAGAGACAATAAGAGACACCTTTTACCCCCCACCCCCTCCTTCTTACATCCAACCTGCTCTCCTGCAGTGGTCAAGGGAAAAGGCGAGATGGGGGGGGGATGTTGCTGTGGTCAGCTGCTGTTCTCAGCCGCTGCTTGGG
>VXBA01004302.1:2874760-2907178 GCA_013399895.1 Serilophus lunatus
TCCGCAGACCCCCCCCCCCCCCCCCCCCCCCCCCCCACTGCTACCAAAACCTGGCCACAGAGAAACCAATACAACCTGCAGTTCCAGCTACATCTCATAGATGTTGGCTCACATCTAATGGTCTTTCCTATTGAGGAAAACATGAGACTTCTCCAAATATCATAGCTGTAGTTTTACAAGTTTACACATTAAATTTGATGGATTAAATTTGGGGATTTGGTGTTCCCCATTCTTCCTAGATCCATGTAACTGTACGTGTATGATAATGGCAGTAAAATGAGCTTTTTGCGAGCAACCTTAATGTGCCAATAGCAATTACTCTATTTTGAATTGAAGGAGAGGCAAAAATATATGACATATATATGTAATGAGTTGTAACAGGAGATGTATGGAGACCAGCAGAACATTTATCTACACAAAAGGAAAAATCAATTAAGCTGTTTCAGAAATAAAGATTTTTTTTCAAGGTTATTAAGATATATGTAAGTAATTTAACTATTGTTAATATTGTTAATATTGTTATTGTTTATAGTCTCCTAAGACATTATATTATGTTTATGGTTCTAGCTAATGATACATAAACGAGTGTGCAAAACTTTGGCTGAACTAATACTTAGTTCCAAAAAGGAAAATGTTCTGGATTTTTTGTTCATTTTGAGCAGCTGTAGCTACCTTACCAACCTTCCATGCCTTTCAGATGTGTCATATACTAAGGTAATAAATTCCTGACTTCTCTTTATGCATACCTTTCTATAGCACAGAAACTTCAGCTCTCTTGATCCACCTCCATTGTGTCTGTGATTGCTGAGATAGTCACAGGGGCAACAAGCTATAAGAAAGTCATAAGATGATGTTTACATACCTAAGACATTATATCATAGTGTGGACACACTGTAATACAGTCTAATGTTGTGCTACACAATATCATCAAATGATGAAGTTGAGAGATTTGTATTCAGAAGGCCCACAACTTACTTCCCTCTCTCTCACATGTCCTATTTCAGTTCTCAGTAAGGTCACCAGAACTTTCCTAGGCTGAACAAAAAACTAAGTCTTTTAACACAGAAGTAATCTCATAATCTCTGCTTTTTGTCCTGGCAAATACATATGTATTCACTAGTGAACAACAGTTTTATTTGTATCTATGCTGTCATCTTGCAGTAAATTTACTGACTTTAGTTACTTCCCCTGAAATAATACCAAGACCACCACTTTGCTCAGTTTTCAGGCGCATGGATAATGTAAAGATGTATCTAAATACTATGAATGTTTAAGTAAAAAGAACCCCAAATTTCTTTTAAAAATAGATTGGTATATTTTTTAAAAAGATTAAGAGATTCAGTAAATAATGTTTCATTACTACATTGGGTCCGTCTGAGATGGAGCCCTTTTCCCCATAGCAGCCCTCACAGTGCTGTGCTTTGCATTGGTGGCTAGAAGGGTATTCATAACATACCAGTGTTTTGACTACTGTTGAGCACAGAATCAGGACTGTAGTGTTTCTTCCCCAGCTGAGGGCAAGACTCTGGGAGGGGACACAAGTAGGCCAGCTGACCCAAACTGACCAAAGGGATATTCCATACCATATGACTTCAACTCAGGTATAAAAGCTAAGGGGGAGCAGGAAGTGGAGGTGCATCGTGGTGGCCCACTGAGAAACCACTATGCATGTCGAAGCCCTACTCCTCTGGATGTGACCGGACATTGCTGCTGATGGGAAGTAGAGATTCGATTTCTGCTTTGCTTTTGCATGAGCAAACTTTGTTTTTGCATCTAGGAAACTGCCTTATCTGAATGCTGGCATCCAGCCAAGGTTAACCCATTACAATGATCACAATGTTTTTCGTTATCACAAATTTGATTTTGGTCTGGAGGGACCAATGACACCAAATTCATGGATTTTAAATCTGAGGTCAAAATTCTCTCACAAGACTTTTTCAGCAACACGGACATGTACGTTCATTCTTGAAGAATAATGAGCGAAAAGGGATTCAGAAATTCAATAGCTTAATTTGTATTTCAGTTAAAAATCAGAAACTTTCAGACAACATGAGCAAAAGCATTCTGACTAGGCTTAGGAAAAATGTTCATTCCTGTTGCCATGCTATACAATTTCTTCAAAAAGAAATGCAGCACAAAGGAGTTGATCACCATCATTAAGTGTTTCACTGAAGCATACTGTTTTAACTGATGCAATGAATGTATTGAAAGAAAGGAAAAAAGATTCAGATTATCTCATACTTGGTTTAAAATCATATCTCAGTTAAAATTAATTAATTCCATCTATTTTTGGATTCCATCACAAATTTGCCGACTAGAAATACAGTGTTCACAAAAGATTTATTTTTTTTTTTCCTGAAAATCTTATGATATCTGCTGTAAACATTACCTGCACAGCTTCTCAGAAGACAGGTTTTTGATGATACAGGTCACCATTGTAGTTGGGATGAATGCGCTACAAACCAAAATACAGGTTTAGCCACTATTGTGGAAGTGGTCATCATACAACTGTTTTGAAGTCTACTGTTTTCAAACTTCATATTTACCAGTAGCAAAATTTTGAAATTATAATAAAAAATTGTATGTGATGGTTTGAATGTCTTTGCGTGAGTTTACATTGAAGTTATTAATTTCTCTTTTATAGCACTAGAGTTTCTCTTAACTTTCATGGCAGACAATGTGGCAATACAGCTTCATTTAGAAAGCATTTAAATAATCACAAGCCATATGATTAGAAAACATAAATCAAAACCCCAATAATTCATACAATCATGTAATTTTCATCTGTATGAGGATATGATTCTTTTCATTGGCACAAGTGTGAGACAAAATACTTAGCAAGAGTAAAATCTCAGTTAAACTCTAGTGGCACTATTTTTTACAAACAAAATAGAAAATACTTCTGTTGGATGTCAGAAAACCAGTCAAGGAAATAGAAGGAGGTTTTCTCTCAAACATTTCCCAGAACACAAATTAACTCAAATACCTACTATACATAACTTCACAGACAGAAATTTGCACATTAAAAGAAAAAGTTTGCCAAATACTTCTGTGAACATCTCAAAACCAATATTGTCTATCATTTCTAACCTACAGGAAAACTTCAAACCTTAAGGTTTTTCCCCTGCCAAAGATATTTTTCACAAAGATTCAGTGATTTAGAGAACTTGCATTTCCATTAGCTGTTCTGCTGTTAGGTTCCCAGATGTGTCAGTCTGCCACCTTTCACAAATTACATTTGTGAAATAAAAACAAAAGCAATTCCTGCTCATTTCTTTTGCTGTCTGGAATACTATTATTAATTCCAGATATTATGCTGATTATTTGCATTACAGTAGTCAAAACAACGATGAGGTATTTCCCTTCAAAGATTGCATCTCATTCAAAACACATCTAAATCTTATGTTTTGAAGCATTTGCACAGACTCTTAACTATTGGAATTTCATGTCTGGAAATATTTTAAACAGTTGCATTCCAATGCAACTGCATAACCTGGAAATTCTAATACAACTGAATAATCTGTTATCTGCTGAAAATAGCTTAATTTTAATATGTTGCAGTTGACTTAAAGGTTAAGCGACCTCTTAAAAGAATGTGAACTTGTGATTTAGGGAGTTCTTATACTCTCAGGTGGCATTTTATTCACCAAAAGAAGTAACTGCTAATGAGCTCCCTAGCTAGCAAAAGCTAGATGTAAAATATGTAAAACTTGAAATGTCTAGTATTTCTGAAAAAAAACAAACCTCCATGGGCTTGGCTTATTAGGTAAATTATAACAGATCAGAGAAGGAAAGTATAAACTGGGTGTCAAAAGCTGAGAATGACCACCCTATCTATTTTCTAATGTTATTTTCTGGTCTACTCTTACTAAAGTATTTGGTTGATACAACTTGCAAATAAAGGATTAATTAATCTAAAATGTGTGTTGGACTAACCTTCATAAAAACCTCAGTATGATGCCTCAATATGGTAAAGAACAGGTTCATTATGTAGGAAAAAATTTAATTTTTTTTTTTTGCTGTCCACACCATGCTTAAGCAAAGTGAAGAGTCCTGATTTGGAGTATTTAGGCTGAAAAAAAAAAAAAAAATTAAAAAAATTACTTCCAGTGTTCATCCCTGAGATAAAGGGAATGGAGATTCTGATAAGAACTGCAGAGTGTGCTCCAGCACACCTCACCGATAAGCTAAATCCTTGACAAGTGCAAGAGAAAACCTCAAAGGACAAAATACTTGTAGGAACAACGGTGGCCTACCCCCTTGAGCATAGTAAGCGCTGCTACTCTGAAGGTTAAGACTATTATTTTGACTCCCTAATTTTGCAAAGCAGTAAAGGAATTATATAATCTCAAAAAAGTTCCACAAAGTATCTGGGCATGTACAGAGCTTCTACTGGCTTCAGTAGGAATTAAGAAGTTGGCTGTATGGCCTTGAAGGAAAGTCAGGGCTTAAAGGCAGTCAGGTGCTTAAACAGTTTGGTGCAGTTTTAGTTAATTGTATATTATGATACAAAAAGAAGTGAGTGTAACTGTACAAACTAGAACATCACAGTTAGGTTCTGTTAAAGTCCAGGTAGGACCGCAACCAAAAGAGAGATAGATGCATTAAAATGGGATTTCAGTCCATTATAGACACCCAGAATGAAGAGGAAGGCACTGGTAAGTCACAGTTCGTTCACTTTTAACCCTATAAATAAATGTCCTCCAAATGCTTCTGTTTGCATTATTCAAAGTTCCAGGATACAAATGCTTTTGAAGATTTTTCTTATGGTTCATATTTTCAGAAAGGCACTATTCCTCCTGCATCTCATGCCTGATGCTGAACACTCCTCTAGCATGTAGTAGTCTCATCCTGCAGATGGGCACTGACTATAGAGAAGAATCTTGTTTAGCTCCTTTCTCACTGTGGTAAAGGTGAAATTTTCCTCTTCTTTTCTTTGGGACTGTGCCTTAATTGAACTCATTAACTATTTCCTGTTGCAGCTCTGGAACCAGATTTCCTCTGGGGAGTGATGTAGCTCCTGAATTAGACCATGTCTCCTTGACTATGAAGTAACACATCTAAAAACCCCTTATGTAGAGTGGTGTAGGCAGATGCCAACATCTGTTCATCACCTGCCAGTTGTCCAGTGGTTATGACAGTCCTCAGAGAGACAGAAGCATGATTTTGAAAGACTTAGGGAAAGGTGTTTTGTATATGAAGAATACTAGTTCAGGCTAATGTTTTAGTGGAGGAGAGCTTCAAGCGTATTTTGTGAGGTGCTTGCTCCACCCTGGAATGCCTGAACATCCTCTAAACATTCACAAGAAGCTTAACCTCTAGCTAAGCAGTAGGATGTTTTTAAAGAATCCCCATTTGGGATTGAACAATATTATAAGCATATGAATACTTGCTGAACAATCTTTTGTTCCATCATACAGGCTGAAATATACTTCTTCTACCTCATTTCAGTGGAGGGAATGATGGTGGCATTTTGGGTATTAAGAAGCTGCATTCTGAGGCTTTAGTTTCCATGCTCTTCCTCAGATAGCCTGTGTATCTGACTTCTGCATCTGACAGATTGCTGGAAGAAACAGAAGGCATTAATTTATGTTAACCAGCATTCATAAATATTGTTTTAGATAAAACAGATTATGCTTTCTAGAATAGGCTCCTTTTGTCTGATGCTAATTACAAACGTGTTATTTTCTGTCAGTACCAGAGAGATACATACATAGTTTGATGAAAAAGCACACCATGGTAAATGTTATGAATTGATATAAAAGATTTATTGGAAGGTACTAATTACATAGTTTACTTTTATAGATATTTCAGTGAAACAGTGGCACATTTTATAAAATCATAAGAGAGAGTCTGTCATGGAAATAAGTGAACAAAAGGTATTAATTTTCTCATATGATCTACTTCTACGTCTGATAGCTAAAAGACTGAGAAAAAAATTCTTTGGTTTTGCTACAAATCATATTGTTTTTTCAAAACTGTTGTTATATGAATCACCTAAAGTATAACATATTTATAATACATCTGTATCTATTGAGGTATAACAGAAACTTAAACAGTTTGCTATTAAAAAAAAAAATAAAAAAAGAATCAATATCCGCTACATTTTGTCTCCACCATCAGCATGCCTATGCCTATTTTTATTCTTAATTTTATTTCTTCTTTTTATATCCTCTCTCTTATTAGGAAATGGCCTAATTGCTAGTTTATACTATTGCAAGATGGCATATAACTCAGGGGCTTGCATTACATTATCTATGAATATTCTTCATTTTCCCAAACGTCTACTGATGAGCAATTTGGTTTTCAAGGTGCTCAGTAAACTGATATTATTTGCATATACATTACTCTCTAAGGCCTTCATCTAGGGAGCAGCATTACTTGCATCATATGACCACCACTTTAGACAGCACTTTGATTTTTTAGTGTTTAATTATACAGTCCATATTTCAAAATGTTTTTACCATTAAAGAAAAATGCTAGCAGATAATTGGGAGTACAAAAAATGCACAAAAAAAAGACAATGTAAAGTTAGCATATTTGTTAGTAAATCTGTGTTCTCAGCAGCAACAGCTGCAGTTTTATTAAACTCAACTGTTTGCAGGTGCTTGTAAGAGAAAATTGTATAGATATGCATGTAGTATAAAATTCACCTGAAGAGATTTACCTTTGTGAAAAATCATAGGGTTCTGACACAGAGGCATCATTCTCTGTAGTCTTGTGATTAATGTCAGGTTTCTTTCTGATATGTAAGGCTGAGATATTATCAGAGAAAAATCCACAAGAAAGCACCATAAAGCAATAAGGGAGGAACACCAACTGTGCTCATAAATTTAGACAGTTAGTGTAGCTGAAAAGCATTATCTATCCTAAGACAGGCATTATAGTTAGATGAGTTTAGTGCGTCAGACAATACAAAAGGATTTAATATGTGTTAAAAAAGGAAAAGTAAATAAAAAAATAGACTCTTAAAGATCAGAACAGCTTTAGATGTTGTGTGGATCAATAGTAGTCTCATCACAGGTAAAAGTTCACTAGATAGCCTGTTGAGCTGCAAGTTCAAAATGTCAATAAGGTGTGCAAAATTTAAAATCAGGACATGCTGTAGGATAGTTGTACTTAACTTTTGGTGCCTGTGTTATAAATATTTCTGCTCAGTAGAGGTGTTTGTGAGAGCTGACAAAAACTAACACCACTAAATCGTTTAAAGTTCATTTATTGCGCAGTGTCTAATGATCCAGTCCAACAAGGAATTCTATAAATATACATGTACCCATGGAGATTTATAACTAGGTCAGAATGCTGCTTCCACATCTATTACTAATTAATTAGGTGCAAATAGCAAAAATACCTCAATGACAAAATCTATAATTTCAAAATTCTTTTTTTTTTTTTTTACTGTGGCTGTTATCAGCAGCATTTGCAAGTGTTCAGTTAAATACAAAGGAAAAAAAAAAGTGATTAAGTCTTAAAAGACTGTACAACACTTTACACAGTATGAATTCATTTCTGATCTCAAAAAAAATATTTCTATCGTTTTACTGGAGTAAAGCATATGATTAATGCTTGTGATCATTTGGCAACAGCTCTATTAGACTGCCAGAGATTCAGCAGATTTACCCATGAAGAAAATTATTATTAGTGTTAATTTGAAGGGGAGAAAAATCAAAGATGCTCTTTTTTATTACAGTTATTTTAGTAATACATTTAATCACAGTAAGGGTCCAACTTAGTTTTGCTATTGTTGAATTTAAGTTATGAAAATGACCAATCAAATTTATCTAAAATGTTTTTAAGCTCTGTATAAGTGAGACATATATTCAACCTGATGATAAATAAACAGACAGTTACATGATAAAACTTTTATTACCTATACATGAAATATAATGCATCCTTTGGACCTGTAAGTGGACTGTTTTAGGAAACTGAGCTTTTATCAAGATTAGTTTTAAATAATATGCTTGTTTATTAATGTCAAAATTTAAAAACCATGACCAAACTAACTTACTTTTAGGTAAGTCAGTAGCATAGCTCAGGCTTAGGTTTGATCATGTAATAAATGTATATATTTTAGGATTACAACACCATTGTTTATAAACACTGTTTAGTGAATTGAGAAACTCAAAATATTTATTTTGTTCTAGTCAGAATCAGCTATATATAAAAATACACGTAGACATATAATTTTTAAGGAAATATATATTTTTATATTGGAGATCTGTCTTTTAATAATAGCAATAATCCATGTTTTAGAGGATTACTGTTTTTGTTGAGATAATTGATTTTTAGGTATTCTATTCTTGATCATAGTTCAATTGCTTCTGCTTCTTTTTCAGTCTCATATTTGGAGACATTCTATTTTATTTTTTTTCTGAAAAATGTAACAAGAAATTACTAACTTTTAAAGTTTGGGTGTGGTTGTTTGGTTGTTGGGTTTTTTTAAGTACTAAAATATGACCACAATATCCCAGCAATACTGCCCATATGGTTTGAATTTTGTTCTGCCCATAATAGGGAAGAGAGATTTTGTGTTCATTAGTAAGTTAATGTCAGCAGTTTTGAGGTTTTGATTGTCAGTGAAAATGCAGTGTGGGATAATTAAGCAATAATGTAGTATGCAGAGTTTTTTCGCAGGATAAAGTCATGATGAAGATGAGCAGAGTCAAGGGATTTAATATTAAAGCACAAAGCATTTTTTACCTAATTTGCATTAAAGTTTGCTAGAATGCCAAATTAAATGACGTGAAAAAACAAATGAAAAGGCAACTTTTAAATAAAATTAGTTCATACAAAGTTTAACTAAGGTGGCTATCAATTTGTACATATTCTTTATCTTTCATTTAATCAACTTCTCAACTGTGCTATTCCATCCAATTCAGTAGAGAGTAACACAGAGAAAGAGCTGGGAATACTCTCAGAGCAGAGCAGTGACTGTGTAGGGGATAACATCTACATTTTAGTTTCAAATTAGCATTGAAAACAGTTTACTTGAGCCTCTTTTCTTTCTGCTTGGTAAAAGTAAATCTCTTGATGCCTGTAAGAACCCAGAACTTGCTAGAAGTTCTGATATTTCAATTCAGGCTAAGTAAAATGAATTGCTTACTAGAAGGTGGCTGTCTTGTTAATGGTAAGAAACCAACTCTTCAGTATGTGCCATCTTGGTCAGGTATGGCATGATTGCAGAAAGCATTCTCTTCCATACAAGCTAATTCTTCCATCCAATACCTCTGACTCCAGCACAGTGTAGGTCTGGAATTGCCATTTTCCACACATTCTCTCTACATTTGCTGTAAAAACGACTAGAACTAATCCATCTTGTATTAGATAAAACGGAAATGAATGAGGAGAACAAAATATCACTGGTCTCAAAATGATACCTGTCACACCCCTTAAAACTGTGCTATTAAGGAAGTAATTCAAGTAGCAGTCTAGTGTGCCTGGGGAGCATGGCAGGGCCATGCTGCAACTATGATATGAGATACAGTCCAGTTCATATCCAGATATATAGTTTCTAATCCAAAATTGAAAGTAATTAATTTACTTTCAGAGGTCCAAAGATATGTAGCTGCACCTATAAGAAGAAACAATACTATTTTTTTTAAGACGGTATAAGACTGTCTGAAATGTGGAAATATCTGTACTGCACTGAACTAAAGAAAATGTGATTTTGGTTTTCCAAATTGCTTTGACTATGGAAACACAGGTCAATGTTTCAAGTTGTCAGAACAATATCATCCACTGCAGTCTATATATGATGGCTGGAGACAACCTTTCTCAAGGCAAATGAAGGGAGTGTATCTTATGTTTTCAGTGCTATCCCTCATGATATTCAAAGACAGTGAGCTCACTGCAAAGGAAAAAAGGCAGCAATTATTTCCCCTAAGGCTTACCTGGCAGGGAAACGATGAAATAAAATGGAACTATATTGGTGGGTTTAGAGGAACAAGGAGCAGTAGGAAAGAGAGCTTGAAGGCAGAAATGTTGTTCATGTGTGAGTGTAGTGGGATCTCTTCGTTGTGTTCCATTCTATTTCTTCATTATTCCTCCTTTGGAAAGACATCCAGTGCACTATTCCCATTTGAATCAGTCTTACCATTACAAACACAGTGAAATGTGACATAATTATGCTATTTGCAACTGCAAATGACGAATTAGACGAATGCCTTTAGTACAGATATAGTCTAAAATGTATTATTTTGGCAAAAAAATACATTTTCAAATTAAATGATGTAACCAAGGCTGTTTCAGGAGGTGAAATAGCTTTGCTTTGCACCTAGAAATTTTTTTAAAAGGTCTAGAATGATTTGGGAAATTTGCAAACTGATTTAATAACTGAAACATACCGACTTGGATTGATCTGTTTATCTAGCCAGCTTTTTAGCTCTAACTTCCTTCATAATTCAATTGAATTTTAAAAAACATTTCTTTGTAAGATGTTCTATGCATTTACATTCATTCTATCCATTGTTAATTCAGAAGTGTGGTTTTTGAACAAAGTTGTGTTCCATGTATTAAAAAAGTGACCGCAATTTACTCATTCAGATTAACTATGTTATCCATCGTCCTATAGCATCTTTTCCAGAGTCGGGTCTTCAGAGATGACTTATTACAGGTTTGCAAAGAGTTGTGAATAGTACAGAAAATGTAATTTACTGTTCAGTCTTGGACTGAATTTATTGTTTACTAATTTGAATGTCATATACAATGAATTATTCAACAAAAAAAGATAGTCAAAAAGACTATCAGTAATGAAAAACAAACAAAATCATTGCATCATTGGTTCAAGTTCAAATAATATTAATTGGGCTAAATGTTTGGATTTGTGGAAGACAAGTAATTATTTTTCAAATAATCCATGATAATTCTTATTCAATTTATTTTCTCAATTGGAAATAGAATTTTTCTAAAGGAAGTAAAGCTCAGAGATGGTGCATTAATTTTTTCATTTAGCAAAAATGTTATTGTTCCTAAAGGATATATTAAAGTGTTTTGACTGATATTTTAACAAGATTCTTGTCTTCTTTTCCTTAGCTTATTTTCAGCAATAAAATTTGATTCATTTTCCCAAAAGAATGTAGTATGTATCCCAGATCTGTGGGTTGTATGGGGAGAGAATATACCACTCAGAGCATAAATGTGTGAAAAATATAGAGGAAGAACAGAATAAATTTCTCAATATCTCTTTAAGCAACAACATTCTATGTACTAGAATCTCCTACTGATATAAGCAAGATAAGGATGTTCTTTTTTTTAGTTTCTGTTTCCTCTCCCATTCCTAAATGTCTATATGGTGATGATTCACTGTCGAAGAAAGATCATCTTGCAGTGCAATGGAAGCTATTGTACTGTTATGTAAAAATTACCCCTATTCCTTCCTTCTGAGATAAAAACATATTACATTGTATAACCATCAGGTTTAGCTGTGCACCGCAGTTTTGGCTAAAGACCTCAGAAACTGTCAATCAGGTTATGCCAAATATAAACTTTGCAACCAAATTGACTGTACCTAAATTAACCCTTTTTTATGTTTGTATTCACTATTGTAAGACTGAAGAGCTGAATTATAGGTCGAATTATCAATAGTTCACTTCCAAAGTGGATATGTAGTTTTGTTCAGTAGTTTCATTTAGGACTTGGGAGATAGAGATTTGCAGATAGCAGACGCTTAATGTCATTCAAGGAAATTAAGATATATGAGGCTTAAAATTCAAAACAATGTGGAGAAATTGGAAAAATAGTCTGAAAGAAATGAGACAGAAGAGCAGTAGGGACAGGTGCAACAGAGTGAACTTGGGCAATAATGGAGAAAAATGAGTTAAGAAAGATATATGCAGAAAAAATACTGATCTTTATCATTTATCACTGGTTGAATTAGACACAATATCACACTATTACCAAAAATTATATCTCATACCAGGTATTTAAAAATGGCAAAAAATGCCAAATCAATATAGGTTGTTTTTATGTTTTGTGGTTTGGGTTTTTTTTTCAGCAGCACAGTGCAGGTTACTTGCCTTCTTTTAAAGCAAGTTGACTTTTTATTTTTCATATGGTGGCTCCTCTTTTCATAGTTCATTTTCTGTGCCTTTTGCCTCTAATGCTTCATGGCCTGGTGGAACCTGACAGAGATTTTAAGAGATGGTTCTGCTGAACCAAGCAAACCAAATCAATCAATGAAGTTTTCAGAATGCTCAAGGTAATCCACCAGCTGTGATCAGAAGCAGGATAGCCTCAGTTGGAGTACTATGTGGACCAGAGGAAGCAACTGCACAAAAGAGGGACAAAACAGCCATAGTCCTTATGAACCGCTGAAATAACTTTGTTAAAGGAGGCACATAATGGCCCTCAGGCACAGAAAAAGGCATTCCAAAAAAAAAAAAAAAGGAATAAACTGTTTCACTTCTAGAGAATAAGATGGAAAGTAATAGACTTGAACTGCAGCAAAGTATATTTAAGTTAGATGTTAGGAAAAATTCCTAATGGTAAATGTTCATTTAATTGTACTCAAACAGTAAGAAATCTTCCATACATTGTCTCAATCTAGACTCTAAGATTGCAGCATGAAATTAGAGTGGAAAAGCATCTTCTGATATTACAAGGTCAGTTTCCTAAAAATGCCTTGAAGAACTGTCCAGTGCTAAACACAAGACTAACAAACAAACCAATCATCACTTTAATAGCTTAGTTTAATTGAAATTTTTAAAAACAATCTGGCAGTAATAGAAAAGGGTGAGGTTCAAAAAATAGTCAGAGAAATCCATTTCAAATACATTGTCTCACTCTCTAGTCTAAGAAATTCTGTAAGATTAGTGATGGCACACAGTATAATTAATACATAAGGAAGAGGATAAATTCTAGCCTTCAGTTATGGAATCATAATCAATGCATTAGTGTGCAAATCCCAGTATGTTAAAAAGCATAGTTTAAACTACTTTGGGATTATTCTAGCTAAAATGTACATGAGAAATGTAAATCATCATTAAAACATTTATTCCCTACTTCATTAAACATGTAGTTTGCTCTTTCTTATTTTAATTACTTCTTAATAAAATGTAATCACCCTGAAAGATGTTATATTGATATCTGAAGACAAAGAAGATCTCTGTTTAGCTACAAAAGAACTTCAGGACAGGAAAAGTAAAAGTACTTTGCAATATCTCAATCAGATTTAAGAGATTACCTAGAAATTTTCTTTGCTGAGACTGATAACGAAGATGATGGTTCTTTTTGATGTGGGTTTATAGACCCTAAACAACAACCACATGGAATAAAAGCAAAGGACTTTATGTAACTTCATGGACTATAATTTTTGAATTATATTGCATTCAGAAACCACCAAGGAGAGGTTTTTAATGAGATGCAAAACCAATTTTATTTACTGTCCTTTTGTACTTTTTTTTTACTTAGTATCTCTCCAATGACAGAAGTGGTAGTCACCATTTAATATCCTCTGCATGCTCTTCAGCTTTGTTTTTAGGTTTAACGCCCAAATAAGATGAAAGATAGCTAAATGCTGTGAAACATATCTACAGCAATCTCAATCATCACACAGATTTTACATCAATTTCAAGTTCCAAGTTTTTGGAACTATATATAAAGAGCTAAAAGCTCATTACAAATCTTCCTATACGTTTAATATTCCAAGACAGAATATAATTTAAATTGTTTGACTTTCAACTCACAAAATCTTGGTGTCATAAATATTAAAGGTGTTATAAATATTGATTTCAAAATATTTGTTTTTCTGTAAATATAATAGATGTAATATATTTTCAGTAAAACATCAGTTAAAAAATTATCCCCTATTCAAAATTTTGAATAAATGCTACAAGAAGTGATTTTAATATAGATATCTCCCCATTCAGGTAAGTATATATATCAGGTTTTTAACCTGGGGAAATCTGTAAGTTGTATAGCAAAACAAAAGCACCAAAGTGAGACAGGACTGTATTTTCTACTTTCTTTTTTTCTAACTTCATAGTTTCTCTAGTTCTCTCTATCAAAATTTTAACATGTTTGGAACTGCTAGTTCCAAAGTAGAAATCAAAATCTCCACTTTAACTGGGAATATTCCAGTCATTACCAAAGGCTAGTGTTAGGAAATGACAGAAAAAGACCTTTCTCTTCATGGATTTTTTTTTTTTAAAGCTGAATCTAAATCAGTTTTACTAGTGTTAACTGTAGAGAATAGTTGAATGAAATGAAGACAACCATTTTAAAAACAGAGATAATGCACATTGTCTAAAATGAGTGGGTACATGAAGGCACATAAATGTTTATAATAGTGACTCCATAGGGAAATAGCAGGGCAAAATTAGCTCTTAGCAACAAGAGAAACCAAACCTGATCTCCATACCCATGGTTCATTGTATTTATGTGGACTGCTGATGTTTGAATGAGAGATAAAATTATGGAAAAAAATGGAAGTAGAAAAGCTAGCACAATTATGCTGTTCATGTGGAAACTGGGATCAAAATTTAGTACCGTCTGTACTGAGGTCTCACTGTCAAAAATATGGATATTAGTAGTGAACAAAGAAATTGTATCCATTCTGATTGTCTAGTTTATCTAGAGGATTACATTGACTGGAAGAAATGTGTGACAATGAAATTCCTCCAGATTCTCCGATTATTTTTCCCCTCTTCTTTTGCCAGAAAGAGTTTGGTGATGGAGATAAGACATCAAAACTGAAAATTCTGGTAAAACTACTTTTCTAGTTCACAATAAAGCTTTTACTGTACAAAACTAATCTAACTGGAAGTACAGCATTTATTACCGGTAATATCTTCTGAGGACTTGTGCTCATGAAAAATTTGATTAAAGAAAGCTTTGTTGATAAATATATGCTGAAAAGTGATCATGTGGTATCTGAGAACAAGACACAACACTGCAACAGTATAAATAAGATTAAGTGGTGGGTCCAAGAAAAAAAAGTAGGCAGAATAATTGGTTATGTATAAAGTTGAGACATCTGTTAGATGAATTTCTTTTGTAACAACTTAGTGCTCTCTCTTTCTAAGTAAAGGATAATCAACGGCCATGAAGAGGAACTGGATCTAATTAATAAAATGACTACTCCATTTCCCAAACATTCAACCTCAGAAAGCAATGTGCTATTGATAAATGTAAAATGTGTTTGGGTCGGCTGATCAATTCTCTCTTTTAGATACTTACAAGTGCTTTATGTTCCTTAGCTTAAATTAACTTTGCCCATCTAAATTGCATGAGTTGTTTAATGTGGTTATATAATGCTTTCTGAATTACTATGTTTGTATGCAAATATTCATTGGACACTTCCAAAGTGTTTATTAGCAAAGCTTGTGTCACTTGCATAGTTATAGGGTTTTTTAAAATATTCAGGAATATTTAACCTTTTCATCAAAATAATTTATATTGCTGAAATTATTGATACTTTGCAGTGTTGCAACCTGATGCTTACGTAACTCTAGTGCTGAATATTATCAAAGTGACACATTGCAACTACAAGAGTTAAGAACCACAAATTGGGCAGTTTAAAATAATTAAATAGTGTTAGCACTCGCTAATTATATTAAAAGGAACAAAAACTTGTGAATTGCACTCTTAAAGAAGTTCTTGTTGGGTTCACAGAATCCAAGAATTGTGTCAAGGGATAATTATGCTGTGGGCTGATGAAAAAAAATGGTTTAGCTCTGGAGCAGGGGGATGCTTCTCTGGTTCGTTTGTTTGTTTGTTTGTTTTTGTTCTTGGTAAAGGGAGAATGTTTCAACTCCAGGAGAACTGAATTGCTGTGTTGATTAACCGACTACCAGCATACACTGCTCATTTGTGTTGCACCACATCACATAGTAGAACACTATCCTCAGGGTTTGCACTGTTCCAGGATAAGTTACTGGAACTTCTGCATATTTCTTCCTCACCGGTCTACTTCACAATGTGCTACAGTCCCTTGTACTGACAAGCAGTAGCTCTGTAATTTTAAATGCCATTGAATGAGACCAACACATGAAGTCTGTACGTTTTTAAAAGACCAGTTCCTAAGACTTCTGAATAAATAGGATAAACTTTATCAGATGACCACTCAAGCCGTTTAGAAATATCTTAGGTGGAAGTTGTAATACTTTTTTTTTTTTTGCAATGCACTCAGAAATAGGTAAATTACTAATTATTATAAATTCTGATAGTAGTGGCAGCCGTACAGAACTGAGCTGAACTGATATTATTGTTTTGAAGTTCTTGGTGGTATACCCATCTGGGTATCTTGGGGTACATTGGGAAAAGGACTGCCAGAAGGATGATAGAGGTGATCCTGATCCTCTGCTCAGCCCTTGTGAGGCTATATCCAGTTCTGGGCTCCTCAGTACAAGAGAGACATGGAGCTCCTGGAGCGGGTCCAACAGAGGGTGAAAAATATGATTAAGTGACTACAGCATCACTCTTATGAGGACATGCTGAGGAATTTGGGCCTGTTCAGCCTAGAGAAGAGATGACTGATGGGGAATCTCATCAATTTCCACCAGTATATGAAGGGAGAGTATCAAGAGCATGGACCAGGCTCTGTTCAGTCGTGACAAGCAAAAGGACAGGAGGGAAAGGGCAGAAACTGATGCACTGAAAATTCCTCCTGAATTTGAGAAAGACCTTTACTGTGCAAGTGACCATGCACCAGAACAGAGTGCCCAGAGAGTTTATTGAGCGTCCCTCCCTGGACACATTCAAGGAACATCTGGATGCAATCTTGTGCACTGTGCTCTAGGATGACTCTATTTGAGTGAGGAGGTTGCACCAATGACCCACTGCGGTCTCTTCCAATCCAACCCATTCTGTGATTCTGTTCTGTAATTCTGTGAAATACCAAAAGATATGTACTTGTCAGCACATATTATTTTACTTATATGTATTAAGGACTGGCAACATTAACATCTATCATAAGATGTTCTGATAGCAATAGCAAGGTCTGGAGAATTGAGAATAGATCAGTTTTTATTAGTCAGTGAATGATTTATGTCATATTAAAGCAGCATAACATCTGGTAGGAAAAGTTTTTAGTGGGAAATTGTGAGTAGTGAAATGACCCTGATGTCCATGAGTGGGAATATCATCTCAATTTCCTTCAATTCTTATTACTGAGAGCAGCTTTTATCTCTACATCCTCTTCTCTCTGATGGCCAGATGATATCTTCATACCTGTTTTCAGTTACTGCAGTTATCATTGCTGGTACATGTGACATCTTGGACAAAGAGTCAGATGGAAATTTGTAAATAGAATATAATTAAATTATGGAGTTGGATTAGGTTGTGATTGTATGGACAGCTGGCAATGGATTTAAGGACTTTAATATAATTTTTGTATTGCAAGTTTAAGTTTTATAAAAGGTCTCTGCAACTGCACTGAGCTCCTCAAGCCTTTGTAGTTTGAGTATCAAAATAAATAGATGCACTATATAATAGTTATAAGCAAGAGCTAAAGATGGACTAAGAGTAAAAAGACAGATTTTTAAATACTGTTTTACCTTAGTAAGTTTCTGGAGTATTAAGACATTTCACCCAAAGCAAACATACTGGTCAACATCTACTAGAAATTAGTGTATCTCCGTTAAAAAATTCTTTTATCATACCCTAGATTACTTGTGAATTAATCCTATTTATATCAGATTTCTCCTAATCTGAAGGCATTTCTCATCGACATCAGAAACTGATAAGGAGTGTCTTCTGCTGCCACATCTTCTCTGTAGTTATGTACACAAGAATCTCACGCAGGCTTTGTCTCATACATCACCTGGCATTTTTGGGAGCATCCAGAGTTGTTTATTAAACTGTCAGTTCAGTCTAGTTCTGAAAAATATTTTCCTTACAAATTATTTTTAATTTATTCTTAATTATTTGCACAGCCTCACTTCTAAACAAGTACTTAAGATAGTGCCATTGCTTTAATTAATCTATTTAATTCAATAACTGCTACAACAAAAGAAAAATATATTTGGGATTCCTGATTGAAAAATCCATTCAGGGCAGAGTAAAGTGAAAGGAATCACAAGACTGAAATTCTCAAACTCCTTAATTGCTAGGACCTCTTACAACATAGATATTTCTTGGTCCATGCTCTAGGAGGTAAACTGCTGCCATATTATCCTTAATTATGTGCATCATACAGTTTGCTGCAATGTGTCCTTGAGCAACTCTGAAGAAGTATTGAAACATAATAAACTCTACTGTAACAGGTATTAGGAAGGTGACACTTCTTCTTTGGAATGGAGAGCAATCTATATCTGCAGACCAGGAAGTGTATGTGGAACATCTGCAACCTAACAGCTGTTGAATATTACTTTGGGCAGATCAAGGGCTTAAAATCTGCTTAAGTAATCTACTGCAGCTCTTACTTTTAGAAAGCACATCTGTGCTGACAGTTTTTCCACCAACATATTCTCATACATGTTAAAATGATAAACAAACTAGCCTAAAATCAAGGTAATAATGGAAGATACTGGAAAGCTCAAAGATATTTCAAGTTGAAATGATACTTGAATAACACTTCAGTATAATTAATGACTTTGGAAGAGAAGTTTCTCTCAAACCCAGAAAGCTGTCATGTTTGTGATGTGCCTCACTAATACAGGGTTGTTGAAGTTTTACCTCTTTGAGCTGTAGGTAATCTATTGTTTTGTGATAACCATAAGCATATTATATTTATACTTTGAAGTTTTAAATACTGTCTTGCCTGGGGATAATAGACATTCAATTTTCACTCATCATATAGAACCCAGTAAAGTAGTTAGTAAAAGCAGTAGAGGGTATCTGTTGATTTAATTGTTCTTGTTTTAAGATCACAATAAACTACATAGAGAAACTAAGCCATTATTTTGCCTGTAATTATTTCAAGGATATCTCCTTTGTGTGACATACATTGATTTTATTAAATGATCTTTTGCCATTTTAAAGTGTTTAGAAAGCTTATTTTAGAGCTTCAATTCAATGATGTATAATATTGGGTTAGGTTTCAAGAACTGAAAAGCAAAAGAAATAACAAAAAACCATTGTCACTTTGGGACAGCAGGAAAATGAAGGCAAAAAATATCTTAGCCAAAGGAAGACAATGAAATTAAAATAAGGATTGGTGGGAAGGGCAGGAAAAAGGGAAAACGAGCTTATGCTAAGGATGAATATAAAGTGCGAGCATTTCTTTGGGAAACCTGATCACTGGAATAGACAAAATTCCCAGATTAGTGAATGAAGGAAACATTACATATGTAATGTAGATAATTTAATATGGTGTTTGACAGACTTCTACATTCAAAATTAATCTAAACTATCTTTAAAGAGACTGAAGAAATAAATAAATATCTATAATAGAATGTAAATTGAAAGGAAGTGCTTAGTTTGTAAAAATAGGTGGTGACTCCAGTCTTAACATACTTTAATAGCCTGGAAGAAGAAATATGCAGTATATGCATGCCTTTTCTATTTCATACTGAATAACACTAAAATAGAAAGTTCTATAAACATAGAAAGAAAAGTACAAAGGTAGATCATGAAACATTAAATATATAGGAAGTAAGGCTATAGAAAATCATTAACCTAAGAAGAATATATGCCAAATCCATTTGGAAGAGAAAACATGATTGAAATGGTGATTTAGAAGGAGAAGAAGAAAAACTTTAGAAAGCATGTACAGCTAAGCACACACAGCTATATGGGAACGCAAACAAAGGATGTACTTGAACAATGGTTCTCTCCAATGCGTGTCACAACTACTATGGACAGACATACTCATAGCAGCTTACTGTCTCCAGAGGATTTTCAAAGAACTTTTTGTTTTTGTTGTTCCAGCTTTTACTTTCACAGATTATGAGCTAACCAAGGGCGATGTGGCTGGACACAGGATCAGACACCATCTTTCAAGTTTTGCATTTTTTAAAGGGTTCTTTTACCCTATTAGTCTGTAGAAATATGTTTTCCCTCATTCTATTTCCCCTGTAGAATCTGCTCTATTTATTCTCTTCTCCTTGGGCGACTCTTGCTCACAAGCTCTTTCTTGTGCATTGGTCATGTTTGCTTGTATCTTTTGAAAAGTTTCTTATCCAATGCTGTCCATAGTAGTTTCACTGTCTTTCCTTTTCCAGTTCCTTCACCCTGAACCTCTGAGCCTTTCTCTTTATTCTTCAATCCTGAGAATAACATTTTTCAATCCCTTGAAAGGATTTTACTCTTTAAAGGCTCTTATGTAAAACCTTTGAACTTTAGGATGGTCCTGTAAGCCACAAAACTTGCAAGCAGAACAATCATTTTATTTGAATTTCACAGAGAAAAGACATTAGGGCAAAGAGAAGAAAGTAATTTCTCATTTGTGTGGAAGGAAAATAAATCTCTGAACTGAAAAGAAGGGAAAATATGCAAAATTAAATGTTCTAAGATGGAAATTTTTAGCAGAAGAATTAAACAAGAAAAAGATCTGCTAACAAGGCATTCATTTGTTGGTACAAAGGCATTCATTCAACAGGTATATTCTCTGGGAAAAAATTGACCACTTCCTCAGTCAACCTTGGGATTATTGGGAATGGAAGATTGTTCTTTGCTTGAAAATTGCAGTTGCTTTTGCCTTATGACTCAGGTAACTACTTTTCAATTGTATTGTGACAAAGTACTAAACCCAAAGATAGTGTGGGTATAGTAGCTTTGCAATTTTGCTTTCTAGACTTCAATACACACGTAATATTTGCAAAATTTTCAAGAGAAATAAAGAATATCATGAAATTGCCTAAGATCAGATCTTTGCAAAATACTTGAATTTAATAAAGTATAGGTCAAGCAAAGATTGATTTAGATATCTTTATTTTATTTTATTTTCTGCATGACTTATTATATTTGAGGAACTCCAACTTTGTAGGAGTCCTTACTAACTCCTTAGATAAAAGAAAGCATATGGTGACGTCTCTGTTTCTTGTTATTTATTTTATTTTGTAGAATATGCCATGTCTTCCCAAAATGGACTTTTTGTTATTGATTTTCTCTGATTGGTCACAGAATAGCTTTTGGTGTTTCAGGGCTTAACCACTGCGAAGTATATCAATTAAGAGCCTGTGGCCTCCTGCCTGTAAACATACCCGAGGCATGTATTAATGGACCAATAAAACATGGCCTGTCATATCTTTGTCTTATATTGCCATTCCATGTGAACAAGCCGGTTTCCAGAGTTTGCCACAGGCAATCTGGTATTTCAACTCTGTTTTAATCTCAGAAAGATTTTATCCACTTTCTGTCAAATCATGAACGCTGGTATCACGAAGTGTTTTTTTCATGTTCATTAATGCTTTACATTAGTTCTGTTTGTTTTTGCAGCGTCTCTTTATCTCAATCCTTTAAAAAGAATCCATATATATAAAAATCATACACTTGCTTCTCACTGTTAACTGAAAAAGTTTTAAAAATCACCTGCTTTATTTCACTGAAATTTTGGCAAATATCTGGTTCAGGTAGTTCTGCAGCTCATGAGTTTCAATGTATATTTTCTTGATAATTATGGCTCTCAAAACATTAGTTTACTTGGGCATCTATGCCTATCCTTCTGTTACAGCCCGCCCTAAAAGAAGTTTTACACCTAAGCCAGCTGTGCAAGGGAGGAAATTTGCATTATAAAAGCACCTTACAAGATCTGCCTCTTCTCAGCCTCTTTCCTTATCTGGCTCGAAACCCAGGCTGTTATTAAACAAAGGTGCGTTTGTGGTGGTCATTCTCTGGTGTTAGGTCCTCTTCTCAGTTTTTATGTGGATCAGAGGTTTCACCACTGCAGATTCAAAATTGTTCTCCCCTTCTCTGGATGAGAACTGTAAACTTGGCCCCAGCAAATCACTCCACTGCTTTTACAAATGGCCAATTGTTTGAGTCATTTATCTTTAACATTTCAGTCTCTCACACTTTCTCAAAAGACACAATTTTGGATCCAACAGAATCCCGAAATATCAAAAAAATTTCCCTTTGTAGCTGTCGAAGGATGACGTTTTAAGGATTGTATTGAAGAAATACTAGAGGAATGCCCCAAGCATACTCTGCAATATCCTCCAAATGAAAACAACCTCATTTTTTACTCTTGCTTTTTTCAGGTCTGTGAGTCTGATAGCTCTGGGTGGAAAATGTAGGAATAAAATCAATGGCCTCCCAAAAGCCTTTCTAACTGTGGGTTTGTCTGAGCCAATCTTAACCTATGAATTTATTCATTAGCAGTATCTATTAAGATACTTTATTTATCAATGCCCACAACCATATACCTTCTGATTAGTATCTCTTGATTTTTAAAACTGCCCAAAGACTCAGCTGTTGGTGTAATGATCCATTGGAAGGTAAGCAGAGCTGAGCCTGAATAGCAGAAGCTGGTCCCCAAACCAGTTCCCCCAAGCATCTCAGACACTCTGAGGCCACTGTTTTGTCTTCAGCAGGTTCATCCTCATGTGTTGGAATCAACTGATGCTGCATGTGTTGTGGGGTATAGGTGTGGATGGGACCCCTGAGCACATGTCATCTGCCTCCTCTTCTTCCCCAGACTACAGCTAACAGCAGCAATCACAGTTAATATACTAACCCTGGAGTCAAACTCAGAGAAATTCCCATTACCTTCAGAAGTAATGGATAATCACATTTTAACAACCAGCCTTGCAGAGTCAAATATTTTCTCATTCTAGTCTCTACCTTTCAGTTTTTCACATGGCAGTGAAAGCTGTTTTCCATCGAATAGTAGTTTTTTCACCCCAGGAATTACTCTGCTTCTGTTTGTATTGGCAAGTGAGCATAAAATATAAACGTGAAATATTTGCCATAAAAGAAAACTATAAAAATTGCTCGTAAATATTACTATGACTCCAGTTCAGAATTCCTTATTCATGTAAACTTGACACTGCTGTTGTAGCTGGTTTTCCTTCAAAAAAAGAGCTTAGAAAGCCTCACTCACATTAGGCAAGTCTTGTGAGATATAAGGAGGCAAAACTGTGATATTTATGCTTAGACTGAAACACTGTTAAGTATATTAATGTCAGAACAAAATAACCCATTGCTTGCAAAGTGTATTCATGACTGCAGTCCCATCCTTGTCATATTTTCTGACCAAAGTGCCCTGGCACTGTGTAAAGTGAGGCCTGGGCTGGCTGAAATTCCTGTTCTGTGTCCTTTCTTTTTTTGTCAGCTTCAGAACAAGACACCACAAGTTATACAAACATTTCCAATTCAAAATATTGAATTGAATTTTAAGTCATTGTAATGAGATTCTCGTCTTATTATGAGGTATATTTCCTCAAACATTCTTTATTAAAGAGTTATTCTCTAAATCTGATAAAAAGTAATGGTTAGCTGAGAGACCCTAGCACATGTAGTTCATTTTATAGTGCTGCTTGCAAAATATGTCTGTTGTTCTGAAATAGTGTGTTTGGTCTAGTAAATATTTATTCAACAAACATTCCCATGATAATAAATATAAAGATTATCAAAAGGCCCATGGTACAAAAGTTCCTGTGACTTCAGGTAACTCGTGATTTATGGCATTGTTACTTCCCATTGTTGAGGAAATGAGGCTTGCAACTGACTAATGTTTCTTTTTATTTTGTTTGCTGGAAGCATTTATAACTTCCTTCTGGGATTTTTTTAGAGCTACACTGTGTGATATTCCCAAACTATTTTTGCAATATTGTTTAATTTTAATTATATTTGAACAGAAGTAAAATCTTGGGAATACTGGTAATTTGCTTAACTCCTTCCTGCAATGTATTGCTAAAATTTATCCTAACTGATTATTGAAAGGAATAGTTCTATTTAATATCTGTGAGATCTTAAGGATAGCTACTCCTTATCTGTATAATTGTCATAAAGAACAAGCCATGCAACACACGTGAACAGCCTGACACCCATAAACCTTCAGCATATGCCAAAGAATTCTCAGGAGTAGAGAAAAACCCAAGAAGTTTTCTTGAAGGAGTTTATTCACTTTCCTCTGGTGATGGCACAGAGGTAACACTGTGGTCACCCAGATGCTCCACAGCAAATTCCCTGTCCAGCAGCTACATATCTGGTACCTCTGGCCTCTGGAACTCTGGGATCTCTGCTGCCTCCAGAACTCCTTGCTGCTCCACAACTATCTGTAAGCATTGCCCCAGCTGTGCATGTGCTGATGAGTATCTTCGGCACAGACGCCTCCGGGGATACTAAAAAGAAAGAGGAAATAGTTCTATATCTTTTCTCGGAAAATAAGAGATCTAATCTATATTAACTAACGAGCACATTCCCACTGGTACTGGTGGGTGGATTAGATTGCCACACAAGACGATGTGGCACTCAAGTAACGAACATACATTCTTGAAAGTGCTTTTATATCCATTGATGGTGTGAGAATCAGTTCTGCCTTAATTTATGGATTGTCTGAGTTGGGAATGAAAGTATAATAATTCTTTTGTGATGATTAGCAGCCTCAGAGAATGTTTCATCCAGGGAGAAATGCTGATTTGTTTATGAGGTCAATTAGAAGACACACACCCAACACTGCCTTCCTAGATGAGCTTTCAGTTACATTTAGTCATTTGTTATCTTGAATTGATAAAGTTAATGCAGAGAATCAAAGCCAAGCTTATATCACCAGTAAATATTATGATCACATACATCTGCAGAGCACACAAACTCTGTCTTCACTTAACTAGAGCTTTTAGAAAACCTAAACACAGTACTTGATTTATGAACACAGTATGACATGTTTTGTCTATTCATGAAACACAAAACATTTATTTCAATAAGTTTAGAATAATTTATCAAGCTGAAAATTATTTTTAGCTGAGGTCATCATTCTTAATGATATCTAGCTCTTTGATAGCAAAGACAGTTTAACTTATTAGAACCTGTTTTATGATAGGGAAATTGAGTCATTCAGTAAGCTACACCTACTTTTTTATTACTGGGTGAAGTGATAGTGTCAGTTCCTCAGACCTGCATTCCTCCACCTTCACTGTAAATTTGTCCTTGCTACAAATATGTTTGTCCTCACCTGTAATATGTTGCCTCCTAAACACTTCATAAGTGACTCCTGCAAATTTAAATATCCTGACTAAATGCCTACCTGCCTTTCTTAGCATTTTTAGGTATTAACAAAAGTGCTCTACAGATTACCTGCGTATTTTCTTATGACCTTCACTCCCTCATAGCGCCAGATGCAAGCTTTCTCCAGCCATTCAAGTGATCTGGGAGGGTCTCTCCTAGTAGAAGTACTGCCCACTCAATGACATCCACCACCTCTAACAGTTGCTCTGAAACATTTTTTTTATTTCACTTTGAACATATTTCTTAGGATTTTAGAATTTTGAAGTTCTGACATTCAGAATGTTTTTGTTTGTTTTGCTTTTCTATTTAGGAATATTTCACTTTTCAATATCCTATGAACTTCTTTTCTTTCAGATGCACCCACCATGGTAATGTTCATCAGAATTTAGTAACCCTTCACCATCTCTAATCTCTACTTCTTGGTGCATGGATCACTGCATACATTATGGTACAAATGCAAGGTGAAGGCATTAGAACTAGTCACAAAAGTCACAATTTTTTTCCTACAGTGCAGCTTGAAGGAAAATCATGGACCTAATTGCTTAGAGAAGATTTGACCCAGTTTCATTATTTCTCGGTAAGTACATTTTTCCGGACTCTCTGTCTTCTTCAGCAATTAGATTAATGTGTCTCATCTCATTCTATACTTAAACATTTTCATTTTTAAATGTATTTCTCCAATTGTAATTAAACAAAATAAAAATAATTATTTCTTCATTTTCCTTGTGACTATTTCTGATTCCCTATCCCTTTTATTCCTTATTTCTTTTTCATCCAGACAAAAGAATACATCAGATCATAGTCAAACTATAAACTACCAGTCAGTATTGGGCTTTCTTTAATGAAACCTGAACACATTATTTCCCTATTTAAACTTGCCTATTTTGTGTTGATAAATTGTCACTATGACTGTCTCAGAGATACATGGGATAGTATATTTTAGAAATTCTGGCTCTTTGATTGCATGTCATCAATCGTTCCAGCTACAGAGTTTGGAATAGATATTAAAAAATATTTGATATTTTATGACTTTTTCCAGTGTCATTAGCAAAACAAGCCAGAAAAGAGAAAGCCAGGAATGATCTATGTAATATTTAAACAAGAGGAAAACCTAGTCTACAAAGCTAAATTATCTATATTTAGCACTAATGTATTTTTTTTTCTGTATGGCATCAAAACTCCCTTGTTTAAACATAAAATATATGTGAATATATATCTGCAGAAAAAAAAAAAAAAAAAGAGTCTGGAAAGAGAAAGTTAGAAGACAAGAAAACTTAAAAAAAAAAAGAAGAAAAAAACTTATTCCAAGGAATGTAAGAGGTATCAAGCTGGTCTCCTCCAGGCCATAAGCATTATGACAAACAAAAGACATTAAAAAGACTAGCAGCAGAGGCTGACTAAAAAGTTGTCAAAACAACATGGAACTAAACAAAAATAATTGCAAAGATTGTAAAAGATGGGCCACCAACCATGAGAAGTCCTTTATTTCCAAATAGGGTAAAGGAACAAAGGATCATATCTGAAGAAAATAATCAACTTGTTTGCTGGAAGAATTGAACTACTGCTGATGTGTTATGATGATGGATGATAGAGTCATCTAAATCATTTGTTCACTTTGCTGCTTGAACTCTGTGTATCATCAGTCTTATTAAAAACACTGTATTTAACAGTGATCAGAAAGGTCATCTGCCCCTGTCATCCTGGCAGTTGCACTCCAGATACCTTGCTGGAGGCAGAAACTCTACCTCACCTGAAAGCTACCCAGTTTGTTTAAAAGGGAGAAGCTTCTGGAAACACTGGGCAGGAAAATGCATCTCCGAAAGACCCACAGGAGATTCTGTGGAGTTTAATGCCTGTAGGCCACTGTAGAAGAAGAAAAAAAATTAGAAAATTATGGAAGAGAGTAATCTTTCAGAACTCTATTTAGTTTATTTTTTTTTTTCTCCACACAAAAGGTTTTGATTTCGACTGTCTTCTTTGCTTGTTTGTATCTAGAAAAGTAATGGAGAAACTTTATTGCTAGCTTCTAGGCAAAAAGCAGAAAAGTTTGATTGAGAACAGCCAGCATATGTCTACCACAATGAGATCTGTCATGAAGGTCAAAGTATATTCCTATTCCCCTGTTAGATATCTTTATCTATGAAACTTTAGAGCCAAATACTTACACTTTAAATTAAAAATTATTTGTACAATATGCATATGTAAGTAGCTCATTTTCTGTATGTTCTTTTCCACAAATTCATTAACTATAATATTTGTGGAAAGTAATCACAAAAGCAGTGTGTACACAATTTAAATTAATTCCTTTAAAATCAAAAGGATATTCATACAAGCAAGTTTGCTGTATTCATCCAATTCTAATTATTACTTTCTTTTGACATCTATGGAAATCAGATAAAGTATTCAAATAAAAATTCTGAAGGAGTAAAATCTAATTCTTCCACTAGTATGACACTAACATGCTAACAAGTTACACCCTTTAGAAAATATATAAAACTTTTACTATGAATATTCAATTCAATTATATTACAGGAAGTCATTGGCCAGCTTATTAGTATGATAAAAGTATGGAAATTATTTCAGTTTAAGAACACATAGGGGGGTACTAATATGTTAATTGCAATTAAAGGCTGATATAAGTTCCATGTAGGAAGTCCAAGTTTTCGGTGATTTTAATGAGAGCAGAAATGTTAATTAAAAGGCTTTTACTTCATATTACTAAGTCTTGCTGATGAATCTAGCAAGTAAGACAACTATTGCTGACAAAAAGACATCCAGCCAGCATACTTCCTCATGAGTCCAAGCCCAAACATCCAGCAGAAATGCAGTGACTGCCCAACTAGGGGGGTGGTTTTGTGCCCCAACCACTACAGATACTTCTTAAGCCAACATTATTTTTCATTGCTCCCTCATTACATCAATGAAACACTGCAAAATTAGGTATTTATGTAATAAGTAATTTTTGGTACTTCCATGACATCCAGAAATACAAATGCTGGGAAGCAGTGAATATCCATTAATTTTTGCTAATGTCGGGGTAGAACCACAAAGTTGCCTCCTTCCTTCTCAATGAAAGAGACAATTCACAGACCTTCATGCTTACCAAAACTGCTCTGGCTTGAGGTGAGTACTTACAAACATACATGAACTATATTAGCTATTTCCTTTATTCAAGTGGCTTGTACCTTACAATGTAAATTAATAAATATCTCCTCATCAAACTGCCCTAAATTATATCACACTAAGGCTAAATATTGGTCAGTAGGATTGATTATGTTTTATGCAAGCTGAAAACTATTAACTATGGACCAGAAGCAACAATAAAGAGAATATTCCAGGCAGCAGCTACATCTGCCCAAAGCAAACTCTTGATCATTGCTGTGACAACATCTGATAGGAAACTCTTGCCATTTTTTCTTCAGCATGTATAACCAAAATAATCAAGGAGTTTTTCTCCCTTTACTTGTATTGCTAGTACAAAAGATCTAGTAGCAACCAGAGTAATATAGAGAGATATCATTAATATATCATTATTCTCATCTGTGTTCCTACAATCTGGCCTTTGCAATGGGCCATGACAGTGCTTTAAATATAGTTAGAAATGAACGTGAACTTCAATGTTCATCTCTCCAGCATCTACACAGAGAAGCTGGCAGTCTTTGGTGAAAGTGATGCTGTGCATCCTCCTCCCTTTGAGGTGTCTGACACTCTCTCCACAGAAAAACTACATTTGTAGGTCACTTAGGTGACCTGTGCCACACTATAACCTTAAGATTAATTCTGTATTTTGCACCTGAGCTAGTATTTAAGCATTTGCAAATGGTCCCTCCTTTGAAACCTATATAGTCAGAGAGTCTTTAGGGCTGGGAGTAAGGAGGAAAGAGTGAAATATTAATTCTGCCTTTCTACCTTTTTTTTACCACACCCCTCTCTTTTAGTTGTGCATGCTGATGTGTATGTATGCTTCAAGTTCCAAAACCGCACAAAAATAAAAGTGAATACTTGTTTTCATCTGCTTTACATACAACATTAGCTACATTTCGTCCAGGCTTTTCATTTTCCTTTTTAAATTCAAACATATCAATAGATTTCTTTGTGACTCTAACTAACAGAGTTTTGGGGGTTTTTTTCAGCAGTAGGTGTTGAAGAGTTTGAATTGAAATTTGAAAGTTCCTGGCTCCCAAGCCAGCAGGAGATGAAGTTTAATTGCTTGGAAATACATTTTCACAGCTGATACTGGGGAACAAAAAAAGTCTGTATGTCAAGAGCCTCTAAACTAATCATTTAACAGTAACATGCACCACCCCATACCTGGGGACAATGTAACTGTTAACAGCTTGAAGCTGCTGAAAAAATAACCAATGAGAAGGTTTCCTCTAATTTTCTAATGTTATTCTTCACCCTGAATAAACTAATAGAAAAGAAATGTCTTCTTTTCAATTCTGTCAGTTCAAATGAAAACAATTGTGTGTTCACCTGGTTTTAGCAGTGGAATTTATTAGATCTGAGGTTGTTCATTAAGGCAACAATTTTGAAGTTGCTCAGTTGTTAATACACTGGCTATATAAACTCCACAGCTGCCTGGAGTATAGCTGGGCATATCTGGTTACACTCTGGAGACTGAGATTTCGTTTCCAGCACTATAGATCAGGTCAAGAATTGCAATAACAATTAGCCATTAGTCACTAGATCTCAATATACCATAATAGAAGGTCATTTCTTCTGAGCATTTGCTCCCTGGAAAGGAAGAGGAAACATATGAAACAACATTTTGAAAATTGTGATATGGAAAAGTTGTGTATTGCTTCTGAGAAGATAACAGGGATAAAGTTTTATATTTCTTTTTGAGCTTACTGTTTTATTATGAAGCAGAATCTGCATACACTGAATGTGTGTAGTATTAGTGTTTTTGTTTTTTTTTCAAATTTCAGTGAAATTGAAAAACCTATCTAATCCCACCAAGAATCAGATTGTGCCTGACTCAACACAGGCATATGAGATCTGTGCAACACGCCTCTTTTGCTGCTATAGTTATTCCTTTTCCATCACTTCCATGAAGGACAGAGCAGAGGCATTGGTCTGCCTTTTTCAGTAACTTCATTAATCTTTTGCACTCACCAGTGAAGGAGCCAACAGCTTCCCTCCCTCCTTGAGTCTACAGAAGGGCACCAAAATGCATCCGTAAGCACAGGGGAGCCTGGCTCCTGAGCCGCTGGGAATTTGGGCTCTGAAGTAGAGTATGGATAAAAACCACTCATGTAGAGGTTTGCCCTTCCTACACAGGAAGCCCCATTACAACTCCCTGACCCAACAGGGTGTTAGTATTCTGCAACGCCGCCTGGGCTTGAGTTTTGAAGGGAGCAGACAACTGTGAGGTGCTCAGGTTACATGGTAAGACTTTACTTCCTGCTCCCTGGAAGAAATATTTTATATTAAATCTGTAAGTGCTTACAAAACATGTAGGAATGAGATATGACAGAGCTGTTGCTGGTTAATTTTCCAATTCAAGTTGTTCAAAGAATATGGAAGATATATATGAGGATTTGAGTCACCTTCAATTATCACTTGAGAGTGTCAGCTTGATAATGTTCCCTTTAAATAAAATAAAAAATTAAATTGAATTGTTTTTCATAAGGAATCAGCTATTTCCCTGTGAACTTCTCAAGCTGCAGGAGGAAAAAATGTGGCAAAACTCAGCTTTGTTTTGAAAGTTAGTCATTAATGAAGACATGACCAAAGAAAGAGTAGATAGCATCTCAGACCGGATCCTTGTTTCTAATGGACAATAGCAGCTGAAAAAGAAATTATGAAGAAAGCTTCTAAACGTAGAGCATGTATGTTGTGAATTGGTATTACCTAAAACCAGTACTTGTAATTCATATAAACAGAGAAGTGATGCCTGCTGGTAGCCTTGCTAACAGTCATGTGACAGATAGTTAACTATAGAAAGGTCAAAGGGCAGGGCTTTTAATCTATAGCTTGATGATCCCTCGGGGACAGCGTAGTGTGAAAAAGAATTTGGTATGCTTGATGCTATTATAGGCAGGATCAGCCTGTCAAATTCCATTAGCACTCACTTTTCCTTGAAATAAGCATTAAGCTAGCTTTTGGCATGATTTTTTCAAAGTAGATTTCTTATCATTCTTAGTAATCCTTCGTAAGCATGAAACATAAAATTTCTTATACGATAAAAAGTGATTTTTCAGGAATCTGTAAAATGCATGCTATATTCTTCAATTATGTCTATTTAACGCATTGAATATACTTCTGATAGGCTTCAAGTTATATCGTAGGGTCTACAAAGGAAAAATAGTTGTCTTGAAAGTGCAGCTTAATGCGTAGGGAACAGTGTTATCTTGTGTAAGTTTCTTGTTTATACCATGACAAAGACCAAAATAAATCTGAATATTCTATTTAAAAGAAAATCAGAAATAATTTAGTCCTACTTTATTGCTTTTAGACACAAATTGTTTTAACTTGACATTTTCTCTGAATATTTTACGAGATGTTCTTTGACTCTCTAGATAGCTGTAAGGGAGAGAAATTTCATTTGCTTTTCACATTTGTTCATTGCATTTTCAAAACCACTTCTTATAATGACCTTGAAAGTAAAAGAACTTTTGGAGGTTTTTTGCTATATAATATTCATTAGTAAGAAATGTGGAAAGAATGTTAATACCATGTTGCTGACATATATAAAGAACTGTATTTTTTCATTATGTTAAAAACTAAGGTGTAACAAATGACAATAAGGTGTGGCATATGTACCAGGAATATTCTGAAAGCTTGTGTTAAGTTAGGAAATGTAATACAAATAAAATCAAAACAAATTCTTCAGCAGATAATAATAACATATTTATAACAGTTACATAATGCTAAGTTTAAGTATGATTTAAATCTCCTAAGTAAAAAGCTATTACATGCAGCTTTGAATCTGTCTTCTGTCAGCTTCAGAACATGCAGCCTACCATATATTTCCATCCTATATCAACCTTTAAAAAAAGGTTTGGAAGATAAAATGAAATCTTTTGATGTTCTCTGTCATAGCTTTGGCTGTTTATAAAAAAAAAAAAATCAAATCAATGCCTCCCAATACATAATAAATCTTGACTTTACCTCCCCACAGATTACATCTGTACCTTCTGAAAGGCTCAGTCAGTCTGGTTCATTTGATGGGCAGATGCATGTCATGCCACACTTGATGAGAAACTTGTGAGCATCCTTTGGCCATATCTACTTTGAGCTGTCAGATGGTTTTCTCTTGGGTATCTTTCCTTTTACTGTGCATCAGAGCAAAATAATATTTTATTGTTGGTCATAATTAATAATTCATTGAAATTCACCAAATGAGCACACATGCAAAAAAAAAAAAAA